>CM043016.1:161183683-161597250 GCA_023690525.1 Holotrichia oblita
TTATTGTCTTTACTTGTGTTGTCATTATTAATTAGATTGATATTTTTTAGTTTATCGTAGGAATAGTTTATACATACTGCAAATGGCCTAGCAATCATTTAGAACCAATTTGCAATAATAAAAATAATATTTATAACATTCATGATATATTCATGATGATGCACTAAGAAACTTCCACCCTACAATATTTACAATAAACAATCTAAAATATATACCATAAATTGTTTCGTAGTATTCCCAGAATTAACGATATACTTTTGCATATATAATTATTCAGTAAGGTACTTATTATGTAAAATATCAAATTAGCGTTTCCTTCTTATTTCAGCACTGTCTTTATATTACACATACATAAGTCTAACATTGTTAATGCACGAAACGAAACACTTTCAACAAGATTTATAAAAAACGTCTAGAATAACAATATCTATGTATATGTAATCCTAGCTGGACCTGCGGCTTCGCCCACCCCAGTTTACGTTTTCAGTGGATTTCGCAGTATTGATAGCTAGCCAATTGGTAGGCATAATTTAATGTTTTTTAATTTAGTAGTTGAAATTATTATCCCTCTCTAATTCAGCATCTGAATATTGTAAATTAAATTTTAACATTGCGAAAAACTAACCAATTGCAATGGGTATTTTTTCGCAATGTTAAAATTAAATTCTCATCTTTAAATGTAATACTAAAACTGTTACCTATTTTTCTTATTCAATTACATCTAAATATACTACTGCTCACAGCCGTTCTGGCAAGAAACTAAATATCGCATGATTAAAATAAAGATTTCTTTTAAATTATCTTTTCATTCAGAAATTTTCTTTTCGACCCAAAAATTTTTGAAGGATTTGCAACTGTATTTTGGTTCACTCAGGTTGTAAGATTTTCCACAACTAATCTTTCGATGCAAGTTAATTGGTGCTTACTCTATTATTGTGTCCAACCCACAAACGTAGAATTGTCGGGACCAAATCACACCTTTCAAAGTACTAAAAACTTCTATCCAAAATATAATGAAAACTGGTAGATATTTTGACAAATATAAGGTAATGTAAAAAGGACAAAATTGGTCATTTTTATGTCTTTATGAATACTTGCTTTCGCAATAAAACTCATTTATTTGTTGAATCTATTGTTAAACTTACCGAAACCACGACCAGATTATTTAAAATTACTGATATATGTCTGTTTAAGCCAATAAATGTTATATCCAATAATGTATACTAAAAAGGTCGGAAGACCACATGTGATTGCAAATAAATCGAAAACTACGAGAATTAGAGAATTGCGGTTTTGCGATAAACAGTTGAGCCTCTAAGTGGTTTATCATTTAGAACAAACCAATCCAACAAAATTTAATTACTTATAATATTTCTATTTTTGAAAGAGGCTTCAAAGTGTTTGACTGAATGTTTCATCTTCATATCTATAACATGTTCATAATCACTGTGTTATTCATAAAAAAAGTACCCTCGTATTTGTTTGCATCTATGTATAGGGAGCCGGCTATTTAGGCATCTGCACACCTATACTTAAACAATATTTTACTAATTTTAGTAGTGTAGTCATGCATTGATTTCTTATACTTGGCTTTTTAGTCTTGTTTTTAGTAGAAGGTCACGTTCTTAAGGCTAAAATTGAAAATCTATGGTTCAAATTTTCGTTCAACACATGTCTGTATGCACTGTTAAGTTTGTGTTATTTTAGAGTCTTGTTCAATTCTACAATCCCTTTCTTCAATAATTCTTTGAAAAACTGTTATTTTTCATTCATTTTGTGAATCACCTTGGACGTGATAGAAGACCTAAAACAATACGTGATCGAAGTAATAATTTTCATTTATTCTGACGATTTCTTCTATTAGACATCACATATGCATAAATAGTCTTAGACACGTATTGGATCGAATTCATGAAAGTATTGCTCAAGGCAGCCTCAACCTATCAATTAGTAAAACCGGGATTTCAAGTTATAATCCCAGAAAAATAAACTGTTGACTGAAACAACTGTACAACTGAAAAATGTTGTAGCAATCTTAGAGATAGAATTATGTAGACATGAAGTTTGAAAGCTATTACTATCGGAATATTTCATATACAACCTTTATCGTTAGAGTAGTAAACCACAAGTCTTAACTTTTATAAGTAGCAAAAGTATATAATTTACTTCTGAACTTGTTCATATCCAATATACATATAAATTATCCACATACCTTTTTATTACTTGGATTAATGACTAAATATTAAAATAACCAATAATAATTTGATAATGTGATATGACAACAAACTAAAATAATTTACATTGAAAACCCTACTCGACATATAGTTAGTTACATGCCTTCTTTGACAGTGGAAGAACTTTTAGATACGACGTTAACCAAAAAATGTTTGAATACATAAAAACACTCGTCATGTCATCATCAACTTCGTTATACAGGACTACTTTTATATAAACAGATTGATTGATTACAATGCATGTTTTAAAATTGCAGTCGGCACTGCGGTAAAATTTAAAAAATAATTGTTTCTCAATTCATTTAATTTATAGGTCTTTGTTCTTTATTTATAGCAGATTTTTTTCTGACAAAAATTTACAAATTTCTAAACAGCATAACATTCCTTATATGATTTGTGTTTAGTTTATTTTATATTTATATGTTTAAGTATTTTCCAAGCTTTTAAACTTAAAAGTTTCAGCTATTACTCGTTTATCGAAAAAACTTAGGTACTCATTTTTACAAATAATTCCGTATGAAGTGATTCAGAAAAACCATAATTTTATTTTCATCTTTGAATTCTACGTAGAACTCTGATCATATTTCATGTAGTCCGTTCCAGCTTTGATAGTTTTCGTCGAACACTTAATGACATTTCACTACAAACTTCTTCTTAGGGTAATAGTCATTTAACCACCCACTAATTCGACCGCCCATGTGTTTTGCATCATCTTATCTGCTTATACATTCAAGTAAGTCCTGCCAGTTTAGTTTAGTAGTACGAACATAATCAATCGTGTCAAACACTTGGCCCATAGATCAAATTTGACTAGCTGATCTCTATTCATGGTATATTGAACAAGGATTACTATCATTTTACCAGGTTTGGTGAAAACCAATTTAAAAGTATATTTAGCTATACGCTCATATTCCATACGTTGCTTTTTTAGCATGTATTGACAAACGAATTGAGAACATAATAATCTACTAACAAGATAAAATTTAACCTCATTCCTTACAAAAATGATGAAAAGAACAAATATTATTTACGGATTTTTTATTTAGAAGGCAGGTAAAATATATCTTTAATACCTTCAATGTTTTACACTAGAATATAAAACAAGATTTGAGCTATATTAATTAGGTAAGAAAATTTTCCACTAACAAATTAGTTACATTAATAATTATTATATTCGCAAATCCGAAATAATTATGTACTGATCCAAAATAAATAATGATGTTAAATAGTTTTTAGTAATGTTTCGAATTTATATTATTTAATTTGAAATTATTTGCTGTATATCTACAGCATAGATAGATGACTGGTCAAGCTTTCCTGGTAATTTTAAAGAAATCTTACTAGCTACAATCTGCTTATAAAATATTTTCAAGTAGCTGCAAATCCAAACCATCAAAATTGCTTTTTTTTAATACAATAACCCACATTTTTCTGAAATTAAATGTAAATTATTAATGCTAGTTCAAAAGGTAATCCTGTTCCCTACACCATGCTTTCAAAACTGTTTTGTGGATCTAAGTACAATGAGCAGCAAATTGCGATACATTTGGTTAGATTAGTATTTACCTATATGACAAGTAATATCCAAATTATTTTATTCTACAGAAACTGTAATTAGATTATTAATAGACGCTGATGTGGAATCAATGAGAAATATCCTCAGCTATTACTAATTAATTAATAAATAATGAAAAATGTGATGGAATTAAGTCAAATGTTATTAAATGTGTTAATGTGAAATCTCAACCAACATTTTTAATATGGCCTTCGATTTGCTGAAAATTGTCGAATGAACTCCTACTATACATAAGTTTTTGATATGTTGACTATTTAGTTTGGGGAATAATTACTCTTTGGTCTAGATTTTCCCTTGTTCTTTGAAGTGGATCAATGTACGCTCGATTACAAATTGTAGCAAAACTCTCCATGAATATAAAATATTAATTTTTGCATAACTCTTGTTTCGACAGTTTGGGAATAAAGAACTATTACAACAAGATACTTTTCTTCTTTGCCGACGAAGTTATTGGAGTTGACAATAAAATTCCGACATAAATTCCAAATATAATCTTTAGCAGCAGCAACTTTTCCGCCGATTTTTTTTTAATAACATGATTTGAAAAAGAGTTTATAAATCTCAAACCAAAGACAGGAAGACGTCATCTTACCAACGAAATTGTTGTACAACCCACGAATATTTGACTATTCGTGAAAAGAGAACACCTCAATAATTACATTTAAACATAAATATTAGTTCCGAAATATCTAAAGGTACGTGAAACGAAATTTACAAAGTTATTTGTGTGCCTTCTTCTAGCTTCATTGATCAACCTAGAGCACCTAAATAGCTTCAACATAACAGTTCGTTTTCCTAACGCAAATGGATTGACCGAATTTTTGGAGGATAATGAGAGGCAAGCAGCGGGAAGGTAAATAAAATGATGAACACTATTTGAATATTTCGACGACTATCCACCAACATCAGACACATTCACATCAGAAAGAGATAAAGAACGACATTTCGAGAGAATTCGTTACGATATTGAGGACATAGTTGTAGGAGATACAGTTCCTATTGCTACAGGACAGCCGACTAAAACTCAAGTAAAGTACCGGAGACCTTTGGTAGTAGTTAAGATACTATCAGAGGATACCTATACCTAATGGAGAAACTGAATCATCGAGATGATGTATGAGTTAATCCACTATGACGCATGTCTCACAAGTAAAATTGTAATAAGTAACAGCTAGACACATAGAATGCTAGCGCACAAAATGCAAATACACTAGGAACTCCTTCCTTCAGACTATGAAAAGACAGTTATGTTGGTGCGTTACATTCATTTAATACTGCGACAAAGTTTTAAATAAAACTCATCTAGCTGAACACGTCCACTTTCAAACCATGCATTTGAACCACTAAGTATCCTCGCGAAAATGACCTTACACTTTACCAAAATTGGAGTAGGTGTAGCTATGTTTAGGTTCTTTAGGAAACTAAAAACTATGGCAATAATATCCCTCAGTCGTTTATAAACCGCGTCTTGATGACGAACTTCAAACTGGTTACTTCTAAGCAAATTCTGCTATCACATGTTGTACAAGATGCTCTGAAATATATTTGCGCGAATGTTTCTACAATAGTGTTATAGTCACAACATGCACGACTTACTGTGAATTACTATGAAAATTTAATAAAGTATATTGTTCTTGCATATGTATTTCGTTTTTTGATTATAATGCCATCATCAAAACGGATCATTATCGAAATTTCTTTAAGATAACATTGAATAAATTTAAGTACGAACGAAAGACTAAAATTCATGTTATACCTACATATGTAACATGAATTCAACATACTGTATTAAGTTTAGTTGAATGAATTAAAGTTTTATCAATTATATATTTTAGCTAAACACAATATGTCAGAGTTAAGAAAAAAATATTGTCTTTTGTTATACCAACGACGAGTGAATGACTGCTTGATCTGCGTCAGTATTTTATTGTATTTTCTAGTAATTATTGTTTTTTTCGTTTGGTGTATTGTTAGCATTAGAAGAAACGTAAGTGGGAGGAGCTGCGGCAGGACGTTGACAACGACCCATGGGGCCTTGGGTACAAGATCGTCATGCAGAAGCTTACGACGAAGACGGCGAATCCAGTCCTCGAACGAGATCGGATGCGGGGCATCGTTGACACGTTGTTTCCTACCCATCCGGAGAGAACTGCGGAAATGGAGGACGAGCTACTGAACGACATCCCGCTTTTTAGCGGAGATGAACTGTCAAGAGCGGCGAACTCCCTGCAAAACCGCAAGGCACCTGGACCCGATGGAATTCCGACGGAAGCTCTGAAGATTGTGGCGCACGTCTGCCCAGATCTGCTTCTGAACATGTACAACCGCTGTTTAACAGAAGGAGCGTTCTGCAAGAGATGGAAGGTACAGCGACTAGTGCTGATAAGCAAAGGCAAGGGCGATCCGACCACGGCATCGGCATACAGACCGCTATATATGCTGGACACGGCTGGAAAGCTACTAGAAAGACTGTTCAAAACGCGACTGGAGAGCAGTATAGACGACGCGGGAGGCCTGTTCGAGAGACAACATGGCTTCAGGGAGGGACACTCCACCGTCGGCGCCGTAGCGCAGGTAGTGGAAACCTTCGAAGCCGCTCAACGGGGAAATCATTACTCGAGACCCCTGGTGATGCTCGTCACATTGGACGTAAGAAACGCCTTCAACTCGGCGAGATGGGACGTCATGTTGGACGCCTTGCAGAACATGTTCGACACGCTATCCTATTTGCTTAGGATGATACGCAGCTACCTTAGCGACAGGAAGCTGGTCTACGACACCGCAGGCGGGCCGTATACGAAGAAGATAACAGCGGGAGCGGCGCAGGGTTCCATACTCGGCCCTGACTTATGGAATGTGTCCTACGACGGGATTCTCCGAATGGAGCTGCCGCAAGATGCGTATCTGATAGGATACGCAGACGATGTAGCGGCAGTCATCCTAGCGCGTGACGAGGCGGATGCCCAGAGAAGGCTCAACCAGGTAATGAGAAGAGTCACCACATGGATGGACGAACACGGCCTGACCCTGGCAACGGAGAAGGCCGAGGTCGTTCTACTGACCAGGAGAAGAATCCCTAGGGAGATCGAAATGACGGTGGATACGGAAGTCATAACCACTACAACTTCCGTGAAGTACCTCGGACTGCGGCTCGACAGCAAGATGACCTTCTGGCAACAGGTTCAGTTGTCGAGCGATAAGGCCGCTAAGGTAACGACGATGCTGAGTCGACTAATGGCCAACGTAGGAGGACTGACGGCGAGTAAACGCCGGCTTCTAATGACCGTCACCCATTCCATACTGTTGTATGGAAGCGAGATCTGGGCTGACGCCAGTAGTAAGGCTATGGGCGTACGGCCACAGTCACTCGACGTGGACACGCTGTATAAGCTGTATTTTGACAGCTAAAACCTGTCAAACTGTCATAATTATGACAATTTGGTGGTTTGACAGGTTTTAGCTGTCAAAATACAGCTTATACAACGTGTCCACGTCGAGTGACTGTGGCCGTACGTACTGATGCCTTACAGGACAAGTACAGAAAGCGGATGGCTTCAGTACAGCGACAGGGAGCACTCAGGATCGCCAGCGCATACCGTACGGTTTCCGAACCGGCGGTGCTCGTGATCGCAGGAGTAACCCCGATAGACCTACTGGCTCAAGAAAAGAAGAGAGTGTACGAGACACGTCGAGACGTCGGTGCACGACAAGCAAGAGCGGACGCTAAAGCGCCCACACGACAACGTTGGCAAGAGCGCTGGCAGAATGACACGAGAGGACGGTGGACGGCTAGACTCATCCGCAACATCACGGAGTGGATGGACCGAGACCACGGCGAGGTAAATTACTACCTCACCCAGTTTTTCAGCGGACACGGGTATTTCAACGCATACCTAGCTCGAATGGGTAAAGCAGAGAACGCGACATGTCAGTATCACGACTCTGCGGAAGATGATGCTCACCACACCTTCTTCGAATGCGAGAGGTGGAGTGACTACAGAGACGCTCTACAAGACGAAGTAGAACCTCTAACGCCGGATAACGTCAAGCAAACGATGCTGTCCGGACACGACCACTGGCAGAAGATCGCCACGTTCGTCGAGAAGGTGCTGAAAGAAAAGAAGAGAGAGACCCAAGCAATGGAGGCAGCCGATCGAAGCTAACTACCAGGTGCCATCCTGAAGCGGTTCCGGGATGGATTCTACACCTGACAAAGTGAGGTTTTTTAGTGGGTGCGAGCCCCACACACCGGGGACGGGTCTCATCCCTGATGGTGCGTTTAGGCATTTTTCCTCACTTAAAACAAAAAAAAAATTGTTAGCGTTAAAAAATGGTTAACATTGTAATACCAGTCGAAAGTATACATACATATACAGGCTAACAACTTGAACTACGAAAGCCTATTGATAGTAGAGGGTGGTGGGAGTTAAAATTAAACGTATCTATTTTACTATTGTCAACTTTTGATATGACAGGAATGTCAGTGGTTATGTCAAATACCGAACCATCAAACTAATGGAATAGTGGAATACACAATTAATGAAAAAGTGCAAATTATAAAGTTGTTTTATAATTTTCCATAGTATTTGACACAACCACTGACATTTCTGTCATATAAATAGTTGACAATACTAAAATGGATACATTTAATTTTACCCCCCACTACCTTCTCCTATCAGTAGGCTTTCGTAGTTCAAGTTGTTATCCTGTATGTATATTATACTGACAATGTCGATGTTTGGAAGAACTAATGACAGTAAATAAATAGTAATAGCATTAAATTCTACTCTTTAAAATTGGAAGCATATTCAACACATAAAAAATGTCAAAACGGCAATTATATCTAAATCAAATACTGAAGTTTAGTAACAACTCATTTGACCAAGATGTACCAATTTTATTCGCATGCTTAAAAATTAGTAACTTAAAAGCCAGCATACATTAAATAAACTATAGAGATTTAACCAGGATCAGCGGAAGGTTTTAAATGTCTTTGATGTATTTTTTTCGAATGGGTGATACCCGTATAGCGCTTTTAGATGTTCCTCAGAAAAGCAAGCATTTTAGGATTTTTCAAAGTTTATGCCAATGTTAATACAACAAATTAACAATTACGAAATCAGTATCTCTATACAAAAAAAAAGAATTCTATTTACCATCACTAATATTCGCCGGCTGAGAATGTACTTTCCTATTTTGATTTCAAAGAATATATATGACACAATTTCAAAGAAATCCGGAAGAGGATTACCCACCACAAGCGATAATGATAATATGAAAAGCTATGCGAGTACTCCAATTTTTATGTTATTACATCATTTTTTTAAATGTATGTAGATCTATTTTGTTATATACCAGAGGTATGTAAAATAGTACCGTAATTATCCCAATTCTGCGAGAAAAAGTACATAAATAAACGATTCGTATATTGAATACAGAAAGTTATTTAATATGACTAACTTTTATAATTATGCATTCATCACGAAGTTAGCGCAATATGTATATACAAAACATAATATACATAACTACATAACACGTTGCAAATTGATTGTAGTCGAACAATATCACGAAACAATAAAATTGAGGAAGTAACTCTTGTAGTAGAATGTCTAGAAGCAATAATATACATTTATTTTTAAGATAAGAAATATCACTTTAATAAGATACACACACACATAGAGGTGGCTCGTTATAGTATGTATGTAGGTATATATAGGCTGTCCGCCTAGTACTAGTAGTCAATGACATATACCGCCTTTCCAAGACATGTAACAAAACTTTTGAAATACTTAAACGAATAGTTTGAAATTTTAGATCTACAATTCAAAATTAATTATACGTGATTGTGTATGTATTCGTTATTTTAAATATTTTATATATTTAATTCATATTATTTTTTTTATGATTCATATTATAATTCTATATTAATCAACTTTCATCCCTTTCAAAAAATTTCAAAATTTAATAATTTTTTATCTGAACATATTTTCTGTGTATTGAAATATGTCACTACTCTCTTCTAACACAATATCAATTTCTTAAACTGTGAGAAATTACTTACGTTGAGAATGAGTGAGAGCTGTTTCGCATTTTAGAAAAAATTCTCACCAAATTAAGATTTTTTCGAAATGAACATGAATCTTATGAACCCTCCATAGGTTGTTGTTGCTCCAAATCCGAATATTTTGGTTATTAACGCAGTCACTCAACTATAAATGTGCCTCACCACTAAAATTAATTTTCGTCCAAAAGCAATATTAGCTTCCTAACACCACTACAGCCGTCAGGTGCTGTCCATACTATATATGAATACATATACATACATAGAAGATCCAATTCCTGACGCATAATTTGCCAAATTTATGTCGGGGAAATACGAAGCACGACCCAAATCATCTTGGATTCTCATGCAGGCTATCTGAGACAACAACAATATTTTCAAAAGGAGGGTAAATAAGATATATGGTATATGCAAGTATTCAAGGTTTGGAGATAAAACAGAAGAAAGAAGACGCCTATACGCGTTCATGATATTTCTTCCAGACCCCAAAAATTAATCTAACACACGTTTCGAACAATTTGAATTCAAAATATATCATCGTGATCGCCCAATTAACGGAATACAACCGCAAGGTTAGGCGCCTCTCCAGTGTTACGAAAGAAAGCTGGGAGCCGATGTTCAATTTTCTGAAGAAACTGTGACATTTTTCTCGGAAACTTGTATTTGAGAGTTGCGGCGGTAGCGCAGATAAAAAAAAATCCAACAAACATCAAATATATTATAAATCACACCCAAAAGTTTCTTACAGCAGCATCGAAAATGTGTCGGGGGTTATAGTAAGCTTCGTTAATGTAAGTATTAACTAATATGTATATTACGACATATAAATACTTATCCTTTTAATCCCAGATATCTTTCCACTTGTAGGTCAAGTCAACTGCAATTAATTAATATCAATTTATCCCAGAACACAATTCATTATGTTTTTGTTAAAAATGCTTGTGTTCTGTAATAAATTGATTTTGAATTCATTCCTGTTTTATTTACCTTTAGGTGTCGACTCTGTTCCAAGAAATTCTTTATAGTATAAAGAATCATATTTACGCTGCACAATGCAAGAATAAGTAATGAGTAAGTAGTAGTAGTAAAAAGCATATTTCTGTTCAGAAGACTGCTTCCCAGAGACAAGAAGAACAATCAACAAAAGAACAGTTCAAATAAATGTTGGAAGCCATAGTTGTTTGAGGAATTTTAGACTAGTTCAAATAATTACATACGAAGAGTGTATCGTCGTAAAACTCAGCGTATTTGTTTAGTTATTTTGCCTTTTGTTACGGAGAATAAGAAAACAAACTCATTTATACAAAAAAAGGAAGATATTTCACTCCGAAACTGGGGCTTCCTAGATGGAGGGTCGCCAGTATTTTTAACTGTGTAATCTGTGTGTATCTCTTTCCACAACAAACAAATTAAAACAATGTTTTGTACATATTAATTGGAATTAAGAGTCACTGTCTTGCAAAGGAATAAAGATAAGAAATCTGAGAAAATGATTTAAAGATAAAGCAGTTTCTGATTTATAACTAAGCTTTACATGAAAATATTTTTATTACCTAACGTTTTCAGCATTCTAGCAATTCATTTCTAAAAATTGGTAGAATCATTATTTTAAGGAAACGAGTATTACCGTATCCATAATATTTACCGAGTTGAATATCAAATAGGACACAGACAAGTAAACAAAAGCAGAGAAAATCCAACAAAATATGTAGTATAAATCATAAATGTAACAGGCGATATTTTTAACCTTTTTTATTAATCCAAAGCTATTGTCTCATAAATATATAAATGGTGGATCTAGTTGAACAGGAAATTCTTAAGTGAATACTTATTTGTTTTACTTAATCCATTAGATAAACGTGCATCTAAGATATTTTAAATAGAATATTTTCGGGTAACATAAAATCCTACAGCATTGGATTGTAAATTACCTAATTACATTTTGTAAAGAGAATCAAGTAAATAATATAATGCGTGTGATATTAACGTAACTTGTATTAAACACAATTAAAGCCGCAACAAATAGAAATTTTCAATATGCTAAAACAACTTTTACGTGAAAATGGTTCACTACAAAAATGTAAAAATATTTAAAATAACTACATATATGCAAATGCCCAATATCGTTTACCAAGTTTAGATCGAATGATTGTGCTCATAAATGCATCTATAGTTGATTGTTTAGAAAAAAATCAAAAAAATCAAAAAAATGTGGAGTTATTGAATTTGGCGATTGTACATGCATGCAAGATAGTTATCAAGATTCTTAGAGATAATACAGTCTGGAAGCAATTGCTGCAGTAAAAGTCTGAGCAGTCAAGTGTTGACTTATAAAAACTCTGAATATTAAGAAACACTATTACATAACGATTACAATTCCTAATGCTTTCATGCTATTGACTAACTGCTATTTTATATAGTTGAGTATTATTTGCTATATCTACTTGAATGTTCTTCTTCCATAAATTCTCTAGTACTCTTAGCAGTTGACCATCCTATAAACACATTTTTAGAATTTGAAACATAACACTAACCGAACGTATAGATTAATCTCCGAACAAAAGAGTTAAAGTTAATGTTGTGTCACCAATCATTCAGATATTACTTGGTAGTGACAATAGATAAAATAATAATGAGTCGACACCCTCAGTTGCAAGTTAAGAAGCCGCTGCAACTAGCAGCCACCACAAACAAGTAAAAACCCTTTATAGCAGATATAATACAGTAAATATGAAATTAAAAAAGACTAACTTATTATTTATTATACATTTAACATAAATTGTATTTTAATATGACTTAAAAAATGTTTTAGACAAAACGGTTTTTGAAATTGTCCTGAAACTAAAAACTATACATTTTTGCAACTCACTGCATTCATGCACGGACATCAAATTTATGTGATGCACATTCCTAGTTAACCAGTATCGATGCGTTTAGTATATTTAGCAGCGCATAATAAAATATAACTACGTACTTACAATTTAAAGTCGTGAATTATAATTCAAGACTTTAAATAATTATTTATACTTTTATGTTACTGAAATAATGTGAGTAATTATTACCAGCCAAAATTTTCTAGGTATACAATTTAAGAGGCCATAAAAATTATAACTGTGGTTCCTCAATTGATCTATAATATTGCTAATAGCAATACTGTCAGCAGGTTAACATCTATTGCTACGAAAACATCCAGAGAAAAAAACAAATTTATACAAAGGAAAAAGTTAGTTAGAGAGAATAAGCTACAGACGAAAAAACTAAGATATTATGATGCTAGAAGAGTCATTTCTATATTCTAGAAAGAAATATAGAGTAAACTGTATTTTGTCTTGTGGTACATTCCTTCTTCAAGACTGATTGTAAGTAAATAATTTTTAGTCAAAAATAAGCAAGTGATTCAGGATTATGGAACAATAAAAAGTGTTTTCCACATAATTATCGCCATTTTTTTTTCTGAAAATTAATCAGTAAGAGTTCTTCATATTACCAAAAAATCATGTCCGCTATAGAAAGTGTCACCATAAAATCTTTATGGAGAGCTGAAGTCACTCATATGTTATGGCGTTAACTATGGCCATTAGTTGGATCATAAAAATTAATCTATCATGTGTTTCCTGTGAAAAATCGGTTAATAATAAAGTTTGGTTCACCTTTAGAAAGTAACAAAGACCAACAAAGACATTAGATATGAAAAAAATTACCATACGGTAATAACAAATAATTTTGTTGTTACTTTAAAAAATAGAGCAACCCATGTATATACTGAAATATTTTCTTCGATACATTTTCTTGTAACTCATTATAAGGCGACTAATAAAGTGTTTTCCCTAATATTTCGGAGTCTACGCTAGTTGACCTTGCTTTTACAGTAGCTTGGGTGGAGTGTGGAAAAATATCGATCAATGTAGACGGTAAAGCCAGAAAGTAACAATGTTAAATATGCTTCTTTTTATACATGAAACGCTTAGTTTACGTCTATAAAATTCTAATATACTTAAATATTAATTAAAATAAAACACTAAATTAAGTTTTTAATAAATATGAAACTATAAAACATTTATTATAATTAATAGTATTACTGTATTGAAGCTAACATGAGTTTCATATTAGTTTGCACACTAAAAATATAGCTGATGTACCTGTAAATAAAATGAAATCTAACATCAGATTATTATGATTAAGTATAAGAAAAAAATTAGCAAATTGACAAAAATCGGAAAAAAAGAAAAAATCCAATCTAGTCCTTCTAGTCTAGTCACTTAATTACAGTACATATTTAATAAGAGAATTGCAAAATAATGAAGGAAAGTGGTAATAAATAAAGAAAGTCATTTTTGAAATCTACAAGAAACTAATATGATTCTACTTGCAACAATCATATATTCGTAATTAGAGACAACTCTTTGTACAACTATACCATAACATTTATTTGTTTGAACATATGCACTAAAAAAGCTGAAAACAATAACGCAAAAATTAATAAAAGCCATTAAATCGTAAATTTGGCCCTAAACTGTACAATAGTTCCAGATTAGTACAGTCAAATTAGTGCTAGCAATAACTATTATGCACTTTATATTTTGCTTCTAAAAGGCATTAAACTATAGTTTACATAGTACAGCATAGCTCCACTATACTACTTAAATATATTTTAAACAGTTTTAACAAACACGGCAATTATAAAACAGTATATATGCATTAAAAAATAAAAAGTTTAAATTCAGTAATTTTTTATGTACTATGATGAAATTTTGCGGGTTTATATACAGGGTGAGGCATTAGTGCGTCAAAGCTCAATATATCCGTTAATATTGAAGATATCACGAAACTTTATGTACAGAAAACATAGACAGTCTTAAGCTACATATTTTAAAAATATTTTCATTTATACAGGCTGATCCATATTGCCAGGGTGAACCAAACATGCGTTCTTAAATGGGACACTATATATTATTTCAAATTTAGATTAAGCGTATCTTCCTCATTCCTTTGATATCAGGTTTTATTGAATTATACCGAATATTTCAGAAGTTATGGTCGATTTTGTCTGAAAATCATTGCGTGTCCACCGTCCTGTGTATTCCACACGAAACAGATTAAAATTATTTTTTCACCGGAATAACTTTCTTATATTGTTACAGTTTTATAGCAACGTAATATTTGGCAATATTGCAAATACTGTCTACAAGGCGATTCAAAACACAAATGCATTATTTTCTCATTTTATTTAAATGGTTACTTGTGTACTTTCATTTTCATTAACCACTCCCTATATCTAAAATCGACCATTTCTGAGATATTTAATATTTTCCTAATGAAAGGTGAGCTTTTTCAAAATAATTGTAATATGTAAAATTAGCAATGAAAAAATTATAGTAAAAAGCTATTAAATCATAAATTGAGATAAACTTTTTAAATACAACGCAACTACAAAATGTTAAACTTATACAAGTAATTAATTTCTAATGATTTAAGCCAAAAGTTCGCAATATAACACATTTTACAATAAATATTCAAAATGTCCACCAACGACATTGTATCCGCTCTTCGTGTGATCGATTTAGTATACACCAGTTAACTACATTTAATGCCAGTATTAAATGTAGTTAACTCTATTCAATAAGATTTATTTGTTTGTGCATACATTCTTTGGCACATTTTCCAATGGTTTCTTCAAGTATATGTGCTTTAACCTTGCATATCCTGCTATTATAAAAAAAATAATTGAAGCAAATAAAAATTGTTAATTTTGAATACCTGTTAATAGAATAAGGACTTAATATTTTATTTTAAAACTGAATAAATTGTTATTGGTTTTATTATATAATTTCGCTAAAATGACTTTGCTTTCAACATTCTCTAATAGCAGTGTTATAGTAACACATACACACATTACTGCAATGCCTTCTCTTAGTTTTTAAAGAGATATTACAAACACAGTAGTAGCATTTATTCTTGGAACTGTTAAAATTGCTAGGTGTTTTCTAAATCAGAATTCTAATTTTGAAAACTCTTGGATTACGTGCAAACCTGTCACTAACTTCTAAGATTCCAGTCTTAATTACATATGTATCTCTATAGAATACGTATAAATTCTTCGTAAACCTTGAAACCGAAAAACCGAGGTGAGTGAGATCTAGAGGCTTTGCTACCCATCACAGCCAATTAATCTATTTTGAAATCATGTATTGCAGGCTAATGCTTTGTTGCTGTTGCAGATAAATAAACCGATACCCTATCAAACTTGCCATATGGATACTGGACTCACAGATAAGTTTTACAGTGCTGCTGATTCTTCTCCATTTATTAAATATGTTTTTCTTCTTTACAGTATAAGAAGTACCTTTAATTCCGTTCACCCTGCCGTGTTTCCTACTCCTTTCTAAATAGCATTTTTTTTCAATATCGATGCACACCCTCAAAGTAAGAACTTTGAACCTCACCATAACATATTTTCATGTTTCACTACTCCTCATACAGCTTTATAAATCTTTCAATTCCTGAAATATTTCCACTTATAGGTCAATAAAACGAGAATTAATTAAATACCAATTTATTCCAGAACATATAATATTATATCCTTGAACAGAATTGTTAGAGGTTGACAAAAAATAGATTGATGTACGAATAATTCAAATCATTTTAATTTTTATAGTTGTATTATCTAACCAATATATCCTTCATTATTATTTGCGAATGTAATTAAAATTCGATATATCAATGAATTCTTTGTTTTTTAGATAGGTATTTTTCTTGATAGGCATGTTCATATTCTGTTTCCTCTGAAAATTTGCCATCTAGTGCAGGTCAACTTTTGACATTTCTGTCAAAGATGGCGGTATCTGTTAAATTTATCCATTAAAGTGAAACTGCTTTGCAACAATTGTCGAAATGTAACAACCAAACCATCAAAGTTAACTTTGAAAACAATTAAGAAACGTAGTTTTCACATTTACACGCATTGGCGAACGAAACTGTGTTTTTTTCATTTGAAATGTAATTGTTTGACCGGGAGTGCTATAGAAAAACTGAGTGCACCTGAAAAAGCGCACCAATCACTCATATATACGGTCCGAATTTCAACGTTTTATTTTAACTAATAAATAAATGGCGAGCTGATACATGATCTCGTTGACAGCCGGTATACGGTTCAAAAAAATAGTACTACATCAAAATATCATGTCTTCGACTATATAATAAATCTAATTTACCATCAATAAACCCCTTTACTTAAATTAGATCTTATGAAAGAAAATTTCGTATCATTCCCTATGCTACATGTTGCGCCGTCACATTCATTCGACGTGATGTCGAAACAGAATTTCAGAACTACCGCTATGCGGAAAAAGCGCGTCCGAACTCATGAAAATAGAAAGTATCTGCCCACATTACTACTTGATTTCCTGCAACGAACTCCGGTAAACATTGTAATGCGGCCGTTCAAAACTAAGATCTACTACATAACTACGTATGCATTGCATGTTGTATTTTCGCGTATACAATGCGGTAGAAATTATTTTAACGTTCTCACAAAACAATTAACTCTATTTAAATGTAAATGGCAGTTTTATTACTGTTTTATGAATGTAGTAATTATTTTAATATTCTCTTCAGGCATTTTTATTGTTTTCACAATTACTCAAAATAAACTTAGATTATTAGCGTTATATTACTCAGTAAATGTTTTACAGTTTTATTGAACTGAAAGAAGGTATGGCAAGGTATAATTTTTTATTCAGAGTGGCGCTTCATTTTTTGAATAGAATAGGTTAGAAATATAAGTTTCCAAATTAGTAGATTTAAATTAGAATTTTTTCTTGTGGTTTAAAATTTAAAAAAATGACGCACAGTTTTTAAGTACCACCGTCAGTTTATTTATTTATTTACTTTTTTAACAACATGGGTCATGTTATACATAATTTTAAAGGCTGTTATTTTCCCTTTCAAGCTGCATTAAACATGTATGGGGTTACACAACAAACAGTACGGAAACATAAAAAAAATACTGGCTATACGATATAGAATAAAAGTAAGTAGCCTTTGCATCGATAGAACGTTAACAAAAACGGAACAAATTGAGTTTGTTGATGATAACGGCACGGTAACAGAAAGCGAATACACGAAAAGGTAATGGCACTTGTTTAACACTATGTTTCCCGGCTGCAGTCCTATTAGTAAATCAATTGTATGTAAACATTACAACAATTATTACAATTTATTGAAAGTGAAAATGTATAGAATTGTTCCATACCTGATGATTAGGCTAAAGAAAACTACTTACAACAATAAACATCTCTCTTAATGTATTACTTGATACTATTAAAAAAACCAAGAACATCGTCACAACAACTTGCTTTAAAGCATATGTCTAAACGTTCTGTTCAATTTTGTCAAAGAATGATAATTTTATTATAATTCAATCGTATTTTCGAATAAACTTTCTTTTCATTTGCATGACTTTCTTAATATACATAATTGCAAGTATTAGTCTGGAACTAATCCTAATTGGATGAATGATAGTCATACCTAGAGACCGCAGAAGGTCAACGTATGGGCAAGTATCAAGATACCCTACTCCCGTTGCATATCACCAACTGCTGTTCTTTCTAAATCCTATCAATCAACATGTGATTACAGTGCAGTAACTTACAGTACCTAACCACTTAAACAGTACTTTTAGTCGCTGATGGAATGGTTATGAAAGAAGTGGGGGGGGTGGCCCGATCGATCGCCCAATTTGGTCAGATTTTTTATAAGGACATTAAAAAAATTGGTTATCCGTAAACAGCCCAAACAATTTAAAGAATTTAAAATTGTATTGCAGCTGAAGTAATAACTATTCCAAACGATTGCTTGCATAACTCTTTGGATCATTTTAGAAACTGAATTTATGATTGCAAAAAAGTAAATGGGCAACAATAATTTTTTTGGTTCATAAAAAAGCTTTTTAAAATTTTTATAATTTGATTATTTTATACTTTTTAATACAATTTGAAAAAGAAAGTAATTACCTTTAAAATGATGTATCACACATGACCTGTGTTACTAGTTTAGTCATTTAAATCTACTAACTTACAAATCTATATCTCTAATCGTTTAAAAAATAAAGCATCGATTCCGTATTTAAGCGTCACCGTAATAATTCTTATTTATTGCTTTTTTCTTATACTGTATATCTTGCATTCAAATATAGAAAATAATTCGAAATGTCTCACTATTATAATGAAATTATTGAAAAAGTTAATAAACACCATGGCATAATAAACGCAATTTAATTAGCGTATTCCTGAACGACGATCACTTTAATCTAATAATGTCCTCTCAACATAGTCCTGTAAATACATATGCGTATTTTTCACACAACATGCAACAGATTTTCAGAGGTGGAAATACATCTTAATAGAAACTATTTCGGATTAAATGGGTCGTGCGACCACGATGTCTTTTCGATACATACACATTTTTATATAACATTGAATTCCAGTGGAACTACAGTAAAATTTCTGTATGTATTCTTTGTTCAAATTCAATAACCATATGTTTTCTCACTGTCAGATTCCCAGTTTTTTCTGCATATATTTCTAAAAGAAAATATAGCTCCATTACAGAAAAGATAGCTTTGATTTTTAAGTAATTCACATAAAAAACGCAATGTATTGTTAAATATCCTCATCGTCAATTACTATTATAACTAGAAACACATCTTATAAATTTGCAATTTTCGTTTAGTTTTCTAGCTTAAAAGTAAAGTATAATACCCCAAGAAATAACACGTTAACTTTCGATTTTAAACGCTATATACATTTATGCTACAATTACAAGTGGCAGTTATTGAATATTACACTATAGATTTTTTTTTAAATAGACTCATAAGAGAAGGATCCCAACTAAATGTATTTAGAGTAACAAAATACTCTAAAGCATGGGGTGGGCCACTAAGCGAGGTAAGCGGTTGTATCTTGGAATGTATTTGTCCTAGGTTCTGCAGGAAAAATGTTGATAGTAAAAGTGATCAAGAGAAATTGGTGAAAATTATTTTCTGGTTCCGAATTTTACCGCTAATTACGAACCGCTGGTTAGGAAATCGCAGAATAAGCTATAACTTTGATATGATTAGTTGAAAGCCCGTTTTATACCAGATAATTCTCTTTAGTGACACTTTTTCGTATCTGTCATAATCAGGGAGAAGAAGGACCATGTATTTGTTACTATTCAACTGATCCGAATAAAGCTGGACTCGCTTAAAAGGGAATCGTGTGGACTTTAAACAGCGTTTCTAGGCTGCATCCATTAGTTTCAAACAAATAAGCTAGAGGCCCCTTTCTGTAGCGGTAACATTTTCTTACGATTTTCTTTAAAAGATTAAATGGAACGTTACTGTTACATTATTGAGTTCCTCGGCATTAAATCATCTATATTTGGCTAAAAACCGCATCTCGATATCTCTATCCATTCTCAGCTTATCACAAAAAAGTAAAAGCAGGTGTTAAAGACAAGAATACAGCTGGGCATTAATAGCGCCACACGTCTCGAATGACAATATTAGAAATCTCAAATTATTTTGGCTTCAGTTGGTGTTGACTTTGAGCATTCGAAATGCTTGTTACGAATAATGAGGCCGCCGACATGATAACGGAATGCAGTAATAGCTGAAAGAGAGTATGTGATGCGGTATCCATATCGCCGTCATTTCCGCCATTGGTTTTTGGGCACGATCAACAAAAGTCCACAATTTTTATTGCAAATACTTTCGAAAAACGAGGCCACTTTTTACAGCGACGATGAAGTAAACACCCTGTATATTATGTATATTATAGTAACAGCATTTTATCTAAAACAATTGAATTTATTCAATAGAAAAAATGCTAATATATATTTGAACAACAGTTGTATGCAAGTATGCAAGTTGTTCTAAGTTAAGTGCACACCATTCTAACTTTGCAAAGTTTTACAAAATTATCAACGTAAAATAAAATAATTTATTTAAGGGACTACTTATAATAGCACCAACGTAGTTGAAGTCTTGGAATCGATTTACCAAAGTTGAGGAGCACATCCTAAAGCATTTTTCCTATAGCAAGCATTCGTATAAAATTATGCGCACAACAAAGTTAATTCTCAATTGTTTACAACTAGCTATTACGATTTAATAATAAATCTATGCTAATACTTTAATTAAATATTAATGGATTAAATCTCAGTATGCCGTTAAAACAAAAAAAAAACATGAGGAACCTATTATCAACTGCTACTATTATACAGTCGGATAAATGAGTCATATTACACAGTATAATCATAAGATATATAAGTATTATCAATTTTGTCAAATTCTTATCTCTCCTAAAACTCATTCATAAATAAATCATTGTCACCTATTGAAATATCCACCAGTTCATTTAATCTATAAGCTGGTGTCGTAGTCCGATAAAGTTCATTTTCTCTGTACTAGTTTGACAAAAATATTGAAAATACTGCTTCAGTAAACACAATATAAAGTTATTCCAACTATTTGGATCAGATCCAAGATGGCTAAACTTCGAATCAAGTCTTTCTTTCTTAAATAAATATGTATTTGTATATATGTTGTGAAATAATATATTGAGCTCTAAATCTTTACAACATCAATACCCAATAATAATCACCATCATTTAACTAACAAAGATGACTTCAATAAAAATTTTGGAATGTTGCTATTTGGTAATCCCATGGTATGATGGAAATGTTGGTTTTACAAAACAAGTGGTTTTTATTCCTGATGAAGCAATAAATCGCCAAAATTGTCGATATTGAAATGATGTCAATCCGAAATGGAAAATCAAAATTCACTCACCAGACAAGCTGAACATTGTTATGACTACGTTTTTCTCTTTTTCGATAAAGAGTGATTTGAATGCTGAAAATTAGCGAATAATGTCGCAAAAGCATATTGTTACCGGCGATTGGAAACGAAATTGATGAAAATTAAACAGTGCTTGCTTTCAGCAGGATGTACGCCTTTCCACCTCAGTCTTCAAGTGCTCGAGTACCTAGATGAAATTTCCTTCACAAAACAATTGATAAGCGAGGTAAAAATCTCCTGTCCTATGGAGACAATTTAAAAGTAGAGTTTACTGTCCAAAACCACGAGACTTAAGACAGAAAATGATTAAGCAGGTACCTACATTTTATGCAAAGTTAGATCACTGTCACGCGATAAATGAGTACTTATTGTAAGCATTCATATATGTATATAAAACGTTTTTATCTTTGAAAGCATTGCAACAAAAGATTAAATGAAAACGAAAACTGCTGTAGCTATTTTTCTTTTTACTAAAATGCGCAGTTTTAATGCGCTTTCAAAAAATGTATCACATGATAGGAGTTGCGCTTTGAAACTGTTGTGTTAGAGAAGCTACAACTTCTCTCAGAAGAGGCACAAAAAGTTTGACTACGTCAGAAGATATTTCCTCGTAATTACCAAGCAACCGTCAAGTTTCGTTTTGGTATCTGTATTCATTCAGAAGATATGCAACCGTTACCAAAAATTTTTTAAAAATTCTGTACCTGACTATATCAAAATTTAGTGTATTTGTAGGGAAAAATATTTCAGCAAATTCCCCAAATGCTGATGAGAGAGATTTTTTTCAAATCAATTTGAGAATAAAAACAAATATTTACAAATAAACAATCGCATTTTACTCATTTCTCATTTTTCAATCTCTTACGACTTGATCTTTCTTTCAGTTTGCATTCGGTGTTTCGATAACAATGATGACCCACACATCATCGAAACATACGTCCAGAGTTAATTAAGCGTTATAGTGTCTAGTGTTACCGATGATTATCCATATTTCTTTAACTTGATTTAATAAAGAAAAGAAATCTAACCTCTTTTATACAAAGACTCTACAACAGCAGATTTAAGTATCTGCTACTAGTGATAACTATTGCATTATTAAACATTGTTCAATTGCAGTATTAGAACAAATAGGATTTGCTCAGTAATTTTTTCACAGCGCTCCAGAAAAATAAAATAATTGAAGTAGAAGCAAAAATAAGTGTTTGTATTAGGAATTGTTTTCCGACATCTAAACCGTGGTAGTCGGGTATAATACATGCTCCAAGCTTTAACAAAAATGTTATTATTTCTAATTAGTCGCATTACAAACAAATTAAAATATATCACTAAAATGTATTCTATTTGACGTATTAATATATCTTTGCCAGCGCCTTCTTAACTTTTATGATGTTCTACGAGAGATCTCTGAAACAAGTGGTTTTAAATGTAACATACATTAATAACATTTTGCTTTAAATTAATTGATTGGCAAAAGGTAAAATACATATATTATTTTCAAAACAAGCATATCATGATGGTAAGACGGATCTATAAATGTAATGGTCAGGCCAGTGATGTGGCAGATCCCTGGAGTCCGGGGTTCAATTCCCCCAAGGAATGTTGACATTTTTCCCTGAGAATTATATCCCAATCAATCTACCAAAGTAATTAACAGCGCAGCGCTATAAATGGATAAATAGTGCTGTAACAAGGCCATTAAACACATTTAGACACGCACAAATTACACAGAAAAACTGCTGCAACTAATTAGAACCCACCAAAGAACAAATAGTTTTAAAATACGGGAGTACTTAAATTATCTAACACGCCAGATAGTTAGAAACGATAAGTCGGCTGAATGAGAAACGATTGGGTCGTGAATTCAAGCCTACCTGCAGGCAACTGTGGTTGAGGTTGGTATTTTGGATTAACTACCATTCGCTGTTAAGGCATTATTAACAGCCCAACATTACTTACGACGAGATAGTGCTATAACAAAGTCATAAAACACATTGGCACACGCCAAAAATACCCAGCAAGGGCTACAGCGGTAGTCTGACAATCAATACCGATTAAGAAGTCACTGCAGCTACACCTATCACAGCATTCTATTTAGTAAATATTGCTGTATACGTTATTGTCATGCAAAGTTTATTAATGGTAATATTCTTTATATTTTACTTTAATTAGTGGAACTCCATAACGAACTCATTGTGACAATATGCGTGACATTTAATTAATTATTGTAATAATTATAAAAGCATGGTTAAACGAATATTTTCCAGGTAAGTGGATCGGAAGAAATAGGTCAATATCATAGCCTGCAAAATCACCAGATATTAGTCTGTTTGCATTCCTTGTTTGGGTTTTCGGGAAGGTAAAAGTTTATACGTACAACTTTATCTTAAAACTAATGATTACCAGTTTTAGCATCTATGTTATCATTATTGATGGTTATGATCACAATGAGGAAGTTGACATATGTAATGCACTTGAACCTAATAAGGTAATGCTTACTACCAAATGCTTAATCACTACCTTACACTTCAAGATAGACAACGATAATTGAATTAATATGAAAGGTACAAATAATGATCTTCAAAACAAAAGAATTAGCCTAAACTGTTTTCCATTTTTAAAGGCTCATTCAAATTTAGTTGTCAATGATATCATTCAAATATATTTCGAAACCAATGATTTATTGGACCTCATCCATGGCCTATATAAATTTTTTCTCGTCTAGTACCAAACATAGATCTGTTCTAAAACAGCGGATTAATATTCACTTTTTTGTAACTACTCGTATATAAAAGAATTAAGTTTAGAAACGACTCAATAAATTCGGTGGCAAGTATGCGTGCTAATGTGAATGGTAACACTAGATGCGAAGTTCGAATCTCCTCAAGAACGATCGTCCCGACGGATCTCTACTTTGTTGCAGCTATCTTGCCCTGTTTCAAACAAAAGTTTGTTGGCATGTTGGCACTGTTGCCGGGATGATTTTTTGCAATTTTTCATCAAAAAAAACTACAGGTTTCCATTACATTCATTTTTGAATTTCGTTTTTCCAACTGTAAATCGACTATTTGGACACCCCATGTAACAATTCGAAACGTTAATAAACAAAAAATCAAACTCAACATCGGCACAAGTAAGATATCTTTCTCCGGGCATATTCATTTAGTAAAAATTGCCTACAAAAATAATATCTTAAGAATGGACAAAGCAGAAATATAATGGCGTACACAAAGAAAAACCACTCATTGATACACTCTGTATACATAGAATAAATAACATCAAACTCAAAATTCTTAGAAATACATAAGTGTCCATTTTAAATAATATTAAAGCATTCAGTGCTGGCTTTACAATACTTCCTTTTTATACTATTCTGTCTTGATGTATAACAATTAAATTATTTTCCTATGTGTAAAATTACCTGTACTCTCGACTTAAGTGCTTACAAGTTCGAAATGATATCCAATCGATCATTATTTACTTATCAAAATCCAACGTAGACACAATGTCAATAAGATATAAGTACAAAATTTAGTATACAGTTCGTTTCTATCAATTGACAATAATTTCCATGATAAATTTTTACTTTAAGGTATCATACATTGAATGTATCTATGTTTAAAGTGTTGCTACACTCGGATATGGAGAACTATTTTATTTTGGCTTACCCACAAAGCCCACGAATTACATATGTATGTCCTTCCTCGCCTATTAATAACACAATAAAATAATAATGTAATAAAAAGTTTTCTATAAGAATCTGGTAAACAACTTATCTAAAATCTTTTAAATTTCAAATATTTATTAACAAAATATTTATTAACAAAAGAACTTAGTTCACTTGTAGAAACAAAAACTCGCGGTTGCATAAAATTTTAAGATGTATAAATGCAATTTTGACATATTTTGAAATTCATAATAGTTGAAAAGTACCTACCGTATTTATTCTCTTTTGTTTTACCAGTTCTAGAGGTGTAAGTACACTCAGTGAAATTGCGATAGTTCCACCTAATTTTGTAGGTCCCCTATAAACATTTAGCAACGGCGTGAGCTGGCAATTACTTAGAATTACATTTCCAAACGCAAAGACATAGCAGAGACATTACTTTGTCAATATAATAACTATATTAGATATCTAAGGCAAACATGTACCATATTAACATGTAAATACGAGCGAAATTTCTATGATACCACAAAGTTAGACATCCTACAAAATCAGGCATTTCTTTCCAATATAAAAAAGTCTCTAAGCATATTCTTCTTCATTTTTTATTAAATATATGTATGGTATATTTAATAAAGCTAAATTGCATTCGAGGAAGAAAAAACAAAAATAAATTGCTATAAAGAAGTTAGGGTTTTCAATCCGAGCCATAGCAAAGAAAGTCGAACGATCCCATCATCTCATCAACAAGTTGGGTAATTCCTACGGCTTGAAATCGCGCTGAGGGGAGTAATCAAAAACTAACTTGAAGGCAACGCTCACTGATATTTCGGTTATCCTCTTTTCGTAATATAACCGCGCAACAAATAAAATGTAATTTAAATTTAGCAGTAACTAACAGACGTCTACAATAAATTTTATCCGGTAGTTAACGTTGTCGGTGGCTAAAAAAGTTTTCAAAACCACCCTTAAAAGCGATACATAAACAGGTAAGACTGAAATTTGCGCAAGATCGTATGAAATCGGATCATGAATGGAACGTCATATTTTCTGACGTGAAGAAATTTAACTTGGACGAAGCTGATGGTTTAAAATATTATTGGCACGATTTGCGTAATACCATTGAAGTTTTTACCCATAACAATAAAATTGCTATATGTTTTATTGCTACGCGAATGAATTCTGATTCTTATATGGAACTTATAGAAATGGTTGTGATAGACTTCGGTGAACAATTGATATACCTATTTCAACATTGGCCAAATTCATATAGTATGAAAACCCGAATGTTTGAAGCTATTTTGAATAGAGCATCTAACACTCACTATTAAGTTTGAAATATTTTTTTTATATATTTATAATAATTGTTATTTTCTGCTGCATTTGTGTTTATTTGCAGTTCAGCATTAACTTCGATGCATCTGCCGGAGATATTAATAAAACCAAATATTCTGTTCAAAAGTTCATATAGCATTATAGAAATTTGGCTGAGTGTAGTTCGACAGCTACAAAATCAGTAAAAAATCGTAATAAATAATTCAAACCATATTTTTAGTTTATTGAAAAAATTCTAGTTTACTTTATAACAGAAGTAATACGTAGATTCCTTAATCAGAGTAGAAAAGGCCATCAAACCGCATTGTTTAAATATATGAAAACAAAAATTAAACTGCAAAAGTTTGTGAAAATTTATTTATTTATTTAAGGTATTAAATCGAAAATAAACTATATAAAAATAAATTACAAATAATTTTACCTAACGAACACATCGAAAATTAGAAAAAAATAATTTATGTAAATCGCAAAAATTTATATAATAAAAATATAAAGCGGTACGAACATTTATTATATTATAAAACTTAAATATTATTCTTCCTATAAAAGTAGCAGTGCTTCTTAAAACTACTGTACACGAGAACAATTTCTACTGCCAAGTCTCGAAGCTACACTTCCCCCACCTCGTGGTGAATAGAACATTAACGTTCCGGACTATTTTAAAATGTTCCCTCGTTTCTATTCTCAGTTTACGGTAAAAAAACATTTTGTATTTTAATAAATAATCTTCGATTACCGAATCTAATCAACGTCAGTAATCATTTCTAAACTTGAAAATAAGTTTTAATTTTTCTTTCGAATAGAAATCAAGTCGAAATATAGTGAATTTTCTTTAGTAAACGATCTGAAAATAATATTATCTGATATAACGTATAAACAGGCTAGAAGTACGGCATAATTTTGAAACTCGGAGGCGCGCTAGAATATTTCCAGCTAACCTAACCTTTCTGTAAATGCAGGTGGGCCGACAACGGCCGATCCTCACCGAGGCCGCACGAAACGCGCAGACCGGTCTTGAGCGTGGTTGAGTTGAAGTTTAGACCGTATATTGCTCCGTCGGATGATAGTTCATGCTGTATGTGATAGTGTATACTTCATGTGACATGTTGCACCACGCAACAATGATTACCCTTGGTCCAAATTAATCATGTGGTTTGAATCTCAGGTAAGTTTCAATTTATATCATTTCGTTAAATACCGTTTCTCATATCCAAACAATCCCCGATGCAATATAGTAATCGCTTTTATTAGGAATAGATTTATAAGTCCGGGAAAGGTTTTGCTCCGGGTAAAAAACGGAAAAAAATCGAAAAAATCCGGTAAATCCGGGTATTTCAATTTTATTTTCGTGTTTTCTACGTCGTATGTGTACGGGAATCGTATAAATTTCATACCAACTAAAAGCTGACGTTCCGAACAAGCTTTTTCAGTGAGAGTCACACGAAATTACTTCAGTTTTCAGTCAAAAATATTTACTTTTGCGTTACACGTGACAACTGTCAAACTCGATCTAGTTACCTATGGTATCTCCGCATGTGTTTTGTTTTGAAACGGCGGGATCGCAGTGCATTGAAATGGTTTTATGCACAGTGGACCAGATAAATAGTGTCGAGTATCGGAATATGTGGATCGCGCATGCGACGACTAATATTTGTTTGGACGATTGGACATTTGTCTTGTAGTCCAAGACGGAAAAGTGGTAGGGGAAGGCGCCACTCAGACAGTTTACTGTTTACGACGTTACCTATGATTTTTCGCAATTAGTATAGGTGCCGATCGTTTGTCGGAAAATTCGGTTAACTATTTTTCATCATTATTATATTTCTATACGTACATAGCGACTGTAATTTTCACGTATTCTAAATGACGAGTGTACTTATTTACCCAAGATTACACTTATCTGTCGTTAAGTGTGCGATAAGATTACGCGATTTATTCGCAACTTTTATTTTTCTTGTATTAAGCGAGTTTGAGGTTATGGATTCGATGTTTACGTGCGCACTTAAAAAAACGCAATCTTTTTCAATTGTTTTTTGTCAGCACCTGTAGCAAATCTTAATTTCTGCGTACGTAAGATACTATGCATTTAATGCATTAATTTTAAAAAAATAACATTTTTTAAGCAGCGTATAAATGCAATTTCGAAGCGAAACTACAAAAATAGCGGAATTCTTAAGTTACAATAAAAGCGCGCACTAAGCATGGCCTGCTTTCTACAGAATTAATACCGTTTGTTAGTTATACGCTCTCCAATATTACAGCAAATAACCTAAAAAGCTTTCAATATTATTTGTTTTTTTTTTTTGCTTACCGATTTTTAAGCTGTAATTTATGTTTGCATTTACTGAAAGCAATTTCATATATAAATAAAAATTCTCGAATTAGCATTTTCTTAATCATAAAAATTCTAATCAAAATGTCAAAGTCGCTTTTGATTTTTCATGTATTTTTTATTTATATTTTTTAAGAAATTTTTGCAGATTTTTAAGCCTAAGCAATTTATTTATTTATATTTTACGTGTTTTACTGATATAGGTATATAATTATTGCGGGGCAATACTCCGGATAATCCCAATCTAATTTAAAATCCTATTGATTGTTTATGTGACTTTTGAACGGTGTTTCTAAATAACGCTTGCTATCGTTACCATGGACACGGTGGGCGTAACTAGTGCTATTCGTATTCGAATGACAGAAGTTCATTCAATAACCTGCAGCGTGTAGCACTTTCCAGACGCTACCTGTCTTCAAATGTATTCGTACGCTTAGAAAGACCGATTGTAAATATTGCTTAGCGACGACAATGCTTATACTATTTTCACAATATAGTAATAAGAAACCGTGTAAATCTTTGCCTTGCCGTTGGTAGTACTGGAACTTTCTCTGCAGTTATTTTCTAGGCTGTTATACAGGGTGAGTCAGCGATGTGTGACTCGACGTGAATTTGTTGGAAGGCTGTTGAAAAATATACCATGATTCACAGTTAAAGCTTTTCGTATTGTACATATATGTATATAGCGGGAAATCCTAAGTGATTGTGTCAGAGTATGCAATTACACACAAATTTAGCAGACTTTGTTGAATTTTAGGGATTACAAATAATATTTGAAAATAAAGACAATATGTAGAGAAATAACAATTACATTTTTACATATATATTTTGAAATCATCACAATCTACAATCTTAGTTTCCAGACAGCAAGCTTTAAATATGACTACAAGAAAATTACAGTAGCAACAAAACACTCTAAACAATATATAAATATCCTATGCGGCGTAATAATTTCGCTGGACATAACTATATTCGTTGGCGTTAATTTGTTTTTTCACAATTAATAATTGAAACAACACTGATATGAGAGTTGGCAATTAAAATTTGTTCACTACTAACAATAACAAATTCGTTAATTTTTTTCGAGACCAACAAAAATCAAGTGTCCTCAAAACGTTTGATTTTTATAAAATACTAAAAATAAAGGAACAAATAACAAACACCAAACAACCGTAGACATACGTAGTACGTCTATATTTGTGCAAGAATTTTGAAATACATATAACAGTAATTAAGTATTATAATATAAGTCGTAATGGAATATATTTTTAGTGCTGTACAGTCATTATTGCTGGCAGTATATAATAAATCACATGACTGCGTCTGACAATCATCGATTAAAGTACTTACACAAAACTTGATGAAGCTGAATATAACACATTTTGGGGTGAGACAAAAAGAATAGAAAAGTTATTTTAAAAAAATAATTTTTAATAATTACGGTTAATAACAATTACACATAAAAATAATTTTAGTTAAAAGTAAGTTAGTTGAATGTTAATTTTTGTAATGCAAAAGAGTAAACACACAAAATTTTCAAAATTTAAATTTCGAAAAAAAATGTAACCTTTTCTACTTCTAATAAGACTTTTGTATTAACCATACCACTCGTAATATAAATTGTTTTTATTAAAGAAATGAGAATTCAGTATCCGATTTATTTGCAAATTAAAATGAATGCGTAACTCCAATCGAGCAAGTCAAGCGGTCTCGTTTAACAAGCTCTTAATTTAAATACATACCTATATTTAATCGGCGAGCTCGTTTTATTTTGTTTACATTAATTCCGGAACGCAAATAAATCACTTACGATTTCAATAACAACAATGAAATCTGCTGCTCTCCACTCTGTACACATACATCAAGCGTGCAGTCGTATTGTAATAGTAGTAGTAGTAGTAAGTGCGTAAAAATGATAAACAATCTCATTCATAATTGTATAGAATTTTTGTTAGACGCGGGAGACCGACAGACTCGATGCATAAATACATAAGTATGGCATCAAGGAGCAGCATTTATTATCTAAAGTAAACACGAACGTAAACAAAACCGTAGGGATTCCACCCGTGAGTCGACATTGAAATCGCCGAATATTTTTTCCGGTATCTGAAATTACGTAACGGCATGTTGTAGAGAAGTTGTCTAGTGTGCGGTGACGCTATAAATTAAATATGGAGCAGTTAATAATAACACAGTTGGCCTGGTCCGTCGACAGATTGTAAACAATGGCTATCGCACGGAACCACGTCGATGGAGTAAACTATAGTATACAATGACGGTCATAACAATTGGCATACGAACAATGTCGCCGACGTGAAATTATGTTTAGTAATTATGTACTATTGGTCTTGTGTTATAAATTTATTGCGGTAATTGTAATTTTTTACATAAAGCGTATCCCAAAAAGAACACGTACTTCTTCTACGTTTACATAAAAATTAGTCGACAATAAATTGTTACCTCAAGATTCTGTTGATGGCATGAACATTTTTAAATCAAAAAATGTATTTGCTTCAAATATTCCATTTTAATGTTTGAAATCTGTTATCCATATGTTTTGTGGCTTAGTGATAGCAACTCACATTACATCAAGATCTATAATCTTGCCCAAAGCCGGGCCGCCCTAATTCAAAGCAGATTGCCGTTTCTCCGAATAATATTTCTAAATTTCATCAAACTAACTCTACTCGTTTGTTCATTCTTTCTTTCTTTTTAATCTCTTACATTTTTCAAATTAATTCGTGTTCTAGTTCTCTATTCTTAACTGAAAGAAATCCATGGCCATCTTTCAATTGCCCCGCCCACGTACGACGCGACACACCCCGGTATAAGCCTGATCTCAGCTACAACAAAGCAAAATTCAAGTTATAAAGCGTGTCCATAATTTACGTAAGAAGTAGTTTTGATAGCAAAAACAGTTTTTGATAAAAATCGAGTATTTTTTATTGATTCATAAAGTACGCAGTGTAGGATTATATATAGAATAAAACATCGGATAATCGGATAAAAGGTTTTCACGCTTTGCCGGCAAATACGCACTCTTGTCGAAATTTTCCATAAGATATGGGCTTGTTGTTGAAGCCACCTTGCGTCCAGCTCCATACACTGCAATTTAGACACAAAAATGAATGATCTTGTCGCGATAGCGAACAGCATTAATTGTTATTGCCTGATTAACCGCATTTTCGAAAGCGAATGGTCAGATGATACCTTCATCTCAAAATCCGTTCCAAACAGTGGCACATTATCGTTACATTAGCTTTCTCAAATTTCGTGGATTTTCAAAAACCCTAAATGCGACAATATTGACGATTAACGATGTCAACAACATGAAAATGAACCAAATGAAACAAATGAAAATGATTTCGAAAAATCAGCATCCACTTGTTCTACAATCCATTCAACGAACTTTCTTCGTTGGGCGTGGTCAGTAGGTTTCAGTTCTTGAGTCAATTGAACTTTGTAAGCATGAAGCTGCAGATTATGCTGTAGAGAGCTTATCCAATTTTGACCACGGAATCAAATTTGTGTTCCTGGACATTCAGCAACACACCCGCGAACTGCTTCAATGTTTGGTATTGTTGAAGGATGGCCGGAGTGTTTAAGATCACTAATCGATCCAGACTCCCTGAATTTATTAATCAATACCTTCATAGTTGATGAAGTTAACTCACTGCTAAACCTTAATTATTTTAAAGATATTGTTTAACAATGAAAATCCGTTGTTTCGTATAGTGCTCCATTTTTAATAATCCGGAACTATCACGCAGTCTTCGGCGCAAAAAATGATTAAAATGTAAGTTAAAAACAAGGTGATGTCAAAATCTTAATACTATGACATTCTATTCTAAATTTAGCCCTTTACTTACAAAATAAACTTAAAATCTATCTAAGATAGGAAACCCTGTTACAAAACTGACTACTTAATTATTAATTGTCGTAATATACTAAGAAAATACAGCTTTCAAATTATTAACATCATGTTATAGATATAAGTATAAAAATAAGTATTCTAACGTTTTGAACGAGCGAAATAGTTGTATTTGAAATTGCTGTATTATTTCCAAATATTATAATTAATACAGTAAGACTGACTTTCGCAGCATGTATTTAAATTGTTTTTCTTTTGTTGCGAACAGTATGACAAACTAACAAACACAATTTGGAATATATAAAAAATTAAACCGTCAGTTAGTAACAAGTAAATAGTATTGGTCATCGTCTAGTTATGTGTAGTACTAAAATATATTCGATAAACTTTTAAAAATTAAGCAATTTTGGTAATAAAATGCACCTACATACATTAATTTTAACATCATTTAATTCTATGTGCTTCAGAAAGCAAACGGAGTTGTACTTTATTTCCGCATGCAGTAGGTACTTGTACATCGAGTGTTGTTCGAAACGAATTGTATTCCGTGGGATTCACAGCGAAATAACCTTTGTCTCATTACCGATTACGCAGCGAAACGTGAAAAGTAATTTTTCATCGAGATCATCGATTGCGCCAATCTTTACGTCAACCACTGTATACGTACGATACGCACACACGAAAAAACAATGAAGCGCAGCCAACTGGATAATAAAAACATCATAAATCGGCAAATCACCGCTCATCAATCACGAGATCAAACTCTCCTCATCACTGACCTGTCCCAACTGACGGATGGATGGATGCGATGAATGAATGAAGGAGCAGGTAATGTCACACTTCCGATAATGAAGCGGCGATTGGGTCCACAACACGTGGTTCCCGCCCCTCTGTCTGTTTTTATTGCATTATTGGCTGCTCACGTGTGTACCACTAATCTAGTACTCCGTGCCGACAAGTGACAGTCGGCACGCGCCAAACCTTGCTTTGCAAACTGCAATTGTCATGTCTTTACTCTCTTCGACCAAGAGAGGAGACGTCGGGGTTAGTGTAAAACGTGATCCGAACTACGACGGAATGCCCATGTTATGAATGAAATTCCGGTCTCTCTGTGTGTGTTGAAGAGGAATTTCGACTTCTTACACGTATATGTATGCGTTCATGTGTATGTTGTGCACATATATACTCACATACGTAACGATGCAATCGATATTCAGACAAATGTTATGCACTATTACGTATACAAACTTACGGAGAACTTGCGGTGCTTTTTTTAGTCGATAAATCAATTGCGGTAGGCGTAGGATACCCAACTAGCAATGGTTATACACGTAAAACAGACTCGCGCTCTCCTAATCATTCAAGAACATTCGAATTTATTATTCTCCTTCAATCCAAGCTCCATTTGGGCCATGGTCATATTATAACGAATGGATCGTACTTCTATACGCATTCTAATGTTTTTCAAAGCCTAACTGCATTTGACAGGATTGTAAGAATAGATACTCGATTCTATTGGATTCATTCCCCATCACGTAGCCTCATAGCAGCATATACATACATACGTATACACCTGAATCGGGAATACCAGAAGGATTTACACTATCAAAATGATATCGTGTAACCATGTCCAACATCGCGAGCTCTAAATAGCTCGCGATATGACAAGTAGATTAATCTTACATATTTTTATACAATATAGTTGCTATCGCGTACCTTAACCCAAAAAAATATTTATACGTGGTATTTTCCCACTTGAACTTGGAATCATCTAACCAACACTCTGTACCACTAACTGTAATCATGTGTTACGCACGTCATATTTGTTGATGGTCAATCCTTCTTTCTTTCTCTCGGTACATTTATGAAATGGTTCTACTAAGATTTGGAGCGAAACTTTTGCTGAAAGAATTATATTATACTACCGTTACTATAGTAATCTTTGCCGTTGCAACATATATAAAATAGACAATTTAAATGCTCAGTAACATCTTAGAGCAAATATGTACACTAGAGTGAGCATGTCGCAAACAAGGGGTAATATAAAGCAAGCGTAGCACTAGTCCCGATGCACATATACATTTCTATATATGTTTATATCGTTATGTATTTCTCTTACAAAACCATCAACAAACTAATACAAACTTCTAATAAGACACTTTAAAGAAAACGATAGCTATCAAAACCCTAGAAAACCACTGACAAACTTTAGTAGTAAAAAGACGTCTACAAAAGAAATATAAGAACTGGTTCATTTCGCTTTTCTTTGTAATTCACTTCATCGCGATCTATGAATCTTTATGAATCTTGGCATATGTACCTCGATAGTGTAATCAATAAATAGTAGACTGTGCACGTGAATTTTGAAAAATCAATGTCAGCACTAACTTTCTAACCTTATGGACTCGTTCTAGCGGATATTTACTGTACACAAATATGCAAGCAACACTAAAAAGAAAGGTTAAAGCTAATCTAATGGGTTAAAGATAAGGATGAAGAATATAAAGGCAAATACCTATGACAGATAAATCGCATAGACATTACAATTATAAGTGCATAAACAATCGCTATTTCTTTTGCATTCAAAAGGCAGATTAGGCACGAGTGCATCAATTTGTATTGCATACTGCAAATTTGTACAGCGTCCAAAGACCAAAAGCTAACACAACCAAAAAGTACAACTATTCTGCATACTCAAACATAGTCTGATTCAGATTAGCGTATGTATATGCATGTTAATCTTTTATGATGTAACAACTTCCTGTAACTTACTTTTTTCACCAAAACGGCAGTCGCACATACCCACATACTCGGGTATGTCACGAAAAATAGCAGAAATGGTTTAAATTCGCTAATTAAGAAAAATTGTGTTCATTGCTACTGCACATAAACCTACAATTCCCTACAGTACAAGAAAAACAGCATAATTTATATAAGGAATACCGGGAAAGCCATTCCCCCCATTTAGTGCATTTAAATGATGTTAAAAGTTATAAGAAAGAAAAACAAAAAAAAATACAAAACTTGTATATCCAAAATATGATTTATTTAGACGAAATATTTTTAATACGGATAATATGCATGCATTGCAAATGCAACAAGTAGTTTAATTCTAAAATTTTCATAAAATTAAGTTCCTCTCATAATAGCTTTACTATTGCGAGTAGGAATTTTTATCGTTGTTCCAATGTTCTAGTTGGTACACCTGTATCGAGCGCATTTTTCAGATCAATTAAAACAGTTACTTCATTTTAACTGTGTTTCCTGTAACGCGCATACCTATTCCGCTTACACATAATTACAAAAAGTTCGTAATACAATAAAATGGACATATATTTTTCAAAAATTAAATATCTTCAATGCTTTATCAGCATTTATCGTTGTAATTTTATTATATATTTCTCAAGTCTCACAGAAAAGTCTGTGTATTAGTGGTATAAGCAAAGTAAACGTTTTGTGCGGCAACTTGCACAGTCCAGCTGCTGTCATGTGAACTGTGTGTAGGCCACGTGGTCTGACAGCGGTCGCCTTCTAAGTTGGCCACGTTTAGGCAGCGTCGAACAGCCGCTAGACAAGCGACTATCGGCCTTACAGTAATAGCTCTTATTCCGTTCCAACTAGATTGGCCCCTGCGCTCCTTTGTGTTAAATATGTGCGTTATTTTTAGGTTATGATTCTACTACTCAGACACTGCGTTAGTTCGTGGTTTATGGACTTGTTTTTCTCGGCACTGATGCGGGTGTTCTAATTGTCGTGTATTTAAAGCAATTATATTCTATTGGAAAAAATTATTTTTTGAATTGTATCACTTTAACAGCGCGTCCTATTTTTTTACTTTTAATATTCTTTTATATAAAATTACACCTGCATAACATAGTGCCAACTCTTCCGCCACATACATCTTTATTGAAATGCTTACACCGCTACTCCAGTCATGAAGCAGTTGCTGCGTATGAAACACTTCTAGAAAGCAAATACGGCCTAAAGATGCACTCTCTCAAATTAGCCTTACCATTTTCCCTCAATTTGGAAATTCGTTAAATGTATTTTGGTATTTATTTATTTATCTCATCAAATACCAAAATTGCATTAGATTATCTATCTCATAATTTTCAATCGCAACGACTAAACACCAACCTTATAGATTCGTCTATAATCGCCTATTTTTGAAATTAATAATTACTATCATTGCCTGTGCAAGAACGATTTTTCACAGGTAAAATATGATCTAACATCTGCATTCCTTTTTGTTGCAAACCTCATAACCTAAGCTGCATCGCCAAAAAATGATGAATTATTTGAATTATATATACTTGTTTTATCAGCATGGGTTTAATTTTGGCTCATTTGCTACTATTGCATTTTCTAGACATCATATCATTATCATCTTTCGACTTACTGGAAATCCTAAAAAGGTGCTTATAATTAAGAATATACAAACTTCTAGGCTGCTTTGCAAAGAGTTATATGCCAACTCCTCAATTTGCAATACTAAAACATTTACACCATAATGTTATTATATACCAGACACTACAAAAACTAATAACGTGTACATGGAAAAATCGACCCCAAAGTTTGATGGATTACAAAATACAAGTAAAGCAAACTGGAAAAATTTTATGAGCAACGCCTTGGAAAATAAAACAAGACGAAAACTTTCTCGGATTATAGCTGGCTTAAATTACACGTATACAGTTAGAAAAGAAGGTGGAAAATATTTTTCAAGTATCAAGCACAAAAATGAATGAATCCGCCACTTTTGAGTTTTTGCATATGAAAAGCACATACTAGCAACCATACTTTCGACATTAATTAGTCATCCTAAATTTCATCGTATTTTTGATATTGGGTAACACAACATAGTTCTTTTTCTCAAAATAATCCTCCAGCATTGTTTCAAATATTTTCTAAACTCTGTAACATAGCATCGAATAAACCCGTAGCACGAAAGTTAGAATAGCGGTTGTTATATATGCTATATACATACTGCTACAACGCGAAGCTGAACCTACATCTGCGCAATGCGATTGCTGCTAAGGTCGAATATCGTTCGTCGTCCGCATAAAACAATTGTGAAATGAACGATTGTAGCCTCTACAGCTTTCCCCTTGCCTGGGCCTCCTGTTCCTACGATAAGAGAAAACACACCGACCGTAGATTGGATCGGTTCGGTGCGGTTGAGGCGTGCACGAACACGCCCGAACCGGGTCCGATGGCGCACGTTCACCGCCAGGTCGTTACGAAAGAAGGCCAAGCGGTGAACTTTTCTACGACAAGAGTGTAAAGATACTGACGTACTAGCTTGCAATCGCATACACGGGAAAAAACGGCGATTTGTCGTTTGATTCCTTGATGCTGTGAGGCGCTACCGACAGGGTCACGTGATATCGCGAGCTTCACTTGTTTGAATGCGTACACGTGGTCCGCAAGAGAGAACTTTAGGTTTTATCAACGCAACGGCAGCAGCAGGAGCAGCTAGTACACCGTTACTCATCTGTTTGATCAAACATGTCTTCGGATAAAATGCCTGCTACGTCTATTTACTACACTAGAAGGAGAGAGACGCAAAATCGAACACTGACGAGAAAAGGATATAAAGAAACTTTCGCAAGAAGTTATTTTCGGTTTTCGTAACGCCAGTTTTGCAGGCAACTTGAAATATTTTTTCTACTCACAACCGCTAAAACCGTCTTATTTCGGATTATATAGCAATGCAAATTATCTTTCTTATTTTCCTGATTCTAATAAGAAATATATTGATTCAAGAAACGAAAGTCCGTCTTGTCTATAATAGAAACAGATTGAAAAAACGAGAATCTCTTATATTAAAATAAAAAATAATTACGTTACCAACTACGTATATTTTTTTTTTTGTTTCAAGACAGGGTTTGGCAGTATTGATATCGGATATTTTAGAGTAGGCGGCGCTACTGCGCGTAAAGCTCGTCGCGTTAAAACCTACAGAGTAGGAAAGCGGAAAGCTCCGAATCGTTGTTTTCCAAAAAACGCACTGCAGGAAAGGCGTATCGTACGCTCTTCTCCTTGTAGGTTGATGAAAGTCTAACGCATGAACATAGACTTCGACAAAAACTACCTACCCTAAGATAGATTTCAAATATATACACAATAAAATATATGTAGAAATTTGAAATCATATACATATCCGTAATATGCAATATACGGAGTATATTATATACGTTACGGCGTAGATATATTTTTATACATTAAATAAATTACAGGCAACGTATAATGTTGTAGCATGGTAGTGACGGCGTGTGGTGGGGGCAACGCGAAATGCTATTGGCTCGTTGCCATAGCAACGCGCCTACTCACAAAAACAAAATCCGGTGCTTGGTCCCAGCTCGCTAGATTTTCTCTCGCTTCAAACGTTCTACACGTTTCGTATATTTTCTTTTTTCCGTAATTACTTTTCGTTTATCTTTCGCTTGACGTGGGCGACGTTTTTGCCTGAACACTGGGTAAAGTAGAGGGTTTCGGGAATATATTTTTGGGGCATTTTGAACTTTGTTCCCCCTCTATACCACCGCCTTGCTATATATATATAAATGTGTATAAGAGAGAAGGAAATTAATGGGAAAAATAGCTTTGAGATGGGGAAAATTTTAAAGTTGGCGCTGTCATATTTTGTATCATCCCACTTTTAGTTTCAGTTTGGGATAATTTGATAAAAAGGAAAGGTGCATCTGTATTATTCTATTTTCGATATACATATTTGTATATAGAAGAGAAAGGATTTAAATTATCTAAGCTTGTCAAAATCCAAATTAACAACATCGTTGCATTACTACATAAGCATTAATTATGGCCGGGTTAACTTACTATCATCCAAATCATGTCCAATTTTTTATATTAGAACTATTTCCTCGGAGACGTCCGCTTTTATAGGTCTGTAGTCTGTTGTGAAGCATTATTATTGCAATATCTTCTGTCCATGTATTCTAACTTCAATAGCACATCTTGTTTCGCTTAGCGATGGTTGGTTGTCATCTTACTCACTTAGTTTCAGGAAAAATATAATGCTAAATGTAATAGTCTTTTTATATAACGTATAGAGGGTATAGCCTCAGTACACAGTTTTATTCTTAGAAACACGTATAAGTTCAGTCAGTTGTAGTGCAATTAATTTCGCATTTCCTTTCAAAAAATTGAAACCTGAAAAAAAAATCAAAATATAATAACAATAAAAATACATGTGCAACTTCAAATAATACACATTGTATATTTTTCATTACATTTAAATATTGTGCAAAAAAACAACCGGCATATATATCTTATATATGATAAAATTCAAAACAAAACGCTTAAAGTGTTTATCATGAATCCCCGTATATTTTGTCCAGTATTGACAATAATAATAACGCATACTTTTGGTATGTCCATCCAAGGTTACTTAGTATGATCAACATAAAACATTCAGTTAGTGGAAAAGTTGTGCTCATACCATTTTACACTAACAACTTATTCGATTAACATATATGGATTTTAGCAACTCACTTATGTATGTGTGTAGTTGCTATACTAAATTACGTACAAATATTGTAACATAACCGTTTGTTATGAGAAAAATTAAGTTTGTACAACCAATTCTTGCCTCTTATATAAGAAAGGTACGAGTAATTGTATAAACCAAAAAAACAGAAGAATCATAGTCGGTATTTCTAATAAACGCCCGTCGATAAGACAACCGCCTGTAAACCCAGAGATATTCCCTTGCTTACTAGTCATTTTTCATTTTCAATGCTCATGAATGTATCCGCTTTAATAGAGACGAACATATTGACATCGAACTACGCGAGAAAAGGATAAACAGCTTGGGAATTACCAACGCTGTAAAAAATAGCAGGAAGGACAGGGACTATTTTATTATATGTCGCTAGAATTTCACATGAAACGTTTGGGTAGCGGCGTATAATACATAAATAGATACTGAAAAGGAATCATGTCTAGTGTCATAACGTAAACTTATTTTCGCAAATATTCTATAATATTAGGGAAAAAAAGAATAAATAAACGTTACAAAATTATAGTCAATTAATATTTTCAAAATTAAAGACTCATCATAGTTCTATATTATGCATAGTCCGAGTTTTAACGTTGGCTGTAATTCGCGTATAACCTCAATTTCATTTTATATATAGCGTCTATATGTTCGACTCTCTGTGGAAATTTCCAACTTGAGCTGGGCTGATGTAACAACGATGATGTTGCTAAAGTGCGCAGGCTCGTGAAACGTGAATCCCCACCCCAATGCCAGTTATTCTAGCTACCCTTATCTTCGCGCCAGGGGTTCTCAAACTGTCTGCCGCCGTAATTAAAAATTTAAGGTGAAGGAAAATATAGATTTTATATTAAATTTTAATATTTCTACAGTAGAAATATTAATAAAATAAATTGAGAATGTATTTAGTTTAGAAAAACTTTTCCTATTCAATTTTACGCAGATAAGCCTATTTGTTTGATTGATTTAAATCAAAATCTTTCAAAAATATTGGTCGAATAAGGGTTCTAGTAACACCACGCCAACACAGTTCGCAAAAACAAATCATGTTGAATGTAATTTTAAAAATAATAAACATAAATATGGTAGTAGGTGCTTGTATTTTTTTTAAACATTCATACTATGTAATTGTTTACTTCATATTCTACAATTTAATTGTAACTTCTTATCTGATTATTAACATTTTTGAAGTTTCTGATAAAATAAATTATATTTGTACGCCTATTTCGCTAGGAACTTTTTGTACCATGTGATTTTATTATAAGAATAATCATAATTATTATTATTCTTGTATAGCACAACGTTAAATTTTTATTTCTTCGAAAAAAATTAAGATGAAATGAACCTTAAAATCGAATAGATGTAAAACGAACATGTTGAGGGTCGCTGACTGATTTACAGATATAACGCGCGGCTGCCTGCCGTTGTAGGTAGGGACTGCGACCCTTCCTAACCGACAAGGGCTGTCACCCCAGTCAGGGGCCCTAAAGCTGGGCCCCAAATGTTAATCCCTCCACAGTTACTACTACGTATAATGAAAATACTGTATTTTAGCTTTGACTCATTTCGAAATTCATCCCCTGTTCTCTTCTTCGTTCGCATTTGTCGGTAGAGAGGGACTTTATTTCGTTATTTCTGCAATTTCCTAGCAAACTAAAGAACGGGGAGCGCACATCTGAGTGAGACAGAGCACGATATAGTACTAGAGGATTGGTCGGTGTTTTAGAGCGAAGAAATTCTTTTTTTGCCTTGCTGTTGTTTATTTCGTCGACGTTGTTATTGTTATTATTTTTGGTTTGATTACAATTTGATTTTTGGGTATTGGTTTTCGACTACATATATTGTTTAGATATCACAAAAAGAATTTGTTTAATTGTTTCATATACGACTTAAAAAATTCGAATACACTGCTGGAAATAATTAAAGAGCACACCCTGCATAATCTGAACGCGTGAAGATACATCCATAAAATTTGCGGAGCACAAAGGCTTCCTATAGACGAGTCTATGCAGCGGGTTTCGACTTCTGCTATCGTCGCATTTTTTACTGAGCGGTTCCGATAGGTGGAACATGCCGTCGCCATGGAGACCAAAAACGGTGCGAGAAACCGGTCGTTCTTAAGCGCGATGTGAAGGTCCAGAATGTAGTTGTATTTACTACATAATGGCGGATCGATAGCGTTACATAAGCGAGTTTGAGCGAGGAATGGTTGTAGGAATGCACATGGCGGGTGTATCCTTCCTTGAGATTGCGCGCCGTCTCGAGCGGTCGTTGTCGACTGTGCAACGGACATGGCAAGAATGAACTGAGGTAGGACGTACGCGCCTTCAGCCGCGAGCGGGACAACCCCGCACGACCACAGAACGCAAGGACCGCGCCCTTCTGATCAGCGCTGTAACGTCGCATACGTCGTCCTCAAGGCAACTTCCAGACGTTTGGCCAGCAGGAAGGGAAGGCACACTCACTACGCGGACTGTAAGGGGGCGTTTGGTAGGGTCCACGACAACGCTCGACCGCACGTCGCGCGTGTAGTACAGGCCTTTGTGGAAGAGCACCGTATACGAATGCTTCCATGCCCAGCTCGTTTTCCGGATCTGAATCCGATCGAACATGTTTGGGATATGATCGGTCGGAGACTTCAACGTTATCGAGCTCCCCCGGTTAACGTTGAGCAGCTATGGAGGCGAGTTGAAGCGACATGGTTGGCCATCCCTCCTGCTGCCGTGTACCGATGGTACGCGCCGCTCGCGGGGGATACCCTTGCTATTGATTCACCCCCTCCCAGCGGGGTTACAGCGCTCTCCGCATGAGGGTAAGTTATACTAGTTTAACTACTTCTATATCAAATTTGATTGCGCTAGAACCGCGCCTTCAGATTATACAGGGTGTGCTCTTCAATTATTTCCAGTAGTGTATCTATAGTTTTCTTATTACTACACACAACTAGCGGCAAATATATCCAATTAGATATTCGTAGCATTTTTTCATATATGAAAAGCATTTTTTACAAATTTCTCCCAAATTCATATTAATTTAATCTTCGCTAGAAAATTAAGTTTAATTCATTAACTTCTAACTTTCTGCTGCTTCTATTTTGGAAACGAAAACTACAAATTACAATTTTTCACATTCTTGATTTGAAGTGTAGTTCTCGTTGTCTGAGCTCAAAATGTAATAATTCCTCGGCATATGGTATACCATACCAGAGGATCTGAACTAAAGACAATTTTTTATATAAAAAGAACGTCTTTAAATTATGCAAATTTTTCTTTTAGCAAAACAACCTAAAAAGTTCAAGCAAGATAGTAGCAGACTGCTATGAATTCTGTATGTCAAAAACAGTCCCAATTTTATCACATCTACAAATAAGAAAAACTATACAATCTATCTATCAACACTCTACTTCACATCGTTTGGGAAATAATTTATATTTCTGTAAACTCCAAAACTTAAACGAAACGACATTCTTATGAGATACAATTACAGTGCCATAGTTATAAAAGAGAAAAAAAACTGTTTTGATTTTTTTTAATTGGGACAATTATGATTTTTTTACAAGGACCAACCTAAGTTCATTACGTATTGCAAATTAACGCAGGTACCTACTACTAATGGTTTAAATATTAAACGCAATTTTAAAATTAATCTATTAAAAAAAACAAGCTAATCGACTTGGATTCTAAAATAGGAAGAAAATAGTAACTAAATCTATAAAATAGCTATAAACGTGTAGAATCGTTCATAAACACCCCATACATATAATATTCGGAAAATTTTAAAGTCGGCATTCAAATCCGTAATACTACGACAAGCACGATAAAACGAGTCTGTTTTACCTGAAAATTCTCTAAACTGCCCGTATGGTCCTCACAGGTATCTACTGAGGTCGTTCTTAAATGGAACGCCAGGTACCTCGTCGCGTCCCTTCTTTGCTCATCGACTCTTAAATAACATTACGGTGTGTCAGGGATCTAGGTATATACATAGGGGCTAGGGATTTTTTATTCCTTTGAATTTTTTTCCTAGTACGCCTAGCCATATTGTAGATTATTGCCTGCTGACGAATTTCGTTATCCTTAAGAAGCTCCTCATGTTTATGGATAATCACGTCTGTTGGTGTGGTGGGAAGGTGTCTTATTTATCGGCCAAATGGTGTGATTGTGTATGAAAAATGAAAATGTCCTGTAAATGTTGAAATTGTATTAAAAACAACGACAAATTATATCATGCTTAATTTTACGTAAACTTTGGTTATTTCATTTTATTCTACAACGAAAATTATTTTATTTACATATTCCCGGGAGTTTGAAACATGAAATTGAAAAGAACTTTATCCATTTTAAGGAAATGGATATAGTTCTTTGACTATATTTTTCTGTTGTATAAAAAGCTTAGTGATAATGTTTAATATGACGGTGTTTTTTGTAAAAGACTAGTAATTTCCTTTGCTGATGGTTGAAGTTCCTTATTATATATATTTCAAAATATATATTATTAGGGCAATTTCAATAGATATTTACTTTAATTAGACATTACAATATCTCCTAATAATCGCAACTTCAGGTAATTATTTCAAATAAATCATGTATTCAAATTCCCGTTCGTATACGTACAGTGTAATCTACATACACATACATAATATTAAAAAATAACGAATACGGAAATATAGGCTAGATCTTTCAGTAATACGAATAATCCTTGCGTTTCCGTAAATATTTACCTACCGAATACACATTTCTGTTAGATCCTTTTTTTCTTTATTTAACTATGTTACGTTATTTTCATTCATTACGTCCGTAGTAGATACATGAAACGTATACACAGAAACAGACAATAAACAAAGTTTTATTGCGAAAACAGTAATTGCAACTTTCAGCGAAAGTAATAAGCTTGGAATTAATATCTCGCGCAACAGTTCAGGGATATATTGGTAATATATTATTTTAAAAGTTTTCGAATATATAACAGCGTTTGCTTCAATGAAAAGATTACTATGTACTACGTAAACGTATCGTAGTAATTTAATGGGTAATTATATAAACCTCAAGCATTTCACGATCAATTTGAAAGATATTCTTATTAATCACGGTTTATTATATGGAGAAATTTTCCGTAAACAAATTTTTAAAGAAAGCTATTCATTGTACCTTTTGTTCACGTTATCATATTTGAGCTTATCTTATTTAATAATTTGATAAATATTTTTCTGACATTATATACGCTGATATCCAGAGATAACTATCTTATGTGTAAGGATAAAAGTTAGATGTATAACGTTATTTGGTAAATTCCTAAAAAGAATTAAAGAATTGCACTTGCTACTTAAGTAAGGAATTGTTTATATATATTTTTACTAATAATGAATGAAATGTCATTACATTTTCAGTAATAATAAGTAATAGTAGTATGTAATTAAATAAATTTTATTGCAGCGTTAATAGAGTTTTTAAAGCAAAAGTTTTCTGTAGTATATGTATATCACGTTCTGAATTTATAAAAACGAATAAATAATAATAATGATTCATAATCTGTATTACCTCATATGGCTACATGAAATATAAACATAAACTTTAAATGCCTTCAATTAGTTCATTAATTTCATATTAGAACAAAATACTGTAGGTAATAATTATTAAAATAATTGGTTCATTGAACATATTTTAAAGCAACTAATCTTAAATATTTTCCGAGAAAATCTAAAAATCAAAATGAGTAACATACCACAAAATAGTTTGAATCATAAAAAATGCAAGATGAAAAAACTGCAATAATACAAACAAGATTTCTTTAAGAACTATGAATAAGTAAGTGAATAAACGGAATTTCTAGAAGACAAGAGAATAGAGACAACTGAGAGAGTGGCGGCTTAATAACAACTGTATAAATAAACCCCGATAGATAATCAAAATTTGACTATACAAAAGTAGAACTAAAATATTAATCAGCACTAATCTTATATCATTTTACTTTCATTTTCTGTTCCAAAATCAATCTTCATACCAGCTCTCGCTAACACAGATGTTTGGATGAAGTGTTGAGTGGCATCCTACACAGAATCTTTAAAAAATATCTCATTTTATTCTTGTAAAATGTATCGACACTTTTGATAACCATTTTATGCGTGTGTTTTTTTTCTTCTTTTTCTGGTACGCTGATTAATTTCTGAACATGCATTAACTTAACGCTCTTCTTTTTGATTAGAGCTTATTTATCAATTTTTCTACAATTTTCGGAGAAATAAGAGTCGACAGCCCTAGGCGAAAGATACCAAATTAAACATAAATCTTTGGCAACAAGTGTTTCTAATAAAACTTCAAAGTTAATTTAGATGTGTCAAACAATTCACTGAACGTGTAGAAACAAATTTTTTTTTAATATTTCAAAAGCTCTACATTAAAAGCTCCAAAGGATAATAATACCATAGTAATAGAAAATATGAATAAATAAGAAAGTCATAAAACCATCAAAATTATTTATTCTTGATTACAGCGCTTAAACAATTTTAGATGGTGACATCAAAATGAAACACCTGTATATATGCAGTTGAAGTTTTCACCGGCCTATATTTGATGGATACATGTATGTAGGAAAACAAAGTCTACGAAACAACCTGCGGCATGAATACGTCTGAGCACAATCCAGCGTACTCGGGTTTCAGTAGATTACGTTATATAAAAGTATAGCTATAGTTAAAAACTGTAAATACATATACTGAATTCAATATTACTTCACAATACTAACGGGTAGCCGCTAAGATATTCATTATAGTGCATGCAAGAGAACGTGAAGCTGTTGGTTCTTCAGTGGACTTTCTATTTACTCAAACGTAACCGCTTTTTCTCTACAATTTTCAAGGCGCAAATATTTTTAAAAATACATATTATTCTCTTTTATCCGAAGCAATTATTATAGAAAGTATCCTTATGCATATCTAGGATGGAAGAGGTAATAAAAACATTAGATATATATGGTATGGCAGGGAAATAAGGCCAAAAAGGATATATTTTTGTAATATATTATATGCGCACGTTATAATCGTAGCAGACATGGACGGCAGCATAGTCGAGTGAGCGCAGTCAGCTTGCTTGATTTAGTCGCATGACTTTATATAATGGCAGCTTTCTATTCGAAGTTGTTTTCCTGCTGGTGGCCTGCTACGATGCGATGTCCGGTCGCCGAAGGCCGCTCACTCTGCCTGAGAAACCGTCCAAGGTTAGCATGCTTATTCCAACACATATACAACACACCTTGTGAAATTATCTGTAGCTTTATAACATACTCGCACATATACTATAGGTATGTATATACATGCAGCAATAAAGTTGAGAAGAGTATTTTCTTCACCGTGCATTACTACATAGCGCGTCTTCATTTAATATATGTATACGTAGGTATTATACACGTCTTTGTGTTTACATAAGACCAGTCTTAGCAACTTCAAGCGGTTGCCTATAAATAAAATAAAAACGCATCTATATTCTCAATAATTAAAATATTTCTCCGCTAAGTTATTAGATTATTTGCACTTTAGCGCTGACGATAAAATGAATAATACTCGTTACAACCGTTACAAATGACGTAGGAGCATTTTTTATTTACTAATATAACATGTTGCGCTGGTAAACAACCAGAGGCTGAAGTCAAACGGAATCTACAATGCATGCGCAAAGAAATGTTTGGAACTTGAATGTTACATATGCACGGAACGTTGTCTTGCAATTAATAAAACGATTATTTGGATTTTTTTCAAGCAGCTGACTGTTAATAACCACAGCATCAACTCAAAGTAAGTTATTAACAAACTCATAATTTGTATCAAAAGCTAAATTTTGTATACAGTATGACTTTGCTACTGATACTTACTATTGCGGGATTATTTTTATTTTAAAAGCAACCAATAACAACAAACGGCGAAACGTACGTGACACATTAGAAACCTCCTTAACCATACAATAAACGACTCTAACCGACGATGTTTTGCGCCTATTTCAACTTTTGACGTAGAAATATTTTTATAAAGAAAAAAGATACTTTAAATACGATTAACATAATAGGACATAAAAAACGACGGTTTTCTTTTAGGTCTTTAAAATTCCCAAGTCTAAAACACAAATATTAAAACAACGTATAATGTTAACAAAGCTACAAGTTCCAGGAGATATTTTAAATGGGCTGGCTATGACCAAACTATACATCTGACGTCAGTCGAGCACTGCGATTGAGCTTTTTGCTGACGCAAATGAGAATTACATTTAACCGAAGAATTAGCCACCTAAAATCAGATAAAATTTTAGGTGAGACGCAAAGTCAAAAAATAAGTTTGAATTATAGATAAATAATAAACAATTCGAAGTGAATTCTAAGTAGATGCAATTTTTCTAATTATGAGGAAATTTGAGAAAGTTAGATTACTAAAGTAATAATTTCTAAATTCTTTATACGTTCTAATTTAAATACCATAGAGTAATAGAGCAAAATTGTCCGTTATCAAACTTATATTGAAACATGAAGGTTCAACTTAACAACTAAGAATAAACGACAAACAATTTACAAGAAAGGGCTGCATCAACTTCAACGTCCATGATAATTTTCCTCGTACTTCTCCATGACATAGCATGTCCTAATTTAACATACCCTAAACATCCCGTTCTTCTAATTTTTAATCCAAAAACAATAAAAAATTACATGCACTTTTATTGCGTATAAATCACCAATATTAATGTGATTATGTAAACAAAGATACGTAACAAAAATGAGAAATGTACATGAAACAGTTTTATTTAATTTTAAAGAACGGCAACTTTAACGCGCAATAATATTAATCAAGACTCACTGTTATTATTAAACCTTTTTACTACATCGAAATTCAAAATAACAAAAAGATATCGTTGTGCTATACATCACTCATAATATCTTGTTTCTTTCAGAATTGTGCCATGATGGGTTTGCAGGCGACTACTGGTAAACGTAAGTTGGAAGCGGCTACAGCCCCTGGAGATTCTAGCCCCGCGAAAAACGGCAGATGGGATGCGGACGATTGCATAGCTCGCCTACAGGCGGTAGCTGTACCTGGTGATGCATGGAGAACACCAACGCCCTCTCTTGCTGCCACTCTCCTCTCAAACGACGATTTCGATGACGATGATGAATTCGAGGATGAGCTTTCGGACGACGATAGATGTTCGAGTCATCCAGAACCCGCACGGTATTCATCACCGCACCACCACCACCACCAACAACAGCAGCAAACGCAACAGCAGCAATCCTACCTCCGTTATTCCAACGATTACTGGCAGTATTACCAGCCTCCTCAGCAAACTATAAGGTGCGAGGAGAATGGTAAATCGTATCTAGAACTTGGAGCTGCGCCGCCGGTACGAACTCGTTGTTGTGACGGTAGAACGCGTTGGTGCCACGTACCCTGCTATAGACAAAGGCGCTTAGCTGTTTTGAACTTATCTATGTGCAAGTTGGCGCGTTTTAGACAATGTTCCGATCCATCTTTGAGGCGATCGGTGCTCATCTGCAACACCTTAAGGAAATTGGAAAGAGAAATGGAGTCAGAACCTCCCGAACCCTGTTATCCCACTTTACCGGAGATGACGCCGCCCAGTAGATTATCACCCGTGCCTGAAGTCAGCAGCTACGAACAAAGTCTAAGAGAAATGACGTCGTCTTCTGGCAGGGCGACGCCCTTCCCCCAAACGAACACCCCAGATACGGATTCCGGAATTGGTGACGACGAAACAACACGACCTATTAATTGGGGTTCGGTGCTCAGTCTAACCTCGCAAACGGACCTGGAATCCCTGAATAACAACGAGTTATATGCAGAACTTGGACTGACTAGTGATCCTGAATATAATAAAGACCCTATAGTGGCGCCATCTCGAAACGAGAACGAATGGGACGGTTTTATGCACGTGCTGGTAGGTGGTTCGTAGCATTTTGCGAACCCCGCCGTTTCTCAGGTTGTGATTACTTAAAACAAAACAAGAAAATATTAAAGAGAAAAATGAAAAGACTTGTGCAGTACAGGAATTGTGCAGCTATTGTTGACTGTTTTTATTTTTATAACGTTTTTTACCTAGGACAGAAAGAAAAACTCTAGATAGGTTTAGGGCGATTTTTACGCATTTGTTGACGATTTTTTGATCTCCAGCGCTCAATTCTTAAACATGGTTATTAAGTAGGGTCGTCAGAGATGTTTTGCAAGTTATACTATGGATATACTAAGTCCTAAGTAATTTCTCCGATGTCTAAACTCAATTAAAATTCGACTAACGAATTCTTTGAGATAGCATGGAAATTTCTTAGAAAAATAGATGGTGTTAAAATCTTAAGCAAAACTATGAAACGTTGATAATTCGATATTTATACAGCAAATTAATATTTACAAATCTAAAGTCCTACATTTGACTTCTTACGTTTTTGGGTGATAATTAACCACTTTTAACTATATTGTAAAACCCGTTTTAGTTTTATAACAAATTAAAAAAAACTTAATTTTTATTCGCCTCAACCATTTTTGAAGTACAAATTTAAACTAAATAAAAATTCACTTACTAATAACTTGAATGTTACGGAATAGATAATTAATTTGAAACATTTGAGTACAATATTTTGCTTACATAAAATTATGTAAAATATGCCGAATCAAAATTCTAACGAGACAATACTTATTGATTTATTTTATTATTTTCAGAATTAAAATATAAGTTTTTGACGCCATATAAATACTCCGAATAGATTTCACGTGATAATACTCTATACTGATTAATGTCGCTTTAAAACGAGTATTTATAAATTCTTAGCATTTAGTATATCCTCAAAATTTATTTTTACCAAAGATTGTTAAGGCAAATTATATTATGTGATCTGTAGACAAATTTATTCCAAATTTAACCAAGAACAAAATAGTAGCAGCAAGCTATAATAAGCGACGTATCCGCAGTGATTGATATAGATAAACAAAAATATCTATTTGTATACAAATTGCATATGATTAGTTTGTCTTAAGCATTTTACGAATGCAAAGCTTTTTTATATATAAAATTATATATCATATAAAGTATATACTGTGGTTGGTCGTGAAAATTATAAACAATTAATATTATGGTAAACTCTAAACTCTATGTTCTAAAATGCTGCGGCACAATTCAAACGTGTTCCACGACATATACCGATCTGTTAATTAAGTTATTTTTCCATTATTTACACAAGTTAACATAATATTAATATGTTCTGTAATAATTTACATAACTAACCATCTAGAGCATAAACTATAAAGAGGTATATTAGCAAAATGTACTTATGAAACTAATCAGCTATATTACAAATTTCGGCTGTGTTAAAGATTTTCTAATTAATAATTAGTAAATTATTAGATCAAAAGGGAGCATAGTTTCATATATAGAAAAGTTTTCTCTGGTGACGTACATAATCTCCATGAGTAATAAATAATATACTAAAGCTCAAAGTGAGTTAAATGATATTATTTGGTGTTACTTGACCCATTTGGGCATTCCTCTGTATATAATATTGTAAATGGCTGTATATATTGTATATAAGAGAACTTAATAGGTTATATATGTATATAGTTCATATATATGTTACATATATTTTAAATCGTGTGAATTTATAAAGTTGGGAATATGGTTATACACATTAAAAAAAACTCCCAGGCTGTATTTTATACGTTCTTTCAACGACTGAATAATCATAACTTAAAAAAATCATCTGCCTAATTTTTTTTTATATTCTGCATCTAGGAATAGTTTTATAATTAATTATAATAGTACACAGTGCAATATTCAATAACTAAAGAACGTATTGCAAGGAACAAACTCGATATTAATATACATATATTTCCAAAAACGAGCAAAATGATAGTCTTATTTAATTTCTCTAAAACTATGTTTTAGTCTTCCATAATAGTCTGCCTTTTCGATTTCTTTAATTGTTAATAATATGATAACGAAAATCTTGTGTTCCCTAATCTTTCTAGTTTCAACGTTACCGTTTTTAAATTTTCTACAAAATATATCCCATATTTCATAAAAATTGCAATTTATGTAACTATTAGAGTTACCACCTTTTGAAAAGCATTTAGTTTTTATACTAAGAATTGTAATTTAGAATATATTGTCAGGAAACAAATACTTATGAATATAAACTTGGACTAGATACAAATTAAATACTCAATTACTTTATTGCCTATTTGAGTCAATTTTTTCTATAATTCTAAACTAATTTATTTTTAAATCATCAATTGTCTGGAACCTTCCAAAAGGAAAAATCTAATGCTGTTAATTCATACGATCATCGGAGCCAACCAATCACCAATTCAAGATATTAGTCAGAAATTTTGCCACAATAAATTTACTGTTTTCCTTTCAATAACGCAAATAACCACATCTTGCAGGGAAAACATGTTGAATATCTCTTATTGTAGATATCGCAAAAGGTTAGTGAATATGTAACAACGGTATTCCCCATTAACAATTACTAGTTCCCTATTTTCATATCCAAAAACAAAATAAATCTAAATATACCTTCGGGCGGACGTTTTTGATAAAAAATTCTCTGTATTTACGATTCCGAAATCCCTAATAACTGAATTAGGTAGTTCAAATTTTTTAATTAGGTTCCTAATTATAGTATTGCTACACACGATTTGGAAGAAGGCAGCAAGTTTATTCTGGTACACGTTTTATAACAAAAGAATTATATACTAACTAACTGAACAGAAAAAATCAGGAAGTAGAAATAGTGATTTCCATTTAAGAGATACTTCAAAGTATACGATTTTTACTAAACTAAATCTATTGTTAATATTAAGAAAAAACACTCCTCATATATTATGACCAACTAAACAACAGTTTTTTTACATGTATATTTCTGAAATGGTATTCATAATCGGGTACAAAAATTAATAGTAGATAAAAACAGCTTAAAGATGGTAACTCTCATAGGCATATATAGATCTCTTAACTACAACTAAATATGTAATAAGACTTTGATTCAGTTTTCACCCATATTCAAAGTTATCATTGCAAATAGAAAGACTCAAAATAAAATGTTAAAAATATACATGAAATATCCTATTTCTTTATAATCTATCCTATTCTCAATTCAATCTTATGCTTTATACGTACGTATTCTTCCTCAAGCAGCTGGGAGATTGAATCTAGTCCATCATTGGCCATTGATTACTAAGAAGTATACATGAGCCAGTATTATTTTGATTAATTACTTAAAAGAAAAAAATTTTAAATGATACTCGTTCAAAACCGTCCTACACTTCTTAGAAAAAATGGTTTCAATGATAATATATCTGGTAGTGTACACCATAGATAGATAATTTTTTTATATAAATATTATATATAAATATATACATATTTCTTGCCATGACATTTTATTACAATATTCTTTCTTTTGCAATCATGAATATTTCTTTCAAATTATATATAAGTAATATCGTACTTTACTTGAACTATTTGACAATCGGATGTATGTACTAAAGTATGATAATACTTGATTCACAAGGTCTTGTGTTTTATTTGTAACGTCCATTTACTTTACTCCGTTCCGAAAGAAGTATTCTTGATGATTTAAAAGGCTATAAAGGCAAATAACTGAATTGAATATAGAAAATATTTTTGAATTAGGTACGTTTCTTTAACAAAAGTTTGTAACGAATAAAAAACAATACAAGGGCACAATTAAAAACTGTTATACATAAGATAACATACTGTTGTGGTGCATAAGTAATTTACTTTGTTGAAATTGCAATTTTATTACAAATTGAAAAATGAAATAGTTGAAAACATAAGGCAATCAAATATTATACAGTTTTTTAAAACAAATATAAAATAGCTGTGTTTTATTCTAAAAAAAATAATAAATTTGAATACATATATTATGTGCACAGAAATTTTAAAATATTTTGATAAGATTGCAATAATTTTGAAACTGTCGTTTCTAAATAAAGAAGCTAACTAATTTCTGTCGGACTACAAAAACTCTCGTTCCTAAACTAAAACTTATTTATTATCTATATTAAAAAATCACAACGACATTTACATAATATGAAACGAGCGTTTTTGTATTTTTTACAGATCTTGGTTCCTAGATGTAAGACATAAAGTACTTGTACTTCGTTCGTCCCACATCGACGTGAAGTCAATAATAATTACGTACAACACTGAATGTGTGCAAGTAACATGTGATATCATGTAATATGTTAGTGTTAAAAATAAATCGGTATATACATATTACCTCATATTTTCTTCTTATTTTTATATCCTAACGGTATAACACCTAAATTATATAAAACAAAATATATTATATCAGAACTATACTAAGTAATTCCCACAAACAAGCAAAACAATCAAAGTTTTGTATTTTCTATTTTGTTTCCTTACTTCTTTTTTTAACAAATAAAATATTACAAATTTAATTGATACTTACCCTTTCTGGTCACGGTAATATTAATCAAGCCAATTCTTCCGTTAAATCTTCCGGGCTATTTTCAAAATTTGCAACTGTCCATTTTGAAATTGCAAATAAAAACAATCTCATGATTTGTTTACCATATTATGACATCTATACAGCGCATTAGTAACTATAAAGGGTAATCCCATGTAAAATAATTAATTTACATATTTGTTACACTATACATCATTCACTTTAAGAGTGCAGCGTTAGAAAAGATAGGACCTTATTTCGCGGCTTGTGATTGGTCAATTATCGAGGCATGTACACACTATGTAAAATACTGTTCTTGGACGTATAAAATTTGAGGTTACGTCAAATTTGTTTATGCTGATTTGTTCGTAAATATTTGCTGTATTTGTATTTCCTTACGTTTTTCTTTGTATTTTCAAATTTTGCAAGTACCTTACATTAAAAGCAAATTTCTTTTCAGTATTACTTACAAATTCAAGGTACTTATCTATTATTATCCGTATTCATGTAATATTATTGATGACATATACTGACGTTATTTTACTATGGCTGAATCCACTTGAAGGATCCTCAAAAAATCCTTCAGGAAAACATATAAGTAGTAGGCAGAGGTAAATGGCATATAAAATTTGCAACAGAAGCAGAACAATTCAGTCAGTTTCTATTACATTTGCGAAACAACTTGGACTTGGAAAGAGAACAGACATAGAATATTGTGAAGGATATAAGATACTGCAGATGTATCTGATTCACCTTCAAAGAAATGTATACGTCACACAACCTATGATAATTTGGATCGGTCAGCAATCGGAAGACAAGTGCAAAATGAATACAAAAATATTGAGCGTAAATATATTTTAATTAACGTTAACATGATGTAATTAATGTTTGTAGGTTGTTTGCAGATGATAATTTGCCAGACTTTGCGAACAACATTATGCAAAATTCTCAAAAAATAGGGATTTATGTGGGTTTCTAATGGAACAAGATATTGTTTTACAGAGACATCTTGGAAAAAGGAAGCGTTAGTAGAATGGCTTAATTTAAAAGGAATTGTTGTTGATAATTCTTTATTTTAAATTACTGGAACTTACTAAAAAATATATTACTGACAATCTTATTACATACATTATTGACAAAATAGTAGCAGAAAGTGTTCGCACAATATTACGATTGCCCCCATATCATTGTAATTTGAATCCTATCGAATTAATATGAGCTCAATAAGCATCATGTTGCTAATAATAGAACTTTTAAGTTAGCGGAATAAAAACTTTATTATTGGATGGAGTTAATCATGTCACTGCTGAAGTCTGGACTAATTGCATCAAAATTCTATCGCAGAAGAAAATAGGGATATGATTTCGATTTTTGCATATTATATCATATAAATATTTAAAAATATATCTTTTTATTACAATAAACTTGAAAAATACATTGTCTATACAATTATTGCGTTTCTATACTGAAATATTAATAAATATAACAGTCATACACCTTATATACAATTTCAATACATAGTCTGAATAATATATACGAACATATAAGTTTTACGTTTTAAAAACAAATCTTATTAATTACCTGTAAGAAGCTGTAAAAGAGTTTAACAAAACTTAATAAAGTAGAAATGTATTGATTCTGTAGACATTATTAGTTAAAATATACATACGTTGTAATGTATTTGTATATTTACCGCATTTGAAGGTTAACCTACGTCAAGTCGATTTTGAATTGAGCGGTATATTTAAATTCTCTAGTGTAAAACCAACGCCGATTGTGGCGCCAACTACTGCACTCTTAAGTTGAATGGAGTATAGATGTATGATTAAAACTTTACGGGTTTTTTTTTACAATTTTCATATAGAAGTACCACAATACAACAAATGCATATATACAAAATACAATTCTTTTCCATACGCGACATCTACTAAGTATTGCAGAAACTTCCCAGGATCGTTTAACACAACAAAAGAAAGGATACTTTACTCTTTGCCTATGCAATGGCTATTTTCAACAGTGTTACCAATCTACGATTTTCCAACACAAAAGTTAGCGATTTTGAAATACTCATTTAGCGGATGATAATTTTACCCAGCAACATTAATAAGTAATATGAAAAACTATATAGGGATACGTGTATGTATATGTTAAAGAATAGCATGTAGAAAATAGTACAATTTAAGATAAGAACCTGTTGCTACGATACAATCGAGTTTACATGGTTACAATTGGAGTTAAATTAATATATTAAATTAACAAACGTAGACAATTCTTTTCAACGTTAGTGCAATTTAATGTACGTACAGGCCATTTGCTCACTGAAATAATTATAGATTATAGTGATATCAAAATTGCCCAATATGATCAATGCCATATTATAGAAGAACATGGTGTCGATGACATTTAAATATATACGTAGTAAACAAACCAAAGACGCTGTGTTGTAAGTGTTGTTTTTCGATTTTCCAACCTCGAGTTAGTAACATAAGAGAATTAAATAACACAGATCAACAAATTTTCATTTTTTTTATTTTTCTTTATGCATTACTATAGCTGGTCCAGCAGACTTCGTTCTGCCTGGAAAAGTATTGATTTAGATATTCAATGTTTTATTGTTTCGGGTACCACCCCCCGTATGCCGCCCGTCCCGTACCACCCCTGTGTCACGTCCGTAAAATGTCACAACGTAACGTAAACATAAACGTCATCTTTTGAATTTACTTTTATAACATTCTGAATTTAATGGAAAATATGTATGATACATTTAAATCTTTTGGAAATTTGGTACAATAACAGTTAATGATTACGAATTATAAAACGAAAACAATTCGATTTAGAAATCAAACATCGTGTCGAATGTAACACCGGGTGCTTTTCATAAAACAAAATTAACCTGTCGATAAGTATGGATACGAATTTATCTCGGATATCGATATCTAGCGGCAATAGTTACTACCATTGAGAAGAATATATGGTTACTATGGGTTACTATTTACGTTACTCTACTTTATTACCAGATTCCAGACTACTACCAAAAATTGCGCTTGTATCATTATTGATACAAGTAAAATTTTGCATGCATGCAATGCTGCAAATACAATATTATACAATGTTAAATTGTGAATATCCCAACATTGGCAGCACTGTATATGTCTTATTTCGCTCAGTGGATATCTCTTGATTTTTGATTTACACCAATTTATGAACATAACCACAGAATAAACCAGAAGTGACACTAAAGTCGGCACCTTTGATCTTTCGAGTATGATTTCAATGACCTTGAAATCTATTGAAGCCATCTTGAAAAGGGTAACTTGTCATGAAAAGGCGGCAGAACATGAGTATTTGAATTGCATTTTAAACGTCAATCATTAAATCATCAAATAATATTTACTTCCAAATAAATTATGCACGCAGAATGGAAATAAATAGGTCTTCTATAAAATAGTAACATTTACCTAATTAAGTAAAAGCTGCGTTACTGTCTTAGTTTAAGTTATAAATAAAAGTACTAGTGGGAGATAAAACTTCTGTTTATATTTATATACATTACACATATTGAAACGTTTATTTTTATACAATAATATAAAGTTTTACAGTTACTGAACGCAAGTATCACAATGTTCCATCGGTATTCGAATGGCTGTTGTTTTTTAACTCAAATGTCGTCGATAAAAGAATCTTGAAGCAATCAATAATAGCTGTACGCGATAAGCGTTATTTAACGTGGGGCCTTCGCCTGTAGTCCTATGTATATCCACGTGATAAATGAATAAGAATTACATATGCTTGATTATATTTAATTTTAAATTTTTTGCTTTTTGTTGTATTAGATCTCTATTAAAAAATTTTAATACATAAAATATTCGCATGCGAATAAATAGTCTTAGTAGGAAATCCTTTGGAAAATTATTGCATGGTGGGACATATTCCACCCTTTGGAACAATTCTTTTAGTTGGAAACCCACATTTTTACTTGTGGCAACTATAGGAAAATGTTCAATAAACAATTCTTCTAAATTATTAATATAATTTATAAATTTGTCCCCAGGCATTTTTAAGGCACCATATAATTCCACAGTTGATCTGGCCTTAAGAAATGATAAAATGTCTGCAGATGTGAAAATAGTTCCCCTTTCTTTGGAAAGCTTTTCGCATTCATCACAAGAATGTTTTTCAAGACATTTTCGAATGAGATACCCACATACGTAAACTAACACATTTTGCTTGGGAAGTTCTAGGGTACTGTAATCCCGGGTTTCAATAGGTAAATTGTTCAATGAGGGAAACGCTTGGTCTTCAAATAGCTGCTGAACATTTGTTGGACTTTCAGTATTCAATTGAGCTAGGACATTGTCGAAATCCTCTGCACAATTTGCTCCTTCTGGGTGTTGTAGATATGTAGACAAACAAAGTTTCTTAAATGCTCTCTTAAATTGTATTGGAGTTGGATTTCGAGCATTCCCTGTCTGTTGTCTAACAGAGCCGAAGAAATTTTCCAGGCTATCTTGTTGCAGCCTGCGCATAGATATTGCTTTGCAGGACAGATCCGTCCATAAACTGACAAGAGCATTTAGTGCTATCTCCCAACATTTGAAATTTCTAATGCTCTTCGTGACATCCCGTCCATTGTCATCAATCACTTTTATATTTTTAAATATGGTAATCATTTCTTGAACTATTTCCAATTGCTTCTTCTCACCAGCGAAAGGTTTACTGGATTCCTTATATGCATGTGATGACGAATTACACACATCAAATAATTGATCCATCTTGTCTATAAAAACGCTGGTACCAGTTGCGAATGATGATAATGCCCCCAAACTAATGTATGTTGACATTCCAACAGCCACTGACTGGCTGAATATTTGTGTGGCATATTTGACTTTCATCCTTTCAAAATTACTAGGATTTATATGTGAATCTCCCAATTTTGGTGCACATCTCATTGGCATAAGCTTGTCTTTATTGTAAAATTCAACAAGATACTTCTTATCAGTTGTAAAATTGTTATTGTTGTTAATAAATTCCAGTTTATGCTTAAAGAATGTATTTCGTGTAGCCTTTAATAGATGTGGCGTGTCAAATATATAATATATTTTATTTCCATTTATGTGGAAATATGGTCTTTCAGGACTTATGCCTTTCACCTTTGTAAATTTTAAAAATTGGATCCCAAATCAGATACTACTGCTTTGACGGGGAGATTAATTTCGAACAGCTTTTGAATTGTTCCATACAATATATTTTCTAAATCAGATCCAATACAAGCATTATGCACAAACACATAACCTAGAGGTTGTTTCCAATTCGAATGGATGCCCCGTGCTAAGAGAACCATTACATGGTTTGCAGGTAAATACTTGGTTTCGCCACTGATTTTCTGAAAGCCAATAATTTCATCAGAACTCACATTATAAAATAAATGCGACTTTATAGACATCTCGTCTATACACAAAACACATTGGCGGGCATCCTCTGTAAAATTTTGCGTTTTTACTTGAAGAGCCACATATAATGTACTACAGATTCCCTCTGTGATATGCCACTTTTGAGTTATTCTCTGCAATGTACGCTTATTGGGTAAGTGGAATATACTGCTTAAGTATCTATATAATTTTGGCCCAAGAAAATAAATATTTAAAGCAAATTGTTTGTATTCGGTGCTATATCTTGCACCTTTCCCTTTATTGCTTTGTACTTGACATTTCACAATTGCAGCTAACTCCTTTGGTAGAAAATCTTCACACATCTTAAGAAATTGTTCGATTTTTGGTTTATTCCTTGAAATGTCTGATTCAGCTTTTAAAGCTATCACTTCTTTCAGTCTGGATTTCAAAGCTATACGTAGCTTCCTCTTCCGTGGCGTACCTGCTGACAGAGATAATGTACTTTGCACTGAAACATCACTTGTTCGGGATGATGTACAAGTATCATGCTCAAAATCTGCTTCCGAAGAAATGTCTGTTGGTGGAGATAATAAAATATCTTGTAAAATCTTCACTTTTGTCGGTGGTTCATCTATGCAAATAACACACTTAATTAGTTTACTTTTAAAGCTTTAATGAGTGATACTTTACCTTTCAAAGGAGTTGAGGTGCTACACGTTTCTCCTTTCTCAATTTTAGTTGCTTCTGTTGCAAACACTGTAATTTCAAAACAAGTATTTTTAGGTACATGTATTATATATAAAATAATGTAGCGCAAAATCTTGCACTAAACTTCAGTTATTTTGCAAATTTAAATTTACCTTCTTGTATTCCTGAGGTACTTGCTCTTTCTAAATACAACGTAGGTGCAGCATGAGGTAGCAACCGATTCTTTAAATCATTTAAAAACATGTTATTTTCAAAATGTTTGGCACAGACATAGTGCCATTTATGCCATAAATATAAATCCTTTCGCAGCAAATCCCTGCGTCCACAGTTGTCAGCCCAAAGCTCGCAGCTGCAACATCACGTACCTATACAATGTAAGAGCTCACATGTAACAAATCGTAATAGCTACCGTTTTTCATCTGATGGAAATGCAAAGTAGGAAATGCCACTTTTTTGGTATGTGCTACAACACGAAGGGACAGCACAAACTTTCACCATTACTGAAAATTATATGAAATGACATCAGTATTCTGTAAAATGTGTACCATTTTGCATTATTTACTTCCTGAATCTTAATTTTATAGACACTTGATTAAACGTTCTTAACACTACTTAAAATATAAAAACAACTAAAAAAGCAAATCTAAAAATAACAAAGTTCGAAATAAAGTATAACTACTACAAAATAAATAGGATGATACTTTTTCTAATTTCTAAATAAATGACAGGTAAGTAAACATAAACACCACTGACAACAAACCCTTTTCGACATGGCCGCTGATCATGTGACTATATTTGTTCCCCCACCATCAGTGTCACTTCTGGTTTATTCTGTGACATAACCAAACATAACCTTTTTCTGATAGACAGAACACCAATGTATCATAACCTTACTTAATTTGAAATATTCTAAAAATTCAGTTAAAAAAATTTGTAACAAAGTTACAAAGTGAGTGAATTATTTTTGTGTCTGAATGTGTATATTTCTCATTTAATACTAGAAATTTACATTTTTCCTCTCATAAAATGGGGCCACGAGGAAAATTTAATTCACATAAAAAGCACAAGAAAAAACAAAGCAAATTTGAGAGGCCTCGTAAAACATACAGTTTGTATGGTAACAAAAAGAGAGATAAACATACACAACAAACAAAGAGAAAGGCACCACGAGAAGAACCAAAGGCAAATCCAACATCAAAGAAATCCAAAGCTGACAAAAGTTTCCAACAGCCTCAAGAAACAGTATCTTCCGAAAGTGAAGAAGAATTAGATTATTTAGCTCAATTACGGTTAACATTCAATAATGTAAGAAACGACAATAAAGCCATTGAAAGTAGTGATGAAACAGAAGAATCTGAAATAGAAGAAAGTCATAGTGTTGGTGAATCTAATATGGATGAAAACGAAGAGCAAGAAGACGTAGATGGTACAGATGACGATAGTACTGTTGAAGATAATCTTCATTCAGATCATGAAGAAACATCAGATACACTAGACCCTTTTGCTAAACATTTATTTTATGAATTACATGAAAGTTTCGTACAGTCTGTTCAACCTACGTCTATGAATATAAAGACTTTCAATGAAGAATGGCCACATCTTGGTAATTTGATTATACAATTGCCACAATTTATAGGACAAAGGCAAGAAAAAAAGCAGGAGACAATACTTGAAGAAAAGCAATATGCCGCAGTTGGTCAAATTCCAAAACGAATTTCTCCAAATAAGGATAGCTTACAAAATTTATTCATCAAAACACAAATTATTGATAATGTAGCAAAATCAAATATTTCATTAATAAATAAGGATAAAGCAATTCCATTAACTACACTTCAATCAGAATTATTTTCTGTGATAAATAATTATCAAGATTTATATTATCCTCAGAGAACTTTTGATAATTGTGAAGAAATTAGATATGTGTACTGTTTACATGCAATTAATCATATTTTAAAAACAAGGACAAAAGTAGTGCATCATAACGTTAGGTTGTCCAATAAGGATGATGTACCAGAAGATTTTAGGGATCAAGGTCTGGTAAGACCAAAGGTTTGTAGCTTTAATATAAACTTATAATAGACTAAAAACTTTCATTTATATATAGCACATTAGACAGTAAATAATATCTATTAAACTTTCTCAGTTTATTTTTTACATTGATTGCTAAGAATGGCCTATTAAAAGTATTATACAAACGGAACAGAATTTTAAAACAAAATTTTGCAGTTGGATATGGTTGAATATGAACTATCATGTGGAAATATTTTTAAATAAATATCACTTCCGGTTAGCCGGAAGTGGGCATCAATTTCGATTTTTTAAATAGCATGCTATAAAATAAATTACAAATTCAGCTTCTATAATAAATTTTACACATATGTCATGTATCATACTCTATACCTAAATACCATTCCTTCTGAGTTATTTGCAATTAAAGAAAAAAAGTGACAGATACCGATCTTACTTTATAGTAATATTACGTCACATAGGAGTAAAAGAGACGAATGAATTTTGCCTATTCTGATAAAAAAATTGTTATATGTTGCTCAATTTGAATTGAGAATAATAGAGAATAAACTAAAGTTTTTTTGTGTTTTTGCGAAACAAACTGCTCAAATTTTATCATAAATGAACAGCTCAAGCGCTGAAGTGATAAAATGGGCCAACTACTGCGAGTGAGAGCACACGAGGGGAGTGTCGGTGCCCGATCAGGGGCAATTTGTGGTACCTAATAATCTAGGCAATTTTTACGTTTGAGTGAGTAAGTAGTGAACTTCAAAAAAAAACAAAAAAAAAACAATATCCCAAAACCGGGTGACTTTTGGATAAGACAAATTGGGCTATTATTGCAAATGATCTTTACTAACACGCTGTAAAGTATGACCGTTTCATTACCAGTCATCCTGTATAATGATATATACAGGATATCCAAAGTTAATGGTTCTTCATTGCTATCTTCCCTATTATTGGATGGTAAAACAAAAACAATATTTTGAATAAAGAATGATTATTTACCTTTATACTGTAATATGCCATATTTTAGAATTTTTGATCGTATCGAAATGGTGGTTTTTACCGCGTTTGTGCGGTAAAGAGATTAAATTTAGTACCTAACTAGGTTTGTATCTAGGCACCAATTAAACTTCTATTATATCTTACTAGTGCAATTTTAATACTAAACTCAAACATATTTGTATTCATTATAAAAGTACGATATGTTTTACGATACTAGATGGATTATTTAATTCGCATTCGGCTCGTTTGACAATTTTTCCATCGTAAATATCTATTACATTACTATTGTAAACATAAAAATAATCGAATAAAAAGCAGTTGTACTCTTTGATAGCTATTAAAATAATGTGCAAGTAGGTAATCACAGAATGTTGTAAAATAAATAGTCAGGCACAGGTTTTCCTAGTAATCGTCAAACAAATAACTTGTTGTAATTATCCATTCATCATTTGTAAATTTAAAAATATTTGCTTAACTTGAACGATGTCGTGCAATTAAAAGTAAACAAAGTAATGGTGGACACAATCTATGACCAAAATATTGAAGTCTTCGATACACAGATCTTCTAAAGATTACTTGATTAATTAAACTTCTCCATCTATCATTCATATCCGATTGCGACGACCAGGTTGTGAACGCCGTCGTTCTTCATTATTTTCTATCCATCTTCGCCAATATGAAGAAATTATAACGCTCTGCGTTTCACACGAACAGCAACATCACGAATAAATAACCCAGCTTCTGGTAGGCCGACTATATTAGCCGTTCAAACGCAGTCATTGGATGGAAATTTGCTCGTTCTCGAATAAGAGGCATTCTTCTAAGGCTAATTGGATCACGACGAATGAAACTGTGCCTTATACTGACCCATCGCTTCTTAGTACGAATAAACGATGTCTTTTTTGAAAATGTCATGAAATTTTGCCAATGTATACTGGGTGTTCATTCATTCTTTTCATCGTTATATACGAAAAAAACAGTTTAGAAAACAACACATTGCTTGACCGTGCAGTAATATAAAATTATTAGTAGTAAAGTAAGGGTAGTTTCAAAATAAATAAATACTCCATTGTTGTATCAATTATATATTTGAACTGGGATTTATTTCAGGTTCTTATTATTGTTCCATTTAAAAATGCCGCATATAAAATAATACAATATCTCATCAACATTCTAATAACGGAAGACAAAGGTAATGTAATTAATAAAAACAGATTTTTGGAAGATTTCACCGGAAATCAGTTGAGTATGCCCAAAAAGAATCCCAAGCCTGAAGACTACGAACTTACGTTTACTGGAAATAGTAGCGATGACTTCAAAATTGGAATAACAGTAACAAAGAAAAGCTTAAAGGTACGTTTTTTTTTACATTTTTCAATTTCGTTAAGTGTGTACTTCAATTATATACATATGTATGTAAAACTTGTAGCTTTACGCGGACTTTTACTCCTCGGATATTATAATTTCGTCGCCGCTTGGATTAAGATATACAATTGGAGCAGAAGGTGAACCTGAAAGAGATTATGATTTCTTGGCATCAATTGAACTATTAATTTTTGATCAAATGGAAATTTTTCTTATGCAAAATTGGGATCACGTTTTACACATTATGAAGCATATGCATCTACAACCAAAGGAATCTCATGGTACCGATTTTTCACGAGTAAGAACATGGAGCTTGAATGGTTGGGCAAAATATTACCGACAAACCCTAATATTCTCTTCTCTTGTATTACCGGAAATCAACGCCATTTTCAACAAGTATTGCTTTAATTATGCTGGAAAAGTAAAAGTAATTTCGAAGGTACTGTATGGATCCATTCGGCAAGTTTACGTTCAACTTCCACATGTTTTTCAAAAAATCAACGCCGATAATGTTGAGCACAGCATTGATACTCGATTTGCTTATTTTACCAGAAAAATCGTTCCACAACAAAGAGATGCTTTAATGAAGCAAACATTAATATACATTTCTAGTTACTTTGACTATGTAAAAATAAGAAATTATTTTAAAAAAGAGGATATAAGTTTTGTTCAAATTTGTGAATATTCAAAGGTAATCGTAATTTCTGGATATAATTAATGATTTACTATTGTTTTTGCTTTTATAGGATGCTAAAATTGCTAGAGCCAGAGATATGTTTTTCCACGGCGATGCACATTTCATGCTGTACACTGAAAGACATCATTTTTTCAACAGAATAAAAATCAAAGGAATTCGACATTTAATTTTCTATCAGCCGCCTAATTTTCCCAATTTTTATTATGAAATATGTAACTTCATGCAGGTATGTATCCATTGTATCATGTGTATGTGCTTGCTATTCACGATTTGTTTTAAAGCCTTATTCGCACTTTCTAGTGAAAACTTTGAAATAAGGTTATATCTGCTTGTGATAATTTTTTATCAATACTGATGGTAATCAAAAAGAATAATATTAAAAGTTATAGTTAGAGTCGGCAAAGCGAGGCAAGTTTCAATGCAGTGCGGAGAACAACGTAGAGAGGTCATATCAAGACGAGGGTTCAGTAACGTTTATGTACTCTCGTCATTTATGTTCGTAACTTTCATGAGTGGACAAAGGCGATGGACGCATAAATATTTACACATAAAATAATTACAACAAGTATATTAGGTAAACGTACTGAAACACTTACAGCCTCCATGAAATCACAAACTGGCTGGCATCTATTAAATATTTGAACCGTTAAATATGTTTCCACACTTGTTTCAGTCAAATGAGTACGGCGTGCGGAATAAATATTTTTTATTAATGATCGAGTGATGTTATATTTGCAAATTTCAAGTAGTCTTGTGACAACTTAATGCATTTTTCGACGCACCTTCACAAATTTGTCTTAGTATGAGAAAATCTGAACCAGTGTCAATAACACTTTCAAATAACATAAAACCATAATTTTGTATCTTTCAATTCTGCTTTAATTCTTCTTTCTATATAGTCACGAGCAGATGACATAACGTTTTTTATCGATGTCCGACTTAGTAATGTATAATGCGAATACCTGCTCCAGAAGGAAATAAATGCTTCTTGGTCTAGTAAAATGAACGGTAGATTACATAGAATAAAACAAACAGCTAGATTAAATGTTAGTTGTTCCGCTGTACCGTTTGCCACGGACTGCAGAACAGTGTTTTATATTTTTTAGGTGGTGTTCACACTTCCACCTGTTGGTAAACATCAAATAGTTGCCGCATCTTGCACATTTAATTCTATCGCCTTCGCATTCTAGATCCGGCACACTCGTTATTACGTTTGCTAATTTCTTCCAAATACGCTGTTTCCGAAATGTATCTAAATGCGACATTTTTTAAGTATGTGTGTACTGATAAGCACTCACAACGACCAGTGGAATAATACTGAACCAGTGTGCTGTAATACGGACGCAGAGTTTCCGTGCCAGCCCTCTACGTTGAAATTGGCCCTCTTTGTCGAGTCTAATTATGAATTTATGTTATCTGCCATCACACGTTTAGCTAACTTACAATTTTATATTGTTAAAATGAAGTAAAGTAAACAAAAATAAATTTCTAGCAAATATGTAAACGTTTATTTATATTTGTAATTATTTTAATTTTATTTTATGTAGGAGGCTAATATGAATAAGAAGATTGGAAATATGTCAAATATGACTGTAACTGTACTTTATACAAAATACGATGCGCAACAACTTGCAGCCATTGTTGGAACTGAAAGGGCAGGAAAAATGCTACAATCGGAAAAACATGTACACATGCTAGTTACGGACGGTAATTAGTGAATTTGAAACTAAACAACTGTTTAAATAATGTAACTTATATTGTACACTATTGTTAATAAACTTCTATGTATTTATTACATTTGTATTATTATAACAATTATAAAAGTATATCAACCATTTTGGAGTTATACGATTAATGAATTTAATACTTAAAGGATTCAATGCATAAACAATTAAATTAAATTTTCTAAGTTGTAGAAGAGATGTAGGAAGCTTTTGAGTATAGTTTGTCTGGAAAGATTGTAGTGGTGCACTACATGATATGATGTATGAAATACCAATTAGGACATTACTAATTTATTGTATAAATATTTCCGATAGTATAGATTACTATTCACATTTTCTAGATTAGTATCGTAATTAGTACCACTTAGATTGTCTTCAGTTGACGTAATAGCGGAACTGGCTGGATTTGTGTCGTAACTTTCCGTTAATAATTCCAAACTTCTATCTGAATTATCTGAAATAAAAATAACAAATTAGTATATCATAATATGTTGTATGTATAATATGTAAGCTACTATTTCATTTTCATTATGAAACATCAAATTTCAAATTTATATTATGTATTCATATTTAATAGTATGTAGTCTGTTCGCGTATGTATTCTGAGGTAAGTAAGTAGGGATACATTCGTTGTATGGTGTATACGTTGTATCGTTCAATCAGTTCAGCCATCAAAGATAAAATAATGATAAAATTCAAGGGAGTAAATAAACAATGCAGTAGATCAGAATAAATCTAATAAAACTAAACCAAACGAGATTATATATAATAATTAATTAATATTTGCCCGCCATTCCTATTATGTGATCAAGTATTGCGAATTTATCCCCAATTCTTGTTTCACGCTGCCACCACCGCTGTTTCATACTACCACCGACCATAGGCCGACTAAAAAATTAGATAATTTTTGAAAGCAAAATAACCGCTTAAAGTTTTTTTTCTTGGTGATATTTGTAGTTATTTGCAAGGCACAAATGGGATCCTAACGATTTGGTCGTTATAATAAATTATAGACATATACCGGGCGCGCGCGCACGACCTGCTGATACGTTTCGTATAAGATGAAAAAGAACTGCCAAGAGACGTCCGGTAGTTAACACAGGAAACGTATATCGGTACTGTTCGCTTGGACAAATGCATTCATTGTATCTCTTTATCTAACATATTAAAATCCTATACCTGTTCTAACACATTGAAGATCCTATCAACAGATCGAAGTGCTCAAGCACGACAGAATACAATCATTTGTGATAGCAACAGACTTGCGTCTGCGTACGTGCATATTAAACTCAGTTATCAAGGTGTTGCGCTTCCCAGTTACAGTCGGCCACACATTGCTAATGCATCTATCGGCAGCTCGAACATGCGCACTCTGTATAATTTGCCGCCCTAAATAACAAAAACAAGAGCAACAGAAAGATTTGAGCAATCTGTCATATGCTACGTAATGAAAACCATATACATACATATACCTATATATGTATTGTATTTGTTATATTTTCAGAATATTTCAGTTTGTACTTTTAATAATATATATTTAAGTCTATGTATGTAATAATTCAGAAATATATATAATTATTTGTAGCAGGTGATTACATCGGACTAGCTACTGCCGTTAAACCATTCGTTAAACACATCCATTGCACTTCGCATAGCTGTTTACACGATGTTAAACGTGCTCCTTTTAGCCTGGTTAGTGTTTTATTGTTTCTGAAGGAGTCGAATGTTCTGTACATAATGTGTCTTAAAGACGTTTTATTTATTACGACATTTAAAAACAATTGAACATAGTTAAAGATAGAAACCTAGCACAAATATTTATCGAAGTATACATGGCTGTAACACTTCCTTAAGACAATATGTACATATATTTGTGCCATAGTAGATGTATATGACAATATTACCGTACAAGCAAATATTGACACATTAGATGTGGATTAGATTTCATTCATCTTTGGCATTGCTTTAGAAATATTTCAATATTACAAAGGTATATATCAGCAATATTGACGAAACATTTGTGCTAGGTTCTTATCTTTGAGCATATCTAAATTTGTGGTTCAAGTTTAGTAGACACATGTCTATTATAGTTGTCACGATAAATAAAATGTCTTTAAGACACACAATACATAGAATAGTCAACTGTTTTAAAATAATATAATATTAAAAACGTAATATTTCTGACATATCCCGTATATGTAACCAGATGACGGAATGTAGAAATCTTACTGAAGTCATAGCTGTATGGGATAGTAAAGCTTTCGTTGTGTGCATAACATACATACACTTTGTACAGATCTTTGTACCACATTGCACTTTTTTTTCGTGGAAATTGACCAGCTGTCCTGGATGTATTTAGATTTAATGCGAATGAGTCCCTTACACCGCCTCGTTGACTACAATCTATAGTAGTGTGTTAATGTTTGTCTAGTGATTCTGTTTGTGTTACAAACTTTATGTATTTTAAGCGAGAGCCAAAAAGGCTAGTCCTCAGGCTATCTCACTTACAACAATGCAGCACACCTTCCTCCTTGTTGTGGCTCGCTGGTTTCCTAAAATTTCTTAAAGGCTTGGTGCCCTATACAATATCACTTATTTATTGTTAATTCTCATGTCAAAGGGCACAGTAGTTCCATACTCCTTCAAACCCAAGCAGAGGTACGCTTAAATGAGATGATCTTCCATTTTTTGGTAAATGTAGTATATTTCCAAGAGAGGATGCACTAACTATTTATAGTGATGAATTGTTGAATATTTGGTAAAACGTATGGAACATTTATATGCACAACAGTTAATAAAGCATATACCGAAACATACAAAAAATCGTTCTTTTATAGCAGAGCAAGTATTACCATCATAAATAGACCACAGTTTAACTATTGTTCATTTCCTGCACATTTATATGATATTAATAAACATTGTAGATTCCCCGAATTCTGAATATGGAGATGGATTTAATCGTGTTATAATAATCTTATCAAAGATGTTTCAAAATTTTTAATTCTTAAACAGTATTAATGGCATATCGGTGGTTCTTATTGCTTTTAACATATATACAATATTAGTAAAACATTTACAGGAAGTAAAATATTTTCATTTTCTCGATGAACAATGAATAATTATATCATTTACTACTTCTATGATGTAATAGTTTTACCCCTACTGGCTGTATTATAATGTTATAAATTATTTTTAGTTGAAAAACAAGCTAATAATGCACCCAAAAAGCATATACTCGTAATAATTCGCCAAAGAAATATTAATAACAAATTTAATTTTTGAAAATAAAAAGCTTTATCATTTCAAAAAATTGATATGTAATGATAAAATGTACCGGCTTTATCTCTGCAAAGCGGAGATTCTGTCACAGTGGTGTTCTTGATTTCCTTCGGATAGCCTTTCCACAGGAAGACATAATACAATGACAGCATTATGGCAGCTAGCGAAACGAAAAAAACATACGCAACTACGGTAAGCACTCTCACTAACTTCTTTTTATGCTTCGGTTCATAAAGTCTATCTTTGGCTTCCTCGCCCGCCAGTTTGATGCTTGTATCTAGACTTGCAGTTTTGACCCAATGTGCTTGTTCACAATTCAACTTCAGACTGTTATTAGAAATCTTTTCGGACATTTTTTTTCACATCGAAACCGATTCTTGCTGGTTGAAAACCACGCACTACAAAGAACTAGGAACTTATAATAGTACGGCACGTAATTCTCTAACTAAGCGAACGTGTTTAATAATAAATTATATTGGAGTGTTTGGAAATCTGTTTCGCGCTATGTTTATTTTGCGAGTATTCTGGGTTTATGTATATGAGGGAAGTTGATCATAACTCTATAAACGGAGTTTTACGGTTAAAAATGGAACTTCGATCTGTTATTTCGGTATAGATTCGTCAAATTAGGGCAGGATTGTTTTGATTCTTCTGCAGCTACCGTCTTGGGAATCGATAACGCATCAGCTGTTATTAGAGGACTCGCCGTATTTCGCGCATTCTCATTTCTCTCTTCTACTTTCCGTTATTTTTTATCCTCATGTGTTTTACCAATGGTTATACATAATGAATTATTATTATTAGATTCAAATAATTGCCAAAATAACAGGCAAAATTAATAATTAGAAATGTGTTTTGAAAAATAAGTATTAAATACTCGTCCTTTACTGTAAAGGCTTGGTTAGACCAATAGTTAAGACCAATAGTTAAGACCAATGGTTATACATAATGAATTATTATTATTAGATTCAAATAATTGCCAAAATAACAGGCAAAATTAATAATTAGAAATGTGTTTTGAAAAATAAGTATTAAATACTCGTCCTTTACTGTAAAGGTATCAGCTTTACTTTGTAATTTTGGAGTTTAATCCGTTGTTTTTTCTTGCTTTAATGTTATGGGAAGTATGATGTCATATGTACATCGCTACTGACTATACACGTAGGTTCAGCTCACAATGCACCATAGATAGTATGAATTGCAACAGCGTATCCCTCTCTTCGCGTTATAGCTTGTGTCTAGCGAGACACACGCATCCACAATTCAGTTGAATTTAAACCGAGCGGGTATGCAGTCGTTGGCATATTCGTTCTGTGCGAATCGACGATCGAACTTGTGGCGCATGACTAGCGCTTTGCCACATCGCACTGGCTTCCATATACGTATATTGTAACTTACTATGGTGCATTGTGCGCTGAACCTACGTGTATAGTCTAACAACGTTGACTATCTAACCAACATTGGTTCATTGCGCCGATGACATAATGTCCAATTCTGTACTGAAACGATCTGTATCTTCATATTTTAAAAATTTGTAGAAGGTGAAGAAAATTTTGTTGTAAACAAATTGGTCACTCCTTTATTTTTGATGCTATGTCATCGATCCAAAAAAATTTAATGTTTTTCAGAAAACTAGCTTTTTGTAATTATTTTGGAAATTTGCAAGATCTATTTAATCTAAGAAATTGTACAAAATATCATATAATCATAAAATCGACGAACATATCTTACACCTAATAAAAAAACTAAAATGAATTTGAGGACCTCTAGAATTTGCTTGTAGAGGATGATTTCTTAAACAGTAATGACGGTTTCTTCTGTTAAACATTGCACAATTAGAAAAGATTGTCTCATCACCCCATATAATAATTATTGGTCTTCTGGCAGTAAGTCGATATATCAATAGCAAAAAAAAAACAATATTTGAACTGGTCCGTTCTTATACAGGGTGAGTTTTTTTGAATGTTTAGCATTGGGATCTCAGAAACTACTGGAGATAGAAAAACGCTTAACGGGGGAAAGATGCGCAGTTTTACGAGTTTGATTTAAAACTGTTTTTGTTTCTCCGATAACTTTCATGGCCTATTAGATATTCAAAGAAAACTAAATTTTACGATTTTCTTTAAGCATCATTAATAGTAATGTTAGTTAAAAGTGCTCAGACAAAAGTTTTAGATAATTTTACGCCAAATAAAACTATCTAGCAATTTTTTTTTTCTTCGTTCACCATTATCGAGTTATGACATAAACTTGTGCTTTTTTTAAATGGAAACCATAGTTGGGTTTGACATCATTAAAAAGCTTATTTTTTGCTGATTACAATGATATAAGGTTTGATATGGTTATTTTAAAAAATGAAGTGGATGTAGACATTTTTATGGTTTTTATGGAAAACAATTGAATTTCGAACTGATAAAATAATACAAACCAAACGAAAACTTATTTTGAAATCTTATGTAGTAATAAAATGAAAACTATAATAAGAACTTTTATTAAGGGCACACAACATTATTAATGTTCAAAGATACCTCCATTATTATTAATACACAAATTGCATCTCTTCACAACAGAATTTGTAGCATTGCGGAGTTTACGCCTATTGATATTAAAAGCAAAAGACAGCTTCTCTTAAATCGTCGATTGTTTCATATGTTTTTTTGTATATCTCGAGTAGTTTCTGAGATCCCAATGCTAAACATTCAAAAAAACTCAGCCTGTATAGGAAATGAATTTGTGTTTTCATTAATTTTTCAATTTTATCATTTTAGATTAGAATCTCTAGAAATTTTATCGATCTCTCGGAATACGCTCGAAAAAACCAATAACTGCTGTTTCTACTGCCTAACTACATACACAATTCTTTTCCATTCGTTTCTTAGCAAAAACATTTTCATTGTTTCTATAAATGTTGTTAAATATCAACGATCCGGTTGAGCACGAAGCGAGTATAACTGCTCGTAATATTTCTTTGCTCTTTCAGAGATTTTTAGCACATTTATCACTGTGAGCAAATATCTTCTGAAAGAGCAAAAATTATATATAGGTAGTTTTAGTAGGTAATATTTGTAACAGCCCGTGACAACTAAACGTTTGACACGTTTAACACGTTATTATCATTTCTTTTCATACCAACTTAAATTAGTTTCGCAATAATTAGTTCAGGTCCTTATAACTTCTCTCGTTATTTTTGATCCTATAGTGAAAAATTCAGTGTAATCCATATTATTGCAATATCTTTCATAAAAATACAGGGTATTTCATTAAAAAGAAATAGTTTGGTAACAAACTCAAAAACACGATGTTCAATTGGTAATTTCATCGATGATGTAGCTTCAAAAAAGTATGAGGTGCGCACTTAATTTAGATTACCCGGTGTATTTTTCAATTTAAGAATAATTAATTCGTCTAAAATTTCCTCGATCATCTGACATTGTTTTCAAATTTCCATTTTTTGAAATTAATTCAATATTTGGTATGGAGTATTTTTGATTATTATTTATTTAGTAATATACCTATCTTTTTATCATGACCGTGGCCTAAGTCGAATAAATTTCCATTGCACTTCTTCCAAATGAAAAAGCAAACAACAAAAACACTGTAAGAATGAAAGGAAATTTCTCGAGGTGCACTTGACTACTGAAGTATTCATTTGTTGGGTATACAATGTGATTCTACAATGTTACACGACGTTATTTGAAAATAAAAGGAATGGATGTGCATAGTACTCCTGATTTTAGTTTTGTATTTTAATTTAGAAATTAAATAAAACAAAACATATAAACTCCTTATAATAATAATAAACTTTCTTCTGAAATATATACATTTGTAAAAACAATATTTTTGTAAATACTAGGACAACTGAATTGTATGCAAGCTTATCCTTACATACTGCTTGAAAAAAAAATCATTTCCGTCTCATATAAGAGCGCCCATATGAGTTAAAATTAAAACGGTAACAGAAACAACTGTATTCCAAAAATAACTAATAAAATATTTATTAGTATTGCAAATTATAAACGCATGCGGTGAAGGCCAGCTAGTAAAAATGTGCATATAGGTTAGTAATCCAGTTTTCAATAGAAACCTCACAAGTGCTGGGAGGATGTATGCTAAAACCACATTAATCGGATTGAACATACAATTGTGTCCGCATTATTACAGTACATTACCCGGGATTAAATAAATATAATATATTAAGACAAATAAAAAAACTTAACTACACACAGGAAGGTAGATGTACTCGATATTTTTAATACCAAATTATAAACATTGGAAAATATCGTCCTACGTGGATGGACGTAATAAGATATTCTACAACCATTTAGTTACTATAAAAATCACATTGCTTCATCAAGTTACTAACAGCCCATTTACACAAACTGTAGCTCCTGACTATAATGGTCCTTTTCCGTAGTTGTTTGTTATTGCTGAAGGATGCCTAACCTGAACACCCTTTAAACAAAAATCGCCAATTCATTCGAATTTTGTCGAGGACACATTTCCATGGGATCAACAAGAAACTTTGTGTTTTCTTCCCTTGGATCAAACTCATCAAAACTACAAAACATTTTCTGATAGAAGTGTGTATCTATATCGCTAATGGACCACCTGCATGTTACTTGCATAACAATTGCGTAAATTTTAGGACTGTGCTATATTGTTCTTTACTATTATATTTATTTTGTAGGTAGGACCTTATAGAAATTCTCCCCGTCCCTCCTATTAAAAAAACATTTTCTTTTATCTCACACAGAACTAAATATTTTTTAAAAAGTTGTATATGTTCCATTCATATTAAAAAATACGAATCAACAACAAACCCCTACGAAATATTTTCACGTACACTCTGTTACTCCCAGTACCAAAAAAGGATCTCCAACAGTCTGTCATAATTTTTTCTTAAAACTGCACTATATACAATCATCAATCAATTTTAGAATTAATGATACCACAGATAACAGGAACAACCACCAGATCAAGAAATGATTGCAAGATTATTACACTGACAAAAATACATTTTGTACAATTTAATTATCGCAGAGGTTCACTGCAAACACAATCAATTGGATACTAAGAAAAAGGTTTCCTGTTCTATTTGTTATAAAATGCTTGTTGAGACATTTCACATTTTTCACATTTCGCATCTGAGGAAAGATAGTTTCCCAATTTGCTCAAAATTTGCTGCTGATATAAATTCTGCAAAACTAAATAATGATACGACATTGTCAAATTTTAATAAAGAAGACAAAAGAACTTACATTACTTCACATTTATTTGGATTTTTGAAAAGATTGTGGTAAATTATCTGCTCTCATCTGGTCATTCTATTATTCCAATTGACAGATTTTTTGGGTCAATATTAAAAAAAAAACGCTTACAAACAGAAAGTGAAGTGAATAGACCAACATATAAAATATGTTCGGACCACAAAGGAGCACTCACTTCTGTTAGACACAACGCAGTTATTAGGAGAAAACAAAAAAAAATGCTCGCCAAGGATAATGCGCATAAAACATTGATGAATAAATGACCATTTATTATATCCATCAATTCCAAATAAAAATATAGGGAACACTTACCTCATGTATTAAGCAAGTCTATTTCGCAATAATAATAAGATATTCTACAACCATTTAGTTACTACAAAAATCACATTGCTTCATCAAGTTACTAACAGCCCATTTACACAAACTGTAGCTCCTGACATAATGGTCCTTTTCCGTAGTTGTTTGTTATTGCTGAAGGATGCCTAACCTGAACACCCTTTAAACAAAAGTCGCCAATTCATTCGAATTTTGTCGAGGACACATTTCCATGGGATCAACAAGAAACTTTGTGTTTTCTTCCCTTGGATCAAATTCATCAAAACTACAAAACATTTTCTGATAGAAGTGTGTATCTATATCGCTAATGGACCACCTGCATGTTACTTGCATAACAATTGCGTAAATTTTGGGACTGTGCTATATTGTTCTTAACTATTATATTTATTTTGTAGGTAGCATCTTATAGAAATTCGCCGCGGCCCTCCTATTCAAAAAACATTTTCTTTTATCTCACACAGAACTAAATATTTTTTTAAAAAGTTGTATATGTTCCATTCATATTAAAAAATACGAATCAACAACAAACCCCTACGAAATATTTTCACGTACACTGTTACTCCCGGTACCAGAAAAGGATCTCCAACAGTCCTGTCATATTTTTTTCTTAAAACTGCACTATATACAATCATCAATCAATTTTAGAATTAATATGATACCACAGATAACAGGAACAACCACCAGATCAAGAAATGATTGCAAGATTATTACACTGACAAAAATACATTTTGTACAATTTAATTATCGCAGAGGTTCACTGCAAACACAATCAATTGGATACTAAGAAAAAGGTTTCCTGTTCTATTTGTTATAAAATGCTTGTTGAGACATTTCACATTTTTCACATTTCGCATCTGAGGAAAGATAGTTTCCCAATTTGCTCAAAATTTGCTGCTGATATAAATTCTGCAAAACTAAATAATGATACGACATTGTCAAATTTTAATAAAGAAGACAAAAGAACTTACATTACTTCACATTTATTTGGATTTTTGAAAAGATTGTGGTAAATTATCTGCTCTCATCTGGTCATTCTATTATTCCAATTGACAGATTTTTTGGGTCAATATAAAAAAAAAAAAACGCTTACAAACAGAAAGTGAAGTGAATAGACCAACATATAAAATATGTTCGGACCACAAAGGAGCACTCACTTCTGTTAGACACAACGCAGTTATTAGGAGAAAACAAAAAAAAATGCTCGCCAAGGATAATGCGCATAAAACATTGATGAATAAATGACCATTTATTATATCCATCAATTCCAAATAAAAATATAGGGAACACTTACCTCATGTATTAAGCAAGTCTATTTCGCAATAATAATAAGATATTCTACAACCATTTAGTTACTACAAAAATCACATTGCTTCATCAAGTTACTAACAGCCCATTTACACAAACTGTAGCTCCTGACATAATGGTCCTTTTCCGTAGTTGTTTGTTATTGCTGAAGGATGCCTAACCTGAACACCCTTTAAACAAAAGTCGCCAATTCATTCGAATTTTGTCGAGGACACATTTCCATGGGATCAACAAGAAACTTTGTGTTTTCTTCCCTTGGATCAAATTCATCAAAACTACAAAACATTTTCTGATAGAAGTGTGTATCTATATCGCTAATGGACCACCTGCATGTTACTTGCATAACAATTGCGTAAATTTTGGGACTGTGCTATATTGTTCTTAACTATTATATTTATTTTGTAGGTAGCATCTTATAGAAATTCGCCGCGGCCCTCCTATTCAAAAAACATTTTCTTTTATCTCACACAGAACTAAATATTTTTTTAAAAAGTTGTATATGTTCCATTCATATTAAAAAATACGAATCAACAACAAACCCCTACGAAATATTTTCACGTACACTGTTACTCCCGGTACCAGAAAAGGATCTCCAACAGTCCTGTCATATTTTTTTCTTAAAACTGCACTATATACAATCATCAATCAATTTTAGAATTAATATGATACCACAGATAACAGGAACAACCACCAGATCAAGAAATGATTGCAAGATTATTACACTGACAAAAATACATTTTGTACAATTTAATTATCGCAGAGGTTCACTGCAAACACAATCAATTGGATACTAAGAAAAAGGTTTCCTGTTCTATTTGTTATAAAATGCTTGTTGAGACATTTCACTTATAGTTTTTCGCATCTGAGGAAAGATATTTTCCCAATTTGCTTAAAATTTGCTGCTGATGATGATGACACTGTCAAATTTTAATAAAGAAGACAAAAGAACTTACATTACTTCACATTTATTTGGATTTTTGAAAAGATTGTGGTAAATTATCTGCTCTCATCTGGTCATTCTATTATTCCAATTGACAGATTTTTTGGGTCAATATTAAAAAAAAAAACGCTTACAAACAGAAAGTGAAGTGAATAGACCAACATATAAAATATGTTCGGACCACAAAGGAGCACTCACTTCTGTTAGACACAACGCAGTTATTAGGAGAAAACAAAAAAAAAATGCTCGCCAAGGATAATGCGCTTAAAACATTGATGAATAAATGACCATTTATTATATCCATCAATTCCAAATAAAAATATAGGGAACACTTACCTCATGTATTAAGCAAGTCTATTTCGCAATAATAATAAGATATTCTACAACCATTTAGTTACTACAAAAATCACATTGCTTCATCAAGTTACTAACAGCCTATTTACACAAACTGTAGCTCCTGACTATAATGGTCCTTTTCCGTAGTTGTTTGTTATTGCTGAAGGATGCCTAACCTAAACACCCTTTAAACAAAAATCGCCAATTCATTCGAATTTTGTCGAGGACACATTTCCATGGGATCAACAAGAAACTTTGTGTTTTCTTCCCTTGGATCAAACTCATCAAAACTACAAAACATTTTCTGATAGAAGTGTGTATCTATATCGCTAATGGACCACCTGCATGTTACTTGCATAACAATTGCGTAAATTTTGGGACTGTGCTATATTGTTCTTTACTATTATATTTATTTTGTAGGTAGGATCTTATAGAAATTCTCCGCGGCCCTCCTATTCAAAAAACATTTTCTTTTATCTCACACAGAACTAAATATTTTTTAAAAAGTTGTATATGTTCCATTCATATTAAAAAATACGAATCAACAACAAACCTCTACGAAATATTTTCACGTACACTGTTACTCCCGGTACCAGAAAAGGATCTCCAACAGTCCTGTCATATTTTTTTCTTAAAACTGCACTATATACAATCATCAATCAATTTTAGAATTAATATGATACCACAGATAACAGGAACAAACAACAGATCAAGAAATGATTGCAAGATTATTACACTGACAAAAATACATTTCGTACAATTTAATTATCGCTGAGCTTCATTGCAAACACAATCAACTGGATACTGAGAAAAAGGTTTCCTGTTCTATTTGTTATAAAATGCTTGTTGAGACATTTCACTTATAGTTTTTCGCATCTGAGGAAAGATATTTTCCCAATTTGCTTAAAATTTGCTGCTGATGATGATGACACTGTCAAATTTTAATAAAGAAGACAAAAGAACTTACATTACTTCACATTTATTTGGATTTTTGAAAAGATTGTGGTAAATTATCTGCTCTCTGGTCATTCTATTATTCCAATTGACAGATTTTTTGGGATAATGTTTAAAAAACGCTTACAAACAGAAAGTGAATAGACCAACCTATAAAATATGTTCGAATCACAAAGGAGCACTCACTTCTGTCATACACTACAGTTATTAGGAGAAAACAAAAAAAAATATGCTCGCCAAGAATAATGCGCTGCTTAACATATCAACTTGCCAATCAGTTGTCTTCTCAAGAAGTAAGAAACCTTATGAAGAAGTACAATGATTAATCCATATTCTGACTATGTTATGTATACCGGGACTTTGCATAAACAACTTTTCCCCAAAGAATGATATAATTGAAAAAGGAAGAAGACTGGAATATTTGTTATAGACGCAGAAAGTGTTTAGCATGATGAAGCTGACAGGATGGAAGACGATATCGATAGTCATGGAATTTGTTTATGGTTTAGATTTATATTCATCATAAGAGAATATTGTATGTACATCCTTATAGCCTTACATAGTTTGGTTCCAAATAAATCATTTTTGCACCTTTCACAGGAAATTTGGTCGCAAAAAACTTTGGGAACATCTTGCATGAATCACTTGTTTTGGTCTGTGAGAACGTGCAAGTTAATTAGGACAGTTAGTAAAATTATTTTAAGGTAAATATTAAAAAGAGCTGTAGAATTATAAATTCGCTAATTTAAACATTTTTTTTATTAAATATTAGTAATTCCTTACATTTAACTATATTCATTATCGAATTTAATTAATGAATTATTTATTGTGTTAATCGCTACTGCTATTACACGATACTTAATCCACAAACTATAACCAAACAAACAAAATCGGCGATAATATTTATCAGTTATCAGAATCGTATCATCTATAATTTATGTACAAATGAAATTTAGTACTTTCACAGCTTAGTAATTTTTATTTGTTAATGTTATCGGGAAATTTCAATTGATTTCATCTTGTTTGCCTTCAGAAAACATATTTACCATTCATTTACTAAACTGTTTCGCCAGCGGAAGTATTTGTTTGCAATCAATTTCTTTTTAGATTTCCTCTTGAAATGTTGAAACTTTCGCTTAAGAGTATTCACTGCTTTTGAAATAAATCGAATAATTTTGTCATTTAATTTGCTCATTTGATAGTAATAGATACAGATGCTACATTTTGTACAGTAGTTAATAATAGAAATAATATTATCTAACAGATAATTTTTTTTAATACATCAGAATGTCCATATTCAAAATATGAAGTAGATATATGTACATACATATAATGCCGCACTTTAATAATACATATATAGTCAAAATATTGTAAAAAAAAATTATTTGGGATTTATATTTCGACGTTTTCCAAATAAATTTTAAATATCAATCATCAAATTTCATTAGAAACCAATTACGGTTTTATAATCATGCAAACTTTATTTACAATTTCTTTAAATTTAACTAGCAAACCGACTAAGATTGTGAGTCGTTAGGGCCTGTCGCAGAGAAAAACTATATCAAATATCTCTTTGGATATGTAGGTATATGGAATTCAATATACCTGGCTTCAAAGAAATTGTAATATAAGATTTCTACAGACCCAGATTTCTACCAGACCCTGCATATTTGAGCACTTATGGATTAAAGAGTTTTTTTAAGAGGAACAGAATAATCATTTAGAATCACAATAAAAATATTTAAAAAGTTGATATAAAATTATGTCCCTACCTCCCTTCCCCTTGAAACAACTATTAAAGATAATATGCATGAATCAAATTTACACCCTATACGTTGATATAGAAAACCTTGAAGGGAATGTAATATTATCTAGATGAAACCATTTAATAAGAATTAAACAAAAAATCAATACTTTCATGCCAAACAAGCTACTTTAATATCATTTTACTTTGCGAATAAATAGAATTAACTACTTACTTGAAATTTCATTTTCTTTTTTCGTGATGTTTATCTCATTTATATTATCGATGGATAATGGAATATGATTGTATATATTCGGATTATGGGTAAAATTTTCTATTGTTATGCTCTCGATGCTAGATTGATCATTGTTTGGTAAAATGTTCGTAACATAATAATCAGATTTTGTTATATTGTCAATATCTTGATTGTAAATGTCAGGATAATCATAATCTTTTAATCCTATTCGATGTTGCATCGATGGGTCTGTCCTTCTGGCTAAAGTTGGTTGACCATCCCACATGAAAACGTAATAAATTGATAATAGAATAGCAGCCATTGAAACACTTAATATATAGGCTAATACTGTTAGGACTCTGACCACTTTAGGTTTAGGTTTTGGTTCCATGTATAAATCTTCTTTATCATCGCCTTCTTGTATAGCTCCATTCTCTGGTTCATCAGCCATATGTTATCCACTAAAAATAAATTTCTATTACAAATACATTTTCATATCCCATAAAACTTGAAAATTATAGATATATTAATTTAGATTAATAAAGATCATCTGGATATCTGGTGTTTGTTCATTTTGGAGATCAAAGTATTTCCTCATTTCATCAAGATAACTTCTGTGTATTCTATTCAATTTTTACTTAGTTCAATTAACTTTGAAAAATTCTAATTTAGAGACCAATATATTTGACAGACTTATGTTATAAGACAATTTGATGATACTTTGTTTAATGCAGGTTTAAATAAACTTAGGGACAGAAAATAAAAAATATTTACAAATATTTAGGAAACAAATTATATTTTCAAATATTGTGGATGAGTGATATGGGAAACATGAGCCATTTTTTTACAGATCCGTTCATTTATCTGAGTTTCTATTCGTTTAAACCAATTTGTTTTCATTAAAATTATTTTCATTTCCTTAGTTTTCATTAAGCATGATAGTTAGAGGGGAAGTAACGGAAAGGATCACAAACGAAACTAAGAAGCACTACAAGATAAAATGACGAAAATATATTAAACACAAAAATTGAAAATCGAATAGCAACCATGAAGTCGTGGGAACTTTTCCAATGGTTGCTGAAATAGTAAATTACTTAAGATAAAGACGGAGGTTTCGCCGAATAAAGATGTTATAAAAAAATGAAGGTATATGAAGGTAAAATGAATTAAAATATTAAACAATTCATACTAAATATTAAAACTTACCAACTTTTTCAGTGAATATAGCAATCTTCCTTTCTCTTTGCAGAAATCGAAAAATTTCCAAAGCAAAACTAGAAAATGTTATGTTTTCACAAAATAATTTAAATTATCTCCAATCAAAATCACTTCCCGCAATATATGTTTCGCATATACATAAAATAAATTAATAACAAAATTAATAACTTGTACAAAAAATGATTACCTTGTTTAGTGTGAATTGTCTTCGCGTATAGAAAAGCCCACCGCATGCGATTTAGATTTTTATTGTTTATATTGAAATTGCGGAGCGTCGGAAACCCGTGGACGTTATACAAACAAATATGATGTATGGTTGCTTCTTCGGCGAAACACATGCGCAAAAAATCATTCCGCAATAAACATAATTTAATTGGATTAGATATTACGTTGGAATAGGTCAGGGAAAATTTAATTTTTCATTATGTATATATTTCGCTCATATACGTTCGTCTGGTTTGGTATTAACTAAATACATAAGAAGGTAATCGCATAAAACTGCAGTAAAGGTGAATTTATAAACTTTCTTGAAGTTAAAGTAATATTGCATATGTGTAAATAACATTTCAAAATTCTTGCATCTGATCTTTCGGAGTAGCATTTTTAATTTTTATATAAAAATTCATAACTTTTGATATCATAATGCAGTAGCATTTCAATAACTTATTTTTTCAAAGTTTCCTTATTTTTATATAAGTTTCTATAAAAAATAAGGATAAAATTAATTCTCCTAATTTGTCTTCTGCCAGTCTTCCAGTTTCTAATTCCGAAATTTTATCAGTACCAAAGCTTATCGATGCTTCGATCCAAGAACAGATTTTTCGTACATCGATAAAAATTATTTGCCACCTCTATACCCACCACCAAAAAAATACACTTCATTTATAATAAATCGGAATAAATTGGAATGAAATAACTTATAATTCATCATCTCAAGTTATTAAAAACTCAAACAGAAATATTAGGATCAAGACTGCAAGGATGGAAGCTGTTAGAGCTGTAAGTACGTGTATTACTGTATCGAAATCGCCAAAAAACATTGTCGCAACATTTTACAACTGAAGATAGTTTTTGGTTTGCAGTAATGTTGACAATTTAATGCTAGCATTAGGTTACAAACATAAACCGAAATTATCAACTCTTTCTGTAGCTGCTTCGAAATTGAGTTTAAATGCTATCCTTTTACAAGCAGGGAACATCTACTATTCCATTTTTATCGGAAAAAGTTTCTCCTTGATAAAATTAATTACAAAACCTATAAATGCTACATCATTGTTGATCTCACAGTAGTTGCAATTGTACAATTGCAACTACTTTGGGTCTACAACTTAGATTCACAAAGCTGTTTTCTTTTGAATGGGACAGGAAGCCAGACAGTTTCATCATGCTCGTAAGCAATGGCCAATGAGAATATGACATACTCCCAATGCCGAGGAAAAGAATATAAACCGTAATTTGCTGGCAGATGCGTACAAAATAATTTTCCCGTTATTACACATAAAATTTTAGGTCGAATAAAAAATTACGTCATAGCTATATGGATATAGAAGGTGCAGAATTTCAATACCGTAATGAAAAATTTGCTAATCTAACTGATACTTGGACTCAGATTGTTCTGAATCCCAATATAAAAGAAAAGTGAAGTTAATTTGCTACGAAGCCAGACATATGATAGAAGAAATTTGTGAAAGTTGAATTTTGTTATGATCAACAGCCAGACATATGATAGAAGAAATTTGTGAAAGTTGAATTTTGTTATTATCAACACAGAAAAACAAAATATGCTTTTGTATAATTCATAAAGACAAATAACAGTAAATAAATTTGTTGTTTTGAGTAAGTAAATTCAATGCATCTTTTATCTGTCCATTTTACCTAAGTGCTGCAGTTTTCGCCCATTGTCTGAATTGAATTTAACTTAGGTAAGAAATTAAATTTTCAATAGCTGCAATAAATTTAAAAAGGCAACCTCCGGTCTTGGTGCCACTTTCATATTTTTACTATATAAATAGCACAGGAGCATTTCTAAATACATTTTCTTCAACGAAAGGAGGCCGCATATATTGACAAATTGACCCCAACTTTAACTTTGTAGAATGTAATAAGTATCTATCACTAACGGATTTAAATGAAGTTTGATAAGTTTGCAATACCCATCGAGTGATGAGATTCATTTATGACCATCCTCAATATATACATACCATATGGCCGCGTTTGTCTGCACTATAGCGATACCTGTAGTGTATAAGTGAAACACACACAGAGGTGTCCGTGTATTAGAACGGTAACGAAGTAGCCGCAATGTTCTACTGGATTACAACAGAGCTAGTAGTTCGTATATCCCTATGATGCACTCGTATTTGTCCAAAAAATCCACATCTATCGTCTTCTTTACCGTTCTAATACAAAGACACCTCTGTGCGTTCCGCTTACACTACAGGTATCACTATAGTGCAGACAAACGCGGCCATATGGTATATGTATATATAATCATACACCCTTCCACCGTTGTGGTGTAGGGTAACCAAAAATTAAACACCAAATTATTCACAGAAGGGAAAACTACAAAAGCTTTTAAATTCTAAAATTAAGGTTCACCAGAATGCACCACAGCCTCTTATCTTTTGCTCTTCTCTGTGCTGCACTCCATGTATCTTTTTTCTCTTGTAATATCTTGCTTATCACCCCATCCCACTGTTCCTGCGGTCGTCCTCTACTCCGCCTACCTATTGGTTACGCTTCCCACACTTGCTTCACCATTCTCTCTGGATGCAATCTGGTCAGATGTCCCCGCATAAGGCTGTTTTGTTTTTATAAATTCTACTAATGGCATCACATCTAGTTGTTCCCGTATTTGGCTGCTTTTCACTCGATCTCTGAGTATAACCCCTTTTACTTTTCTTAGATATTAGAAATACAGGGGTGGGCATAAGTCACCTGGCAAATTTACATAACTTTACACAATTTAAGTTATTTTATCGCGAGATCTTCATTGATGATATCGAACTCGATTGTTATCCAATGTTTGCGATCGGATGCGCGAAAATCCGGTTCTTCGTCAGGCCTCAAATTAAAAAGTCCATCGCTGTAAGATCCGAAGGCCTCGAGAAGATCAATCCCAGGAAGTGCTCATTGAGAAAAGCGTGAAACCCCAAGCTGAAATGCGCCGGGACGCCGTCCTTCTGCAAAATGATGTCCCATCCGTTGCATCTATCCTCCTCAGCCAAAGTGATGCGTAATTCTTGTAAAAGCTGCAAGTACGTTTCCCAATGGACGGACCCGTCAAAGAAGTAGAGGCCAACAATCCCTCGATAATTCATTCCGGCCCAAACCATAACTCCGGGAGAATTCACTTCCTTTTTGACGATCTCATAAGGATTAGCATTGGCCCAATAAACGAAGTTGTGCCTATTTACGATCATGGTATTCTCTTCAGTATACACCGAACGTGGGACGCTTTGCATGTTGAACACTATACCGGTCTCTTCAAACTTTTTGGCTAATTCAACCATGTAATTGCGGTTTGGGAATTGTGTATCAGGCCATCTTTCTCTAAAGTCTCTTCAATAGCTCCATAATCGCGATTAAGACAATAAACTGTTTCAAGAAAAGCACCAGGCTGTTGTAACGAAAACTTGACTCGAACATTTTGTGCCATTTTACTCGACAAACTATCTAACCACGCAACAATACCGGTATTGATCTGTCTCGAGATCGACAAGCATACTAACTTACTAACTGACATACTAACTGACGCATGCCATGTTTTCAAGGCTGCCAGATGACTTATGCCCACCCCGTTAGAATATAGATCATCTTCAAAGTTTCGTTAATTGTCAGCGAAAATTGCTATTTGCACCATCATGAGTAACAAAAAATTAAGCTATACACTACCGCCCACAGATGTTTCGCCAGAAAAAAGTACAAAAAATTCAACAAAAAACGAATCCTTAAACCAACATTTTTTTTTTGTAAAAGATGATACTTTTTATTAGAAAAGAACTATATTTTTGTTTAAAGTCTTTGCAAATGAAATACTAAATTTTATTTTCGAGATTCTTTGTATTAATTTTCGTATAATTTCAACTTATTGAACAACACATTCCCCGTAAGTTCTTTGGAAGTAGAAGCTACATTTCTTATTTTATCCCACAATAACTTTATTGGGCTGCGAGGTTGAGGTTTTGGAGTGACTAAATTATAATTTTCATCGAGATCATGTTTGCATATCTGGGTCGTATACCTACATATATTTCTTTTTTATTCTTAATAAACACAACATTCTGGCCAATTAGTTGTAATTAATAAGACGAAATATAAGATTATCTCCCAATATATCATTTGCTTTCCGTGTCATATCCGATACTTTATACCCCAAACGAGAATTGAACCGCCATCAATCTTTAATTATTGATTCACACATTCGGGAAGCATTTTTTGATTAACTGAACCTCTTACAAAAATTCTCCTTCGATAACCGAACAGCTCCAACTTCGAATTTTATGAACTTCAATTCCCTAAATGAATTTTATATAATGAGGGAGAAATTGCCCTAATACTTTGATCGATATTTGTACATACAAAAGCTATTACGCAAATTAAATTATAGTAGAATACCTAGAGCTGGTTTATCCTATAGGTAGTATTCAAAAACATCAAAATTGACGAAACATTTATTTCTGAACTATAAAAATTGTCTGCAAGTTTTCAACAGCAGTATAATATATTAAAATGTATAAAATATGTAATTCAATGAATCTATTTATTGAATAAGTATAAAATTACAATTTTGTTCACGCTTATAGCATATGCATATAACTATATAAATTTATATCGCATTACAAAAGATAAACAATCCAAGAGGCATAAAAAAGATAAATGCGATACAGTAGTGCAATATCGTGAATCTCGGTGCTAATAAATAATTTATGCATTTGTGTGCCTTTTATAATATTTGTACTACTGTATCTATGTTTTAGTAGTTTTATATGCGCAACAGGCCTCTAGCGTTTGGGTTCGTTTATGTTTTCAATTTTGGAATGTAATCAAAATAACATTTTCATCTAAGTTTATAAAATAAAATCTAACATACACATTGGCTTTGTAACAAGAGAAAAATAAAACAATAGAAAATGTTGAACAATGGTTAGTTTATCTAGGAGTTTGAATGCACAGTCAGGAGCAGGGGTAGGTCAAATTCTAATTTCTAACCTATATTTTTATGACTCACTATTTAATGTCATGTTATGATTTGAATTCAGATAATTATTTTTTTTAGGGAGCTACGTTTTTCAGCGAGTCTCAAAATATGGATGATCGAGAATTATTGGCACCTATACTAGAATCATATGGAATTTTTAAGCCGCTGAACACAGTATCATTAATAAGTCTTCACACAGTGGCAACTCTTGCTTTACAAATAACAGCTATCGTATACACAATATTACATCCAAATGAAGCAAATAATTGTAGAGAATATTTTTTATTAGTGTATATACAAATAGGATTGTGGTTTTTAACTTTGGTAACGTAGACCATTATTAATAATTTTGACTGCTCCAAATCAAAATCTTCTTTGCAGATAATTGATCAAATATTACGTATTAAACATTACGCACTGAGATTAAATGGATATTTAGAGTTTTATAAAAGAACACAAGTTACTCATCGGCTTCCTTTTTATATCGTGAGCTTGTGGGTTACCTTCATATGTTTAATACAATCAATAATGCACCATTTTTATGCTGAAAACTTCACACAAAAATGTCTACAAGGCAATTTATTGTCTCCAATAGGATATATGTGTGCACTAATTACGACTGAGTTTTGTATAGTGTTTGTTGTTAATTTATGTTACATAAGTAAGAAAATAGGAAAGAAAAATTATCTAAAGTACATTAATAATTGTTTACGTTCTAGTTCGAGTTGTAAAATTCAATAAATCAAAACCTCCGCCTGATGTACAAAAAGAAGAATGGAATGCATGCTCATCTATAGAAAGTTTTGCTCAAGGCGAAGTTGGATATCGACAAAGAAGTGATAGAGTATATGATTTTATAGAAAAACAGGTATTACTATTGTTCGGATTGTAAGTAAAATTTGTTCAAAGTTTGAGGAACAAAACGAATTATAAAAACATGTCAACACAGTATTATTAGAAAAACCCTAATTTATAAGTAGGTTTTTTTACTCACTAAATTTTGATGTTATTCTATTTTTACTATCACTGAAAATAATGCCCACTTGCATACAGGCTGATTGGTGAGGATGGCCTATTAAAAGTATTATGCAAATAAAACGGAATTTTGAAACAAAATTTTGCAGTTGGATATGGTTGAATATGAATTATCGCGTAAAAATATTTTTGAATAAATGTCGCAGTTATTCGCAATTAAAGAAAAAAAAGTGACAGATACCGATCTTACTTTATAGTGATATTACGTCACGTAAGAGTAGAAGAGACGAATGAAATTTTGCATACGCACAGCTGATATGGTGTAGTTACACAACATTTGAAGTTCTTTTCTGTAACATTATACAAAGTGTTTAAAAACTTAGTTGCTTATAAATAAGTTCAATCTGCGGAAAGTAGACTTTATTAATGGAAAGGTATATATTTTATTAGATATTCTGATTCTATAAAAGATTCTCTTTTAATTTGCATTAGGTGCTCCTATACCTAAAATGAAAGGTGAATAAGTTATAACGATTTAATTAGTCCCCGTACCTAAAATGCTTAGATATGTCAATTTACTGACGCAAGGGTGCTTGGCGTATTTGGTTTACATAGTTACTTGCCACTTATTTTGACGTGAGAAACACTAAATGACAAAGACAAGGACACGTAAAGACCAATAGGTTGCTAATAGATTAGCGGGAAGTGCTTATTTACGTCTGCCACCGCCCGAGGCGGCCCGAACGTAACCGGAAAAAGCCGATCGTGAGTCGCTCGACTGATGCCGGTTAGTAGAGGGTGCCGGTTGTTAGAATGCCGGTTAAAAGAGCGTCTTCTGTATTGAGAAAAATGTATTGTACAGAAGCGAAAACAATGTTATTGCAGGTAAAATAAAAATTGAAAAAAAAGGCTAAGATTACAATATGTTTTGTAACAAATACAATAATTTTTTGTTTATGTAAAGTATATTCTCGCATTTTTTAGCCCAATTATTGTGCTGGTGCAGATCTATTTCTCTCAGTGTACGCGAGAACAAATAACAAAATGACAGACGTCAAAATAAGTGCCAAGTAACTATGTAAACCAAATACGCCAAGCACCCTTGCATCAGTAATTTGACATATCTGAGCATTTTAGGTACGGAGGTTAATTAAATCGTTATAACTTATTCACCTTTCATTTTAGGTATAGGAACACCTAATACAGATTATTTTGTATAATCAGAATATCTAAGAAAATATATACGTTTCCATAAAAAAAAATCTATTTTCCGAAGATTGAACTTATTTATAAGCAACTAAGTTTTTAAATAGTATCAGCTATGCGTATGCAAAATTTAATGTCTCCTACGTGACGTAATATCGCTATAAAGTAAGATCGCTATCTGTCACTTTTTTTCTTTAATTGCGAATAACTCAGAAGGAACGGTATTTAGGTACAGGGTGTTGATATTTCAAAATTTTTTCACTTTTTACTGTATAGCTCCTACAGTTTTTGAGATATTTTGCTCAAATTTGGAAGGTAGGTTACACTCTAAGGCCTGCATCATTAGCCATGCCAAATGATGATGTAAATATAAAGGGTAATATTTTTTACGGGGTCATGCCCTCTTTTCTCATCCTGAACTTTTTTGTGATGCGCCACTGCTAGATTCTAAAATACGCAATAAATGTTCTGTCTTGTTTAGAAACTTTTTGATCTCTAGTATTTTTTTCTTATCTCTGATCGTTATCGAGAAAAAAAATAGAAAACAATTTTCTGTAATTCGCCAGAGAAAATTAAATTTTTTTAAATGGTCTAGTAGGCTCTGGTTTTATTCAGATAATCACTTGAGTTTATTTATTTTAAGAGTTAACGTGCTACTATCTGTTAAAAAATAGGATGACCCGGTTTTCATAGCATTGTTTTATTACAATACAAAGTAACATAACTAATAACAATAAAAACCCTAATTAATAACAATGACAAGGAAACTATGCTACAACAATTGTTAAAAGTGTCCTCCTCCAACCCTTATACAGGCGTCCGCTCTATACAGTAAAAAGGGAAAAAATCTTGAAATTTTAACACCCTGCAAATTGGTAATGAAGCGTTTGCAGACCTATGTTTATATGAAATTTTAGGCACAAAATAAACCAAATAATTACCCCCTTCCTTATGTTCATGATATTTAGGAACACCCTGTATATTGACAGCTCAAAGAATAAAGGCATGTTATTATTATTATTATAAAGGATGTTTCGAATTATCAATTAATTAAGTGTGCCCACCCTAGGATTTTATAACAGCTGCAATTCTTGCCGGCATTAAGTCAATGAGTGTTTGGCAGTAATTCACAGATATTTCATTTTTCCAAACTTCTAAGATGGCCATTTTCAATTCAGTTTTGTTCTTTTGACGAACGAATGTTGGTTTCAAACGTTATTTCTACCTCATAGGCTAACCCTTTTGAAATTGCAAATCTATTGCGAAGATATAAGCCATTTAATTGTCGATTCTGTCGTTCTGTTGTTTTTTGATTGCATTTTCCAGTAGGTACCTGGAGATCTATTCAAACTTTTAATAGACTCGTATTTCTTCAAAAATTTAAGCACAGTAACATGACTATTGCCTATACGTCAGGCAATAGCTCTTGTTTGAACATTTTTCCTTTTTTTAATGCAAGATTACTCTAAAATATTGTTCGTATGTCTACTCCGATAACACGTCTTTTAACAATCTTTGTTGCTTGTTTTGAGTTATTGTCGTCTCTTCCTCAGACGCAGACATGTTTTTTATTAGATATAAATATTACACTTCAAAATATAATACAAAATGGATAAGCAAACAGCTTAATATTACTATTTTTTGCATTAAGCATATGTTGCATTCTGTATTATTTATGTACTAATGTATTTCCTATTTTAGGCTGATTTAATTCGACACCTGAAAGAACACAATGCCAAGCTGGGAGAAAAATTGATGATATTGAATGCACAAATGATAAGTAGAGTTAGAACAACAAATAGCACGTAGTGGCTGATTTATTTACTTGAATATCATGTCTAAATGATACTATTACGTCATATTTATTATACTTGTTTTTATTTCAGCAAATACACCGAGTGTGTAGTTGGTGAAGTAGTTATTTTTATAATTGCGCTTGTGATTTTCAAATGATTGTTACTCTTTGCTGGATTTAATTTGTATCACAGTTTATTTCCATTAATTTTAACGTATATGTAACCCTGTTTGTTATATTATTAATTATTGTGTATATATATAAATCTGTCCAATATTGTATATTCAGTGATCATAATTTTTTAGTATTCAATAATATAAATTTATAAAATAATGTGTTCCTTATGTTAATACAAGTTTTATACAACACATTATAAGTCTTTATGTTATCAATCTATGACAGGTTATGCTATCCTTGTTATTTTTTGCAGATATTAGAATTCTTTTTACTGTAAGATTTCTCAATATTTCAAAAAATATAATTTCCTTATTAAATATGCGATTTAATTCCCATATTTTTCCTCCACCACACACACCTATACTTGTATTTTAATATTACGCCAATGATATATTATTTATAATCATTTTTAATAAATATCGTATGAAAACATGCTGAATTCTAGAACGACGCAGAAAACTAGGATGGTCCTACTACCCTACAGAAAAGTGAAACCCTAGAAACACGTCAAAAATGCAAAGTAAATGTTTGAGTTTCTTGGTTGTTGTGCATTGCTAGGTCGGAAACTGCACTTTTCTGAAACAGTTCAATATCCTTATTCTACCATAATTGAAAAGTAAAATGGGAAAATATATAACGCAACGAGACTCTATCAAGAGTTGTACTTTCACTTCTGACATGTTGCTAGGGTAATACTGGGTATCCATCAAACACATTTTCAACTTTCGATTCAATGACAAGTTAACTGCAGATTTGAAAATGAGTAGTCTATATATCGCCGGTTTTGGCCCGCATAATTTTGTACACACAAATTCAGAAATGTTTATAGATTTTACAGCACATTTTACTTATCATTATAATTATTTTAACACATTGATATAAAAAATGTAATTCTATCATATCTCAATTTACAACTTGGAGGATCAATATTGTCAAAATCTGTAAATATATCAACTTGTATACTCGTTGACAATTAGTGGTTACTCAGAAAATTGAATTTTTATGTTGATTTTTGGTTTGTACGAGCAAAAAGTGATAGAAAACGTATAATAATGGAGTAAAATGTGCTGTAAAATCGATAAATATTTCTAAATTTGTGCGTACAAAATTATGCGGCCCAAAACCGGCGATATATAGACTACAAAAATGGGTTTGGTAGATAGCCAGTAACAAGTCGACTTTTATTGGAAAACTTGATTGAGTCAGACACATTTTTCTCTCGGTTATGCATTAAAATATAATACGCCAAAGCAGTGTCAAATGCTTCTTCTGATTGGGTGTGGACGATATTCTGACTATCGACTTGCGATAATGAAGCAAACAATTTGTTATCGCACAGAATGCCTTCGTGGACTAATCGACATAACTAAACTGTCATTTAGCATCGTCATCGAAAATTAGCCCAGACAGCAATAGATATCCCAGGAACATTCAATGAATATACATTCTTGAATATTGATTATTCCTAGAAAATGTCGTATATATACATCCTTTTAGGAATATTCTGTGAACTGTCGTTATGGGAATATCGTAGATAAGCATAGAATATACTCGTAAGAATATTTATGAAATATTCAGTATATCTTTAGATTATACATAGAATATTCATTTGAAAAGAGCTTGGAATATATTCTTTGGAATATTCCTGGAATATTGCATATATTCTTAGATTATACGTGAAATATATAAAAAAATAAAGTTAAGAATATCCACTGAGGAATAAAACTAGAATATTCTTAATATTCTATAAATATTCACTGATTATTCTGAAAATATCCATACACGTAGAATATCCCACAGGTGGGCTCAAAATATTGTACTTGCTAGACTGATACCCGGTTTCTGAAACGTTAAACAGCAGTTATCTGTTTGGTACCTGGCGACAAAGATAGTCCTTGTTAAATTGGCAGATACCAAACGGATAACTGCTGTTTAACGTTTCAGAAACCGGGCATGAGCGTATTACATTGGTCGTGTTCAGTTAGAACATTAGTAAATCGCTGGTAGGTACCGATTAGTGAAGTAGCGTACTGAATAACCATACTTGCCCATACCGTAGGCATTGTTCCACGGGGTAGGGTAGGCTGTACTTCACTCATTGGTACGTACCGGTGACTTACTGATGTGCTAACTGAATACGACCATCGGTAGGTATACGTGAAGAAAGTGAGACGATAAACACCATGTAGGTTGACTGCGTTTATCAATTACCTTGGTATTCTCGGTCGAGTTTACATTGAATGACGATGCAAAACTCCTTCGAAAAAACGATTAGCTCTTATCATTTCACTCTATCGACGTAATACATGTATTCTAACATATAATAGTTTGAACCAACTAGTGTCCACTGCAGATAAAAAACATGCAAAGTTTTACGTGTATATGTTATATTGATAGGTATTCTACAAAGGAGATTTATTTACTTTCAATATTTTTCAGAATTTTCAGTTTGATGATATTTAGGAGGATTATATACTATAGATCAGAACATTGATTTCATTATACCTAACGTACAATATTATCTACTAAATTTCATCAATCAGAAAAGCTCTGATCTGGTAGTATCTAATATCTTGGAGAACAAATTTGTGTCCGAATATGCTTCGTCTTAGCAAGTCAATTTTTGAGACAAAATCTATTTCTTTTTCGTTAATTTTTTTCGAATAATCCAGAGTATGTTCATGTTTAATTAATTATTTATGGGACAATATGAAATTGTAAACAGTGCCAGGTTTTTTATGCAATGCGAAAGAACTATATAAAAATTTATTTTTAAATACTTTACAATAAAAATATAGGTACACAATATTTATTTATTAAAACAATAATCGTTATTCTTCCCAGCTCCGTCTGGATGACCTTCCCTGTAAGAATGTTGTTTCTGTTATTTTTGTAATCTGCAAAAATTTTATATTTGGAATAAAGAAGCATAATTATAGGTATATATACAAAACTAGACATTTTCGGCTACTGAGCGATATTGAGTTGAAACGAAATTCACAAATGTACAGTCGAATTTTTGGATCTTGTCCGTTACGTCATGAGTAATGTCAGTATGAATCGACTCATTATGTCATGTTGACATTTCTCTCTAATGTACGTTAAATGTCGGTGATAAATATTTTACGTAGTATATACCTGTTTACATATCTGTTTAATTACGCTGTTAATGACGTAACGGAGAAGATCCAAAAATTCGACTGTATGTATGTAACACATAATAGTATGTAGTGCCATTATGATTTGGGTCGCGCTGTTCAACAAAGCCTATATGAGTGCGTTTAATAAAATTTCGTAAAATTTAAATCTGGAAAGCACACCCTATCTTGAATGTACTCTCCTTCTTGGTTACATTTTGTGCAAGAATGGTACCCTGAATGTCCGTTAGTATATAAAACTGATGCTTTTGCAACAGCATCAAACAAAAAGATTCATACTTTATGGATATAGCTTTCCAAACACAATTATTCTATTATTTGTCAAGTCGATAACTTCTTTAACAAATTGAAAATGAAATATTATTGCTTTTGTTATCGCCGTCGCCATCATTACCACTCACAACAAAAACACACGTTATATAAATTAACTGAATTATTTTCTGGCATGTTATTAGCGTCATTTTGCATATGGCGACGATGGCTATTGAAAGCATCGCTTATTTCTTTGTTAAGGCGTTGATTGAAGGAATACATAAAGATGCGCAACCTATGACACTTGACAGAAATTTCAGATCCCATCCAATGCAAATCTCCATTTGTTGGGATCTGAAATTTCTGTCAACTGTCATAGGTTGCGCATCTTAAGGTGTCTATACCAAGTGCTATTTCTTTGCCGCTTCATTTTATTATATGTATACATATTACTGCTTAACTTATACATATCTATAGATATTACCAATATTACTAACCTTAATAATAACAGAGATTAACTTATAACTGGATAACTTATCACTTCACTTGTACTCCTTGTCACAGCCTTGTGTTCTACTTTTGTTTATAGTTCGTATATCTCTCGGCAGCTGGCAGGTTGTAGTATGTTGCGCGGTAGATTCGAATTTAAAAACACATAAGAATAAAAAGATATCTGTATGTAATAATTTATTACAAACAATAACGATTGATATATTGGTAATAGTAGACAATATTAAGATAAATATTTATTTATTCAAATATGTAGATAAACAAAGAATCTAGTGCGAAACACACCATGAACACATGCTTCACAGTTTGGTAAATTTGTTTTTATAGTTATTAGCAATCGTGACAAGTTTATGGCCAATATAATATAAGTAGATGAAACCTGAAGAAAATAGAATAGTTAAAATAGTTTTTATATGTAAAATTTAATAAAATATAAATATTACTTGCAAAAAAATCCGTTAAATTGAGGATATGTAAACTGTCCTAGCGACTGTTCAGTACAAAATGTATAATACACTAAATCCACATGGAAACCGCTACGTGCACAAATTATATGATACCGAATTTATTAGAGAAAATCTTAGAAATCTTTTAAGAAACAAGAATATTATAAGAATATTCCCAAGATATGATCCAACATAATATTCTATGTGTATATTCATAGAATATTTTTATAAAATATCCTATGTATGTTATTACAAGCATATTACAGTAATATTCCCAATGCTTAATAATATCCCTAGAATATACTACATATATTCCGAATATATATTTTCTTTTTTGAATATTGACAGAATATTCTCTGAATATACAGTGCTGTCTGGGAGCAGATTTAGATAGTGCACATTCTACAGATCTTTTCATACTACGTGTAGCTGTCGTATTTTAAACGTAAATCTGAAATGGCTTATAGAATAGTAGAAAAACTAATTAACATGAAATCCATTTTTTGTTCTAATCATAATGGGACTTCAACTCAAATTCTGTCTGACTGCGACATACCATATATGGATAAATGTTGGCGTTTGCCTCGATGTACACATATTCTTGACAGTTAATTCTCAGACAAAAAAAAATTGAATTGTATTGATAATTCAAGATTTTTGAGGATGCATTAAATGAAAATAAAAGTAAAAATGACACAGTAAAAAAAAACATTTGAATATATTTCTGAAGAGGGCAAATAAAAGTATTCGGACTTATTTATTTATCAACTTTTCTATTTCCAATTGATAACCTAATATTTTGTGTATTTCAATCAAAAGTGCATAATGCATTTATTCATTTCCTTTACTACGAAAGCTTTTATTATACGATGTACTTCGCTGACCTGATTTGTCCATGAAACCACAGATTTCATTACCACCTCTTGTGTCGATTTTTACTTATTTCTTTTTTTTCCATTGTCAAATTGGCCTTCACGATTTAGTTACGTTTTTTCCATGTCTTTTTAGGAAGGATCTTTCTCAATTTTTGGTTCTCCTAATCAAATTTTAAACGTTGTAATTATAAAGACAATATCAGGAGAAACATTGCAAAAGTCCTAGTTACCTAATAACCATTTACGTTACTTTTTATTGTCGTTTGAGTGTATCTGATGTAATTTAAGATAAGTGAAAGTTGTGGAGGCTACATTCAAGTTACGACTCTAACGGGAATTCATTTACTTAAAGGAGATCCAGCAAATCGGTTTTCATTGGAATAGAATTTTTAAAAGGAATTTACTGGTTTGCGTTGATTTGTAATTTTATTTGAGTTGGTGTCACAGTTTTACTATATTAATAAATGGAAATTAATAAGATACATTCCTTTCAAGGTTTGCTTTAGAACAAATTGAATTTCAGTTTCTATGTTTGTATGTACTATTTGATATTTACATGTTTGAATTTCTTGCATATTTCGATATGTTATGCTAATTTTATTTAATTATTTTAAATTATTTCTTAAAAGAAAATTAGACTTGATTTATTTAAGAACATACACGATATATTTATCTAGTGTCAACAATTACTAAAAAAATTTTTTAAGATAGACATAAAACTGATATTGAAAGAATAGAAATATGAGAACTAAAATGTTAAGTAAGATAATATAACTAAGCGTTTAACAGGCGCAATTATCACATCACTCAAGATTTAAGTGATATGTATATGAATTAATATTATGAGATATATTCTGAACAACTAAAGTTATTTTTACTAAATACAATTTTATATATTTTATCTTTTTTTGTCAAATACTGAATACTTGAAACCACTCATTTTGAAATTCATTATGTTATGAATTTGTTATCGAACAAACACAACAAAAACGAATTACTATACAAACCAGCATGAATTTGCTATCCCTCGTATCAAAATTTTTGACAATTGGAGCGTTAGCAAACGTCTATTACTCCGTTAAATATATTGATTGTGAAATTATATGTGGAATAATATCCAAATAATTACCAATGAAATCTGGTAATAATTTAAGGTCAATGTAGTAAGAGGTTCTATAAAAAATAAAAACGCACAGTTTAATAATAGTGCAGGATCGACTTAAAACAAATTTTCGTAGAAAATAAATTATAGTTAAAATATAGATATTAATAACTTAATATAATTTTATTATATTTACAAATATATTATCGGTGAATGTAGAAAAATGCATTAGATAATATTAAATATGTCTTGCAGTGTTTCATTTAAACTGTGGACTCACTGCCATGTTTATGATGAGGATTATATATATGTATGTAAACAATAAGCTGTTTCTGTGCTGTGAATATTGCACTTCTATCTCAAAAATACAGTATTCTTCCTAAATAAATCAATAAAATTCGCAAAACAAACAATTTATCTACATTACTTTTTAACGATGTTAGAGTTTCACTCTTAAACATATTTGACACTAAAGCGGAGACTCCTTAAACGAATGATCGTTAAGGAACCTTACATTTTTATCTGTGTTTACAAGGTAAAGGTTAGCGCAAAAACTTTTTTGTTGCCCTTTTGAGTAGTATCCTTTCCGTAACTACGGGAGAAATAATGAGCGAAGTAAAGAAAATTCAAAACAACTTCGGATATCTCATATTCTTTCAACTTCAAAAAAATTATGTTTTTCTCATAGTCCTCGTGTTGTATGCACTAATAATTATTCATTATTAATCATTTTCTACAAAAGTATTTACAAAATATATTTTGTGGTAAAAATAGGTGCATTTTAAAAATAATTATTGTAATATTATAAAATAGGTTATTTACCACTTTATATTATCCGTGATTATAATTAATTAATTTATACAAATTACTATTTCATGGATTATAAATTCTTAACGGTGTGTTTTTATGCAGTATCTATATAAATCTTTTCGACAATTGTTCTTGATAGTTATTTTGCATTTTATTAAATTCTAAGTATAAAAATTAAACCAATTCAGACAAATTTGCTTTTTAAATACTCCTACTATTTCGGTTGTAATTATACTTTAAACACACTCAACAAAATTGATTATTAAACTGTAATGAATCCTACCTAGTTACATGTGCACAAATCACTAGTTTGAGTTAATTAAGATTGACTATCCACAACTTTCCCTAACTGTTATGCGGATTTCATATATCTTCAAAATTCTAGTTATAAATCGGTTCTATTAGCCAATTATTTATCAACGAATATTGTTGGGAATGAACGTAACATTTACTTATATAAATTACCAATTTTTTTGAAAGTTATATTAATTCAACAAATCAGAATTTTCAAAAACTAGGTAGACTTACGATTTTGTATTTTGATTTCTTGAAATACTTAATATATATAAAATCTATGGCTTTGGGCATTAGCATACAAATCAATTTTCTTCTTGGGTTTCTTTACTCTCCTTAGACTTTTATTGGTCGTTCTGAGATTAATGAGATTTTATTCAATGTCCAACAATAGTTCTTAGTTTCCAGCGTTATACTTTTTTTTACTTCTTTTATGTTTTTAACAAATTGTGTAAATGGTTGAGCTGACTACACCTTTTTGAAATTCAACACTGTGTAAATAAGTGTAGGTTAATTTTTAACGTTTGATTTGGCGATAACGATGAATTAGTAACTCTTGGAATAGTTTGTCTCAAAATAAAATCTTACGCTTATTAAGCCTTCGCCGATCCAATATTTTATCAGTTATACGGAATATGAAATACTGATGAGTATACACTTGAATTACTATCAGGAAAGGCTCAATCATTGACGAAAAATTATCCTCAGTAACGAATCTAAACTTTGTGTGAGCATTCATAACAGCCAACAGATTTTTTTATGTGTGGTGGGTGCTTAGTTGCAGTGACTCCGTAAGCTGTCTTATTCGTCTGGCTATTACTGCAATTCTCGCGGTGTAGTTTTGTGTGTGTAAATTGTGTTCAAATGGCTTTGTGACAGCATCATATCGCCTTTTATAATGCCGCGCTGTTAATCGCTTTGCTCCCAAGAACGAATGGTAAGTCAATCCGAATTTAAACTCTCTGAAAAAATATTACCGTCCCTCCAGAAAATTGAAACCCGGCATCTATAGTCGCGCCACGACGATAGTCTGCTGCCTAACCACTACGACTATCGACCTGTTTCATTGTACTATCGTTATTAATAAGCCTTTTTCAATGCAAATGTAAACTTAATTGCTTATTATGCTTATAGTACACTTTAAACGTTATTTATAGTACCTTATTTATATCAGTTTATTGTAAGGCTACTGTACTGTATGCAACCAGTAAACTATTAAACATTAAAAGTCAATGACAATAAATGCTGAAATTGGAAACCATCTGCTGCTACGAATAGTACAAATCGTACAGGGATGGCATTCCTTTCGTAATAAAGATAGCGTAATTAACTTCCTTCTATTTTTTTTGTCAAAAAATCCAGCTGGTTGGTTGCGTGTCATGAATATAATTCTTAATATGTAGGAAAAACTCCATAACATTAAGAGTAGGTGATTACGTTGCTGACTCGTCAACGTTACTGTTCTGTCTCTCTCGTAAAAATAGATTTATTACACCACATTTTGAAAAAAAATTGGCTGATCTAGTTTTTTTTAGCCGTTTTTGGTGTATCTGCTTTTCTTCATCCGCATTGTTATCGTTTTATTTTACTACTTCTTACGTTTTCTATAACAAATGCAAATCATGCACTCTCGTACTTTCATGGTTTAATATTAATACCATCACTTTCGGTGTATTTCCATTTTGATTTTCGTTGATAATTAATTTCTTATTCTTATTTCTTTATTTTCTCCAGGTTCATTAACGTAAAATCAGTTGGATAGGTAGAGCAGGAGAAAAAAGTATCCGGACAGTGCGCGAAAGAAGAAGGCTTCTTACTCAAACCCTACTGGAACATTATATTTTGTAAAGCAGTCTTAAACGAAGACTTTTTATTTGTCGCAATAAACTTACTGCCAAGCCCACAAATCACTTTAGTGATGAATCCAAACAAAATTTGCTACTTATCATTGCAAATGATGATGTCCAAATGATTTTGTCTGAACTGAATCGACAAAAGGCAACATACTAACTACTTCTAGTATGCAATTATTTTTTTCATCCAATATATAGTAATGAAATGAGATTTAGATAAATGAAACAAAACAAACAAAAATTAATTTCTTTAGTTGTTTCATCAAAATAAATATTTTATTATAAAAACGACGATAACATACATAACTTATAGAGACTGGAAACAGGCTTTCAAATAATAAGCAAACATTTTAAGCCGCCACTAATATTTTAATTTGTGATTGCGGAGACGGTCCTGAATTTGCGAATCGCATGTAAATGCTACATAAGAACCTGTGGCAAGTGCCGGTAAAAGTTATTCCGTCGAAGAGAAGCACAAAGTTTCATGCTGCCTTTATAATTAACGGCGCTTTATAATTATTTGAAATACCGCGTTTGTTTTGATTTCGTTCTTGCTGTAGCATGTGATTTCTAGCCAGTTTTAATTCATCAACTATTCGGCTATAAATAATATATAACAATGAACCTTTACGAAACGCCCGCGATTTTGTTTTGTGTTCTTGTAGTTTTAAGAGGCGCTCACGCACAAGGAAGTAGTAAAGGTATGTTAAATTATGTAATGTTTTTAAGTGAAAATCAATGTTAACATTAAAGTGCTTGTGTTTTAGTTGTGTACAACTTGCCAATTTCGATAAGAATTAATATAGAATGCATATATTGTACGGCGCGGTTTTGTTAATTTTTAATCATATTAGTGGTATTACATACTATTATTAGCAATAACTTGATATAAAGCATTAAACTATAATTATCTGAATCTTTACTGCAATAACTCTATGCAACACTTTCTCATTCAGATCAAGGTAAAATTGCACGATATTCAAAGTAGGTGTCTTTATGAAATGATCTTGAACTAAATGTCGTATTTACATATATCGAGTAATGCAAGTGGTTGTAGTTGAAAAGCCTGTAGGGAGCAAAAAATATTAACGTTAATTATATATTTTAAGCATTACAAGAACTGAAATAAAACGTAAAAAAATTTGAACAGATAGAACACTAGAAAGCGTATTTTTGGATCAGTATATATCTAGCAATTGTTTTCCAGTAATATTTAACTCTAAACGTAGCTTTTGAATTTCGTTTCGTCTATGTTGGAAGTTTTACCAATTTTTAGTTTTTTTCTTGCTATCTGTTATCTACAATTTATTTGTCCTGTTATTTGTATTAATAAATGTGATGATCACCATTAATTCTTTGTATATAATTTTGATGTATGTAAAGTAGACGTCCATTGTTATAAGCACCGATTTGTTTAAAAACATGTCGTAGAGAAAATATTTGATAATATATATGTATGTAATTTCCTTAATTAAAACAATAACCATATAAAAAATCACATTTGTTGTATAATATGTATGTTGTACATATGTAGGTACATATTATGCAACCGTGTAAAATCCTTGCGAAAGCTTAATTTCTCTTGGTATCTTATTAACCTTTTGAATAAATGTGATTTTGCGAGACAACTTCGCATAATAAATTCTAGTTTATTTGGCGAACTCTTCATATATTTCGCATAGAAAATAAAAATATCACCACTTATAGTTATATTGGTACAGTTTATATTAATCATGTAGAATTTCACGCAAATGTTATGTCTAAAACTTATGGATACTTGTAGAGAATGCTACTACACCACAAACTCGACTCGTGTATTTGAACTACCAAGTTTTTATTATTTTAGATCAAATCTCATCTGCAAAAAATGGTCAACTATCTACACTAGTTTGCCCCAGTAGATCAAAGCCTGTGCCGTTTTTGGCGTTACCATGTGATTCCAATAATGATTGCAGAATTATGGGAGCTGGCAGCACCACCATTTGCTGTAGAACCAGATGTGTGGAAGGAGAACCTTTAACAAGTACGTTAGGACCATCTTTTTTAAAACAATTTCATAGCTCAATAAATAATTTCTTGTAGGTCGAAATGAAATTATTGACTCATCTGTTAAGAGCGTTAAGACTACTAATTTGGAAAAAGTCTTAGCACAAACAGAGTGGGTTTGTCCCAATAAAGTTTCACAAATTCCATTTATCGCTTTACCCTGTGGATCTAACAGAGAATGTGGCCTTCTGGGAATTGGATTTGTCTGTTGTCGCAACAGATGTGTTCAAGGAGTTCCAGCACCAGCTAGAATTGAAATGCCACACGAACGTATGTTGCAATAGAAACACAAAACATTATACTCTTTTTTTTAGTGTATGAATGATCGTCATACACTGATTTCAAATATGATGAATACTTCAACAATTATAAACGGGTCGATGGCCGCAGTGGTTAGGCGGCTGACTATTGTTGTGAGAGGACGATAGATGCCGGGGTTCAATTCTCTGGAGGGACGGTGACATTTTTCAGAGTTTAATCCCGGATCGACTTGCCATTCGCTGTTGAGAGCAAAGTGATTAACAGCGCGGCATCATAAAAGGCGATATGATGCTGTCACAAAGCCATTTAAACACAACTTACACACACTAAACTACACCGCAAGAGTTGCAGTGATAGCCAGACAAGTAATACAGCTTACAGAGTCACTGCAACTAAGCACCCACCACACATTAAAAAAAACAAAATTGTAAACTTAATGAATGTTTTTTTTTCTCTTTTCATAGTTTATATGAATTTTGAAACATTAAAGTTAACTCATTCGAATATTTATTCATACATTTTACACCAAGTTTGGAAGTATGTACTTACATAATATCGTTATATACACAATATGCAGTTTAGGCAGCGAAATGTCTAATAGAAATTATGGTGTTTATTTAAATAGAGTAAGAGTAATATCTAACATAAACATTATTTATCGCGAGCTGTATTTTCCTAACTAAAAATAGCAATTTAAAAATACCTCTGATAAGTACCAGAGAGGACCTGCTATGATGAAAAATGATACCTTCTACCACAGATCTTCTAAAAATTAGAGAGTAGCAGTGAGTAGTAGCGAAGGATGTGACCATTAAAACAAACCCAAAAGACTTCATTTAGCAGCAAATTGTTAGAAGAGTTGCCTCATTGCCTTAGCCACTAGACCATTAACTATTAATAATTAATAAAGTTGTTAAAATTGGACCTCTCAAAATCAAACAATTTTTTTCTTCTTTTTAATGTGGTGGGTGCTTAGTTGCAGTGACTCCGTAAACTGTATCGCTTGTCTGGCTTTTATGATGCAGCGCTGTTAATCACTTTGCTCCCAACAGCGAATGGCAAGTCGATCCGGGATTAAACTCTCTGAAAAAATGTCACAGTCTCTCCAGAGAATTGAACCCCGGCGCCTATCGTCCTCTCACAACGATAGTCAGCCGCCTAACCACTGCGGCCATCGACCCGTTTCAATAATAATAGTTATTTTCAGCTCCAATACCTAATTTCCAACATTATTAACCATTTCCAACGAAGCTCAACAACTTACAATAATGTATCAATTTTTATAACAAAATTTCAGTAAATAATAAAGCGGTCCTAAAAGTTTTGATCAATTTTCGTCTTTCAATTATCACATTACTGCCAAAATTGGTTATCTTTACAAACTGTTTCAATTTTTGTCACTGAGCGTAGTTCTTATCAATTTTTTGAACATTAATGTAAAAATGGAGTCAGTCAAGTCATTTATATTAATGCCAAAATCAGGGGCGATTCGAAATTATGTTTGATTCGTTTAATAAAATAACCCTAATCTAATTTTGAATTATGTGAAAATTATTTGTACCTCCTCATCTGTGATTTATACTTTCTTCGATATTACGTATTAGACGGTTTAGTTTTGATGATGTTTTAACTTTCACTGTACAATGAAAAGGTTATTATATCGTATTAAAATCGCATTCACTGTATATTAAATGTAACAAAATTGAAACAATGATTAATAGGTACTATTATTTTTTATATAAATAAAACAATTTAAACTATAATTAACTTTTATGCAAATATTACACAAAATTCTGCAATATTGTATAATAGCGACTAAAACAAGTGAAAATGTATCAATTAGTTCAAGTAACTTGTTCGCAAATGTAACAACGTTGTCATTCTCTGATACACATTTTTTTTTTCATTTTAGCCATTCTTTTCGGTTTAGTAGAGAGAATTTGTCCCGCGGATCCGATACCCGAACTGTCGCAAATTCAAGAGTGCAAATCAGATTTAGACTGTGATCCTCGAATTTGTTGTCCAGATAAACCTAACGCTGCTGGTGAAATAAAATTCTACTGTAGAACAGCTGCTGCAAACTTGGATAAATTGCCTGCTCCAAAGATGATCGTTGAACGTATGTATTCCAAGTACTTATACACAAAAAAATGATACAAATATTGAAGTAAACTGGAAATATATATCGAAAACTAATTTTTAGTGCATTAAAAAGTAAAATGAAGCAAAAACGTTACGGTCTAGATTTCATTGTAATATTCCGGTGTAGAAATACAGTCTGCAAACCTGTGTCTCAACAACCATATAAAAATCCTCTTGAAATTTGTCTTCAAACTGCATTAAAGCCATGTTTTTCTACCTTTAGCAGAGCATGTGTTGTTCTAACTTACTTTTTGATAAACTTTGATATTGTGGAAAATGAACTACAAAACACAATTGAAATATTTCATGTTTTAGTCTAAAATTCTACGTATGTTTCGTAGAAAAAACACAGAAAAGGAAATTTTTGAATTAATGATACTTTCGTGTAATTGCTTCTCTAATTGTACAATACGATTTGATTGCTTCACTACAACTTGTAACACGATTAAACATTTTCGGATTTTTATCTTCATAATTGTTCGTGTAACCTACATTTAAGTCTTTAGCAAAAATAAAACTTTCTCCTGATATTCATTAATCAACGTATTCTCACTTTTATGTGAATATTTTAGCTCTAAAAACAGCAGTAAGCTACATGCAATGCACTCCACCACCTCCGGGAAATCTAGATTTATTCCCCAAGTCCTGCGAATCAAGTTTTGATTGTTTTCCTAATTTATGCTGTCAAGAAAATGGTAAAAGATACTGCAGACCACCTAAGAGATCCCTTTTGGCACTAATAGCTGAACTTACACAGGTAAAGATTATTAAATAAATACTAGATACCACAATTTGAATTTCTTGTGACTTTTTACAGAGATTAGGCACTTCAGACCTGGCCAGAAGAGCAATTGAACGAATTTCTAGTTAATACACAAATAATTGTGCTTGAATTTTGAAATGTATATATTTGTTATTTAGTTCTTGTTAAATTGTGATAGTTTTATAAAGGAGATACAGGATAAAATAAAAAGGTAAAAGAACACATGTTAACTTAAAATTATAATTTATTTACTTAGAATTAGTCAATTTGAGAAAACATTTTTATATGAATGTACAAATGAAAACATTTTCACAAGCTCCCAAATTCCAAGATGGATTTAATCAAGCTGAAACAAAAATTAAATTTATTGTATTACATTATTCTACAATTCAACATATTCTTTTAAGAATAATACTGGTGAACTATGATTAGTTGCTAATTAATATGCAGAAAAAACTATTAACTTTTAATATATAATTCATAATAACAAGCATAATAGCATAACAGTAAATTTCTAGAGCACATATCGTTGAGTTTTACTTATTGTGTATGCAAATGAAGTTGTTACATGAATATGATAATTTACTTATTTTTAATTTCTCGGTGTCTCTTAAACTCTTAAATATTTACATTTAGCGGTACTTGTTTTTTTTTCCTGCCAGTTCCGTATACTATTTCCTATTATGATATTAATGGAATCCTAATATAGGGGCTCACTTACATAAGCTTTTCTCTATAGAAAATGTAAAATTGACACAATATTATATTATGAATTATAAACTCCGCTGGTTCTGTTAAGAACTTCACCATTGGCACTATTTTTTCCACAGATAAACTTGCATTTTTACTTTTTATTAGCATATAATGCACATATTTCTTTAAAAAAATCACTAGCTAATTCTCTAATAACCACATATAACGTAGAGTAATTTTCAATAAGTTATACAGGGTCCGGCAACGAAGCGGGGACGGAAGATTACACGCTTATAATCTCCTACCAAAGATCGATAAGGCATGACAAGAAATTCTCTCTATTTACGATAACGGTAAAATTAATATATGTATTTTTTTACCTTTATGTACTTATCTTTTAATTCCTAATTTATTTCCACTTAGAGGTCAATAAAACAATAAATAATTAAATACCAATTTATTCCATAACATATAATAATATATTTTCGTTAAATAACTTCTTCAGTGGAAGAAATTGACATTTAATATGTGTCAAATTACTATTAATATAAATATAAATTGCCATGCCTATCAACAAAATTATCTAAAAAACAAACAATTCATTGATATATCGAATTTTAATTATATTCACAAGTAATAATGAAGGAATAATGATTTAATACAACATTAGAAATTGAAATGATTTGAATTATTCGTATATCAATCTATTTTTTGTCAAGCTCTAACAATTCTGTTCAAGGACTAGGGAAAAACATGGCAAAAAAAACCTAGTCAAGAGCTTAAAATTAATAAAATTCAGGCGTGAATTAAATTGTTATAAATAACGCTTAAATTATCAATATCCGTTCTAAAATTTACCGCGTTTTCATCTTTTTTAATGTATATCATTTCGTAAATTAATCTTTTTTTATAATTATTTTCCTTTTTTAAAATTTTAGTGTTTTGAAAATCAAAATTATGTCGTCTATCTTTAGAGTGCTTAGATAAAGCAGTTTCAACGGTGACGTTATGTGTAACAGTGTATTGATGGTTATAAATTCGTTTCTTTAAATATTGTTTGGTTTGTCCGATATAACATTTATTACAATCTTTGCAATCTAATTTATAAACGACATTACATTTGATTACCATGTTTAATGGGTGTATTTAAATTTGTGAATAAATGTCTATTGTTGGTAGGTATGAAAGTTATGTGAATGTCTGATTTTTTTAATTCGTGTTTTATTGTGTCGCTTAAATTGTTTATATATGGTATCACAAAAAGAATAAGTAATTAAAATATATAACACAGGTACAAAATCAAATAATAACATATACCACACTATACCATAGTATTTTTTATTTTTTGTATATATGGAGAAAATTTCCCACCATATCCATATCAAAGAAGTATTCATCCAGGTGCCTTCATTGATATTGAAACAAAAAATAGAATCAGAAGATTAACAGCATTCTGATTGTTTATGTAAACAACTACATCATGACAGTGAAAGCTTAATATCTCAAAATACAATGTAGCAAAAAATTGCATAATTAAAAGTAGGCCATGCAAAAGTATTCGTCCATCAATGTTTTAAAATTGATAGCAAAAAATAAATTCATAAAAGAAAGATACTATACACTAGTAGGATAACCTGTAAGCAACTTATAGATATATTTTATTAATTTATTGGTAAACTCGGAAGTTATTCTTCCTTATTCATCAATAAAGATTTTTTTACATTTTCCGATTTATTTGCCTCTATTAGTGTCCACACGTGCTTTATGGGATTAATATAAAGAAACATTATAAAATAGTCATTTTCTTGTTTTGTTAATCATGGAAATTATTCCATTTAGCACTAGGCTGTAGATGTTCTATCAGTACGTTCAAATGTCCGTAATTAATAATTAATACTAGTAGTAAATGCAATTGAACGAATAGTTTTTCTATTAACTCTATATACATAGAATATTTCTCTACACCTACCACAAAGTTTCCTGTAATAGATTTTAAATTAGACATTTTGAGTCATTTTTACAAAATAATTTTGGTTTGCCCATATTGCACTACATTATATTACAAACAAGTAAAAAACTGTTTGCAACGAAATTTTGTTGAATACATATAGTAAATTTTATTCTTTTTTCTAAAAACGTATTAGATAGTCATCTTAGGCAACTCTTTATATATTATATTCTGTAGTGTTGGTGAATAATGCGGTAAATACAAAATAATTGTATATTAGAAAATTTTTTTTGAGCAACAAAAATTGTATTGTATACGGAAGCATGGCGGCGACTCCACTAGACAGCACTAGAAAGCGGTTTTGTCGACTCAACAGCAGTTAGAGTAACTTTTTGTTCTTGTAGATAAGAGATGATCCAAATAGCTAGCTATTTGTTAAACTATAAAGCACACTCAGTAGCAGTTTAAATCTTATACTAACAGCCAATTATTTCTTTCTTTCTGGATATTTTTATTGTTAACTATAGTTGCATTTAGCTCCTTAAGTTACAGTTTAATTTATCTAATCCAGCTATTATTTATCTATAAGAGAATTAGCGTATTTGATTTAAAACCATAGATAATATAATACTAACGTACTATAGATACGGCAGAAGGTCCCGTGTACTGTCGTCAAAGTTTTGGTACTCACACATTTCACCAGGTGTCGCTGGCATTGCTTTTTGAAATTTGAAATATGACAAGCGCGAAATTGAGTGTCATTATGACATTATATTGTCATACTGATTTTGTATGTTGTGTCACAAGCGTCTTTAAAAACAGTATTAGGTAGTAGAATATGGTAATTTTTGTGATATTCTTGGAGAAGATATAATATAAGTGGAAGGATTATGCACTCTACAAAAACTTTTTGAATAAAAAAGAGATAACAACAAGAACAAAAATGACGGTGTATCAAGCAGTATACTTACAAGTCTTAACCTATGAAGCAGAAAATTGGATACTTGATGAAAGACAAACAAAACGACTGCAATCCAGTGACGCATTAGACAGATACTGACAACAAAATCATTAAGAACTGAAGTAGAAGAAAAGAAACTGTAATGGTGGGGACACTTGATCAGAATGAATGAAACTAGACAGGTGAAGCGAGTATGGGAGGTAAGGAAAATCGAGAAAATCGGAGAGGACGACCCAGAAAAACGTGGAACAGCAGTACGGATGAACTTCTGAAAAAAAGAGGAACATGGGAACCTGAAACGAGGCGAAGGCCCTAGCCAGAAAGAGGATAGAGTGGCGTGAATTTGTTGAATCTGTGGAACTAAATTAAGAGAACTTTACACCTCGACACCTTCGGGTATAAGAGGTCTTTGATTATGTATGTATGTATGAAGGATTATGTTGGACGTGGTTTAGTTTAAACCTTAAATAATAATGTTAAATACCGCTTAAGGATGAAACTATCGTTTCTATTAAATTGACAAGAGCTGACATACTATTTTTGACATAAACCAGTGACACTTTATTTTCATATAGCATTATCCCATACAAATTGAAGCAGTACAAGAAATGTTTAATGTCTTCAAGGCGATAACACCAGATACAATATACTTCGCCAAGGAGAGTACAGTATACAACATCCAATTAATAGGTAAATACAAGATGTGTTATTAAATTCTGTTATGGTTTAGACCTACATTCAAATAGTACCCCTTAGTGGCTTTCCGAGATTGTTAAAACTTGAATATCTTTTGAGATCATTTTTATAAATTACCTAACCTTCGGTTTCGATATTACAGGTATACGTGACATATATCATCCAAATTGAAACTTCACGAGAAGCGTTAGGGAATGAAATTTTATTTCGTCGTGTTCCACGAAGATAACATTTTTGTAAAAATATTTTTAATGAAAATATAGGACAATATTCAGAAACTATATAAAAGCGCTTTGTTTTTTAGTTTAAAAGTTAGAAATTCAATTTTCAATAATAAACAAGCTTTTCGTGCCCCAGTATGGCTGTTTTAAATTTAACACATTTCACTAGATGGCGCAGAAACACGCCAACAAAATTTTATTAGAAGTGTCCAATCTATAGAGAATGAAATGTATATATTATCTATGTTTAAAACAATAGAGTTGATGTTGACATATAGTTTGAGCAATCATTCAGTTTACAACTCAACCTCACCGAATAATATTGTAAAACAAAGATGAGTATACACATCTCATTAGTTCTGATGCCAAACGACAAGAATCTCTTTTTTAAATCCTAATAGCAGCAACAGAAAAAAACAGATAAAAAAGCTGATGTAGTTGCAAAGTAATTCGAACCTGCTGCTACCAATCTTGAACTGAATAAATTGATACATGAAACTGCGACAAATGAATACAATTTGAAATACTACTATATTAATAGTTGCAATGTAGCATGAAAATAATAGCTCACCTTCTTAAAGCCGATATCATGTGCATACTCTCTGAAGCACTGTCGACAGATGTTTAAGCCATATTTACGAATTAGACCGTGCCTATTCGAACAAGAACGACTGAAACGATAAAAATCAATTAATAAAAGTCATGGAACATCAAAAAAGTTATTTCAAATAACAATAACGTGCAAATAGTAAGGTTATCCACGCGGTGACATGTTTATTTAGGATATAAACTTTTGTTTCGAGAACTAGTAATTTACTAGCATGCATTTTTACAATCATAGACATTTACTTACCATGAACGGGATCCTTGACCGTATTTACGAGGGTGAGAATACCAAATATTTTGATGCCCCATGTTCCTATTTTCCAAGTTTAGGAGAAAAGAAATACGACAGTTGACGCCACCAAAGAGAAATTTTGGCGCACTCTAGTGGCAATTTGTAAACTATATTGGCGGGAATCACAAATCGAATTTGTTATAATTTAATAGATGTGATAGTCATACTAAGGTTGAAAAGATTACTGCCCGAGTGGCGAGAGCAATAATAACTAAAAGCGACGTATTTTTTTAGTTTATTTTTCGTTTTGTTTAAATATGTATGTCTGAAGAAAGATGTTTTAAATGTATACCACCTGAAATGTACGAGATTGCAAAACAGGTATCCTAGCTTGCGCATGAATCAAAACGCTATACGAAAACATATTTAGAATTTTGACGGTTGACATCTTACGGCAATTGCATGATTGCAGCATGCGTGAGCAGGTGAATAATGAGCCCATTATTCACCTGCTATTAATTCAGATGTAGAGAAATTACATTTCTCGGCGTTCTATTATTTGTCAAAATGCTATGATATATTACTACTAGAACCAATAAAAATGTTACCCTGCAATCACCATTACTTAGACTGTTAAAATCTAAAATGTTGGACATGTATACATGTAGAAAAATAGAGTCATGGATAAAGTATAGTATTCTACTCGCGTATAATGGCTATTATTCTCTCAGTGATTTAGGCCACTCGCCTGCGGCTCGTGACCGTAAACTTCACCTCGAGAATAATACCGATCATTATACGCTGGTTGAATAATATACTATTAACAAATAAGCATAATTTAGCAGAATTTAAGTTCTACATTTTTGCAAGTCTCTGTAGTTGTCGATATTAAACACAATATTGATATTTATTCAATAACAGATATTTTTTATAAAAGACTTTATTATATTAAAAAAATTATTACGACTAAGACACGTCATATGCTTTAGTAAAGTAATTCGTTTTCGATTTTATAGCTTCCATAATATACGGCAACCTTTCAAATTCTGGAAGAGATTTCCAGAGTGCTATAGGTATTGGCACAACCGAATATCCTCTTGCTTCTAATGTTTGTAGCTTTAAAGATGTGGAACCTAAGAGGTGTTTATTGTTGGTGTAACATACAGAATTCAATGCCATAACTAATACTCTGTATAAAAATAAAAAAATAGAATAATACTTTCTATTTTCAAATATTAAACGCTACTTACACTTGGCTTGGTGATTCGTATACCAAATCTTCCACATAAAGGTCTTTGGTATTTAAAGCAGACGCAAAACCTCCTTCTTTTAACAGAATTAAATGATCTAAAAGCATAATATATTGGTGATCTGCAAATGTAGATCTGATTGGAATTTACCGATATGATGCAGCATTCTAGTTAAAGCAGGTGTCTTGACAAATTTTTCACTACCAAATACGTGTAGTAACGAACCCTCCAAAGGATAATCAGTAACAGGTTTTATGTTTGATTTAACCATCCGTATAAACTCTTCAGTGGGTAAATAATTACTTAATTCTGGTTTAAATGTTTTTATAGCTTGAGTTATAAGCAAGACATTTTCAAAGTCTGGAAAGTATTCTGAAACAGCAATTTACGAATAAGTATAAAATGCACACATTCTCTCTAAGAAATACTTTTTTTGAATATGTCCATCAAATATTCTTCATTTAAAACTTTTTTTACGATTGCGGGTACATAAATATCAAGAACACTTAATGCAGCTTGAAGTGCAGGTAGATGAAGACTTTTTCCTACAAAGTTGTCAAAATTCTTGATGTTTAAGAAAGCTTCTTTTATTTTATCGTAATATTTAGGTCGGAAGTCGGTCAACGCGCAACCTCGTATAACATTGTACGTTAAAATTGGGTCGCCATTTTCAATCAATTCCGAATTTTCGCTACACTTTTTTGATATATAATCAAGTAAATTGGTATTTAGGTGATACTAAAACAAAGTGGTTCATTCATATTCACGAAATTATTTTCTCGTCAAAATATTGTTAATGTAAGAATAGTAAGAAGATAACTATTTTGGATTGACAAAATCTGTTATTGTTTTTTTTCACTTATACAGGGTGAGTCACGACTATTCTCTCGGTCTCTTGTGTCTAAACGCTAAAAGATATGAGTTTCAAATTTTAGTCAAATATGTAAGACGTTAAGGAGCACATTTTATAATTATTTGCAAGTATACAGGATAATTCAGAAAAGTACCGCATGTCAAAGTTAGGTTATTTTTAACGGAACACCCTATATTGTATACCATTTTTGGATTCTACGTCATAAATTAGGATAACTTTGTTGATAGTTCCCCATAGCGTTTAGACACAAGAGACCGAGGGAATTATCGTGACTCACTCTGTATAATATAATAACTGCAATAGATGGTAATGCAACTGAGTTTAAATAATCTTGTAGCATAGGTTAATTGCTTGGAGTTTAAATTCATAAGCGTAATTACTTTGGTAGTCCATTGATTTAAAATTGGTACTTGCACCATAAAATACATGCAAAATAGTCATGAACCAAGATAGGTATCGTCTTTACCGTAAACTCGTTCACTTGATAACAATACCTACCACTCGAAGCAATTTTCTAAGTAAGTGCACTGCAGTTTCAAAGCCAAGATCTTGACTAATTACGATATTGGCGCAATAATCAAAAAAATCAGCATTATAATAATTTGGTGCACTTGGCTTGTATTTTTTTATCAGCTTTGAAATTATTGTCTCTAAATCATGATATGGAACAGAATATCCCGCGATGAACAGTGATTTCATAGCTTTATGGAGCAATGGTTCAAATTCTGCTTTTGGTGGCATATCACACAGAGACCACATTATACTTGTAGCACTGCGTTGATCAAAAACTTTCACTTTCATCAATGAGTTAACTATACGTTTAACAGACTGTTCACTAATAACATCCCTCCGTGATACATAATGAAGATGTTCAGCTAAACTAGTTAAATTAGTTTGATCAAGTTTGATAGGTAGCTGAACATCATAGACAATAGGTAAAGCTATTTTAAGAGCATCTACTAACGGTGATGACGTCGCTTTAGATAAAAGAAAATCAGTAAAAATAATCTGTTGTAAAGTCATTTGATTTACATCATGTTTCAATAATTGTAAGAGGATCTGATAAATCGTGCTATCTGATGATACTCCGACGAAAGACATAACTTTTAAAGCCTCAATTGTTTCATTCAGTTCTATTGCGCCAGCGTGATATTTCAATTGATTGCATATCTTTTCAAAATCAGGGTGCTTTAATATTTGGGAAGTTGATAGTCTCGACCTGTAAAAAAATTCAAGATTTCATTATTTCATGAATTACTGGGACACGCTGTATACGAACACTATATGCAGGCAACCTTTTTTACATAAAAAAAAACAATCCCTTAATTATTGAAGTAGACATGTTTATTAAAATGAATTTCTAAATATACCTATATTGTATTGTTGTACTAGAATACACATCTAAAAATTGAAAATGTTCATATTTTAAGATGTTTTCGTCTATTTGATTACTATTAACAAAGGGACTTAATTTAAACAGACTTACATAAAAACGAAGGACGCTGAACATACATAAATAGAATTAAGTATAAGCAATGCAGAAAAACAACCGAATTTGTTGTCTATTTATAAGTTAAACAAAGAACAAAGGGTTTCATTTTTGTATTATATATAATACTCACCTGCCATGCTTTTGTAGCATAAATATTGTCCTCAATGCTTGTAACGTATGCTTTGAATTCATGATATTATTGTTAGTTTTAATTAAATCTAGTACGTGAGGAACTGACGGTGCATTTTTAAGATTATTAATCAGCAAATCAGTATTTTCTATTACTACCCTACTTGGTTTTACATCTGCAATATATTATTGTATTCTTTCCCTTTTTAACTATTACTACTCTACCTTTACTAATATTTGACAAATTACTTGAGTTTTGAAATCCATTACTTAACGCTCTGAAGGATATCCTAACGTTTTTGAAAATCTGGTTCATTGTTTTCCTAAAAAATCATAAAATATATAATTCAAAGAATGAACAATGAAGAACAATATATAAATATTTCTACTTAAATGTTAGATAATTATATTATAAATAAATGAGTTCATTTTGTATAACAACAAATCTATTGGCATAAAAATACTTATACAAGACCTTCAAAATTCTGATAGCCATGAATTTATTTAAATTTGGCGCGTTTCCAACTGTTCTGTATTGGCTGGCATTAGATGGCAGTTAATATTGTTTCATTTTAATTGGTTTATAAAATAAGTGAAACAAGTATGTCTGCAAATGACTAGTGCAAATCAGTAAATTGACTTGTAACAGTAACATAAGAAGTGCCTACGAATGTTGTTTCAGACATATACGAACTTATGAAGAGCATTAATTTAAAATAGTGACTGAAAACTAGTGAAAGTTGGAAAGAAAGTGTTTCTAAAATGGACAAACGAGAATCAAATGAACGATTTAAAGTATTGGGGTTCATACCCCAGAAAGAAAATGTTTATAATAAATTACTACCCTACGCAGACAAATTGGACGAAGAATCAACAAAGTTATTTCTTGATATAAAAACTAACCTAATAAAATCAGTTTTAGCAAGAGAAATGAGACCAGGATGTGCTTTATGGACATCTAGATTAAATAAGTAAGTAGCATTTTATAAAATTTATGTACCTGTATAAGTTTTTTACCAATTTGGAATGGTAATGTGCAATTTAAAATCCAAATTACATATCAGAATGACAAATTGAATGGAACCTTTATAATTTGACAATTCACCATTAACCTCACAAATTATGGGGAGGGGATAAAATTAACCGCAAATTTTAAATGTATTTTTTAAATTTTTTTAATATAATAATATTTATAGGTATATGAAAATTTATGGACTTAAATTTTCCAAAGAAGACCATATATGTTTAATTAAGTTATATTACGATTTGTTAACACAGCCGAACTTAGAACCAACAAGAATTAATAAATTTGCTGCAACGTTATCATTTTTGTTGAAGTGAGTATTACATATGTGTATTGCTTCTATTTCTTGTTGGTATATATTTTTTCATATGACTTGTAGAAAAGAATATTTGCTTTCTCAAGATGACTTGCAATTAGACTGGAAACCATTATATGATTTATGTACGAGGTTGGTACAACAAAGTAAAAATGATATTGGCATGTATCGGTATTCTTCAGGCTTAGAAACCGCATTAGAGAATCTTATACGTTGTGCACGCATGTAAGTAACATTGAATGAACTATATTAAGTTTAAGTTAAAATTGGACTTCAATTTTTGTAGCTATTTTCCAGTAACTGCGACACAAGAAATTTTAGATGAATTTAGACCACAATTATGTCCTTACAGCAATTCAGAAATAGCAAGTGCAATTGAATACTTAGAGATTTTCTTGCCAATTATAGTCAAGCCGGAAGAAGCTGATTTGGGATACAAGTTATGGTTTGAGGAGTTAATGAATTTGTGGGAGGTATGCCACAATGCTAATATATGGGAAAGTGTAAGTCCTAAATAATCTATGCTGGGAGTATGTTATATGTATTTTCTTCAATTTTTCAGCATTTAGCTACATTGATGGCTAGGCTTGCTAAGTATAATATAGGATATATCAACTGGACTCCATACATTCCTATAATGTTTGTAAGATTTTTGAGAACTTTACATTTACCTGTTGGTTATAAGCAAAAGCAGTCATCGAAAATGTATAAGATTGATATAAATGCAATGACTATGTGGATAGTATGTACATTTGGTGGAGGTAATGATACAGCATTCATTCATTTAGAGAAATTTATGCAAACTTTAGAATCATACTGCCATCCTGCAAATACTGGAAGGTAATAACAAGAATGTTTTTTTTTATTGGTATTTATAACAGAATTGAGTAATAATACTGCATGAATCATAATTGTTACTGGTTATTTTGGCAAGATCCCAATGTGTGAGGAAACGTTCTACAGATGTTTGACCTGACCCCCATGCTACTCGATATTATTATGAATTTATTTATTCTAAAATTTAGCGAATGACTACTTTTATTATATCATTTCTATTTTTAACAGATGGACACCAAAAATTCGAGAATTTTTGAAGAAAATATCGTTTTACTTTGTACAACGTGTACATTATGAAAGATATCGTACACCATCTTGGGATTACCGCGCTAATCCTGACTATCTACTAACTGATGCAGACATAGACAGATTTGTATCTATCTTGAAACCCTGTATTGAGCAAGCTATATTCATGAAACAAGGTGTTCAAGATATTGTACTCACATTGAATTATCTTGCCTGTTTAAGACCAAATATTTTAATACCTATTACTTTGGACAAATTGTATAGCTCAATGGACAGCTTAACAGAACCGCACAAACTGACGAGTTCCATAGTTTGTGTTACAGCTGTTTCTAGGTAAGTGCATGATGTGATATTTTGGATATGATCATATTTTTATTATTTGTTTAGGTATATGGTTCAAGGTAAACGAAATGGATTTCCAGAAGGGCCTACTAATGTTTTACCTCTTTTAAATGCGTTACTACCTGGTATTGATCCAAATGACATGAGAAAATGTTTTCTCACATTCAATTTTATTATGAATATATGTACTATGTGTCCTATAGTAAATAGTTCTGACGCTAATAGATATTATGATGACTTAACAGAGGAAGAGCATATTATTTGTGAGCAAACTGCTGGGTTTGAAGATTTTCTGATACAATTTCTCGACAGAATCTTCATGTGGATAGAATCTAATTCACTGGAGTTCACTAGAATGGAGTTGAGCGACAACAATTTTAATGACGTAAAAAGTAAAGCAGATTCTATGTCGGAAGGGGCATTAATATTGCTAGTAACGACCGTTCTTATGCAGTGTAGTACAACTATTTTTGTATCCGCCTTGAAGAAACTATACAATTTTGTAACGAATCGCGTTATGGAGTTGAATATTTCGGGTAAATTGGTGGCTACATTATGTCGTGCGTTTGTAAAAGTTAATGCAGTCGAAACTATGAAAGTATTTGTACCTCATTTGTGCGATACCATAGAACAACTACTAGATGAACATGAAGATGTAATGAATGAGGAACGGTTAAATGGAGAACTGCTATATAATCTTTTACTTCTATCTGAGGTACTAATTAATGATTATTTGCAGAAATTTTTACTTGTTTTTGTTTGATTTTACTCGTTAGGTATACTATTCTCTAAATCAGTCAGTTTATGTCACAGTTTGCTTTAACAAGCGTGTAAACAAGTAATAAGCCCAACTAGAACATTCAAAAGATTTGTATATTTGTACATATTAAATGCCTTGAACATTAAATTCATAGTAAACATTATTTTTGCAAAAAGTGCAAAATTTGTTGTTAAAATGTGTAAATACTAGCAATTAAAAATTGTTTTCCCAATACTATTAACTTCGAGTAGTATACAACAGTTATATAAAAGTAATTGCACAGTGTTAAATAATCATTAATACTGTTAATTAAAAAAATTTTACCAACAAAACAGATCGGATTCTGGTGATAACTTTCTTTACAATATCAAATTTCAGATAGTGGATGGTAAAAGCGAACTTGTGCACTACATAGATCGTCTAACGAAAATCCTGGATAAAACGCTTCATATGAAATCTACCGAAGCTAATAAAATGTCCGCTACTTTACTGCAAGTTATCGTTTTCTCTTTGTCATTTACACAACCTACGGAATACAGAAGCGTAAGCGAGTCGTTAGATTCGGACGTGAAGGACTTTTTACCAATTAGGTAAGATGTCAAACTAAGTGAGTAAGTGGTAAAATTGACAGCAATCGAATACTTTTCCCAGCAAAACAAAGGCCTAGTTTGCTCTTGCAGATTATGCGTTATTGTTAGAAATGAAATAATTTTTCGATTGTAATCATATCACATAGGGTCACAATAATGTGATATTCATGTATATATCCCTTACTGTGCAGAATATAGCAAACTAAGTACAAGAGCTTTTTAATTTCGTTTAACCTAAGACAAAATTATTTTACACCATACAGGATGTTTTGTTCGTTTGTGAAAATAGATCTACAAATGGAACGCTATATTATATTTTTTAATTTCTTGAGTAATTTTAATGGCTGCAATATTTATTTGATATGTACATACATACATTGTGTATGTTTGAAAGTTTTAACTTTTGCTCTAGCTGTCTGAAATATGTTAAAAAATGCGTTGTTGTCGGTTAATCTGGACAATAACATTGTTGTTTTTCAATTGATTGATGATTGATTGATTGATATCGAGTAATTTCTGATATTTTTTAAGAAACTACTTCTCATAACATTTTTTAGCGTTAAGTTAGATTTTGGGTTAGAGATAGAAAAACGCCGCGAGACACTGATGTTGTAGCTATATCTTAATTGTTACATGGAGGCTATTTTAGAAGGGGAACTTTATTAACTGATAAAGTTACTGAAAATCTGTTCTTTAATAAGATAGCCTGTATATTATGATTAATTAGAGAACTTAAGTAGAACTAACTACGCATTCTAAAACTGAAAGAATGTAGAATATACAGGGTGGTCCATTTAAAATAACAAAGTCAGATTCAAGTACCAGCAACACCTCATTTTTGAAATGGCGGCACCCTGTTTATTTATTTTTTTGTTTTAAAATGCAGAAAATTATTAAATTTTTTAACTGTATATTTGTCTTGTATAGAAATTGGGGTTGTCCTGGAGATTTAAACAATTTGAATATACACTGGTATACTCCAGGAGAAAAAGAAATAGCTTGCATCCAAAGCGTCATGAATAAATATTTGGTACCAGAGTTGGAGAAACTTCAAAAATACAGTGCGGGGGAATTAACTTTGACGAGAGATGATCTCCACAGATCGTTAAAGATCATAATTTCATTACTTGGTGCTCAATCTGTTTTACCTTTATGGAAAGAACTTCCATTACAACTGTAAGTATTTGACGACAAAAAGAAAGCTTTTAGAGTGGGACATGAAAAACCAATTTACACAATTTACCATCACAAATACACAAAGAGTTTGATATTAACGATTCTCGTAGAGTTGATTCTGCAATTGAACCTTGGGCTTTTGAGTTGATAGTAAGTGGACCTTATACTGTAACTATGCCGGATGGTCGTAACGTACGAAAAGTTATAGCAGACGTAATATGTGACGTGCAAAAATACATTCAGATGCACGATGAAGGCGACACGATCAGTATAACATGTATTATTCAGGTAAGTATCTTTTGAATGTTTTCGTTTAAAAAATACCTGATTCATAATTATAGATATACGATGTGTTGCTGTTCAACAAATATCGTGGTCGAGATTTTGAGATGCGGTGGAAATCACATCATCTAACAAAGAAAAGTTTAGAAGATAGATTACAACAAAAAAAGAAACATATAAGAAATGTACTCATCGATAGAGTAATGTTACATCAAGAATTTCGCAATGATAGCAGAAGCTGTTCGTTTACGGCGACGCACAAGCAATTGCTGTTAGCACTTTTTGAATTAGCTGTTAGTAGGTACAGTGCAGTAAGTATATTTTATTCAACTAAAGCCATAATTTGTTTGAATGAAAAAATTGATACTTTTTATTTTTGCTAATATAGAAGAAACAATTACTAACTTGCTGAGAGCATTCTCTTGAAATTTTAATGTACATAATTAATTACTACAGTTGGGATAATTTTTTAGGTACGCATATGTGCACAGAGCAAACTCTTCAACGTAGTTTCTACATATTCATATTCGTATATATTACTTACGCCATATCTAAAAGAAATTCTTATGATGGACAGTGGAGAAAATCATGAAAAATTTAAAGGATGTTTATACATATTGCTCGGTCCTAAAGGCACTCCAATCGTCGCTAGACACAATTGGACATTTATCAGAGAAATATGGCCTACACTAATATTGTCTAAACCGTCTGAAAAACAGTCAATTGTGAATTTGATGACTTCACTGAATGATGTAATTAATAGATATTTTCCGACAATACACATTAAATTAAAGCTAGCAGAAAAGTGTATACAACGTGCACAGGAATTAGCGAAAACTTCAAAAGATGTTAATTTAGATAACTTCCAAGAACAAATAGACAATAGTGGTGAAAAAATGAAAAAAAATAGTGAAGATAACCTTAAAACGTACAACGATATATTGGATATGCTTTTAAGTGCTGCTGCTAACCGTAACTTGTAAGTTCTTTCAGAGTCGATAGTGTTGGCAAGCTTTTAAGTTTCTTCTGTTTTACCTTTGCAGGCATTGGAGACATCAAACTATGTCTTTAAGTTTAATTCAGTATCTTGTGCATCCAGATGTTACATATAATGCTAATATAGTTAAGTATTTTTTGTCGGCCTTAGTCAATGATTCAATTGCAATTAGAAAAATTGCATTGAAAGTAGTGTTATTCGCTATGCTACAAAATAAACCGAAATTCAAGAAAACATGTTTAGATCCTTATAATTCTTTTGCAAAAGATAAAAAAATAGTTCCCGGAATAAGATCAGATAATAAATGGCTATTATATAATAGTCAAACTGTTCCTAAAAATGCTGAAGAATGGGATGCTCCCAGATATGTTCATGATCAGTTTACCGGATTTTACAGTTGGCCTAAAAAACTTGAAATTTATGCACCTGCATCAGAACAACCTACTTTCGACAAAAGAAAGGATAACCTTACACCACAAGAAACTGTTATCTATGAGTTTTTCAAAAATCAAGAAAATATTAATTTACTAATAAAATATTGGTCTATGGAAGAGAAAAAGGGACGAGATCAATTTAATGTACATAGATTCCTCCTAGTAAAAGTAAGTAGTCTTTAACAGTTACGTTATTTTTTGTCTGTTTAATGCATTTTGTGATATGAATGTCTGTCAACGATTGTCCGATACAAGCATAATGTCGATTTATTTATTGAAATTAAATAAATTCAAATGTGGATTCTGAAAACATGTGACTGATAGTATATTTTTCGATAATCTAATATAATTCTTACATTTAATTGGAAAAAATAATTCCACTGGTCTAGTTCTTAGACAATGTTCAACATTTTTTTTATTATTGTACTGTTATTTTATATAATTACTTTTATTTCCAATATATCTTACTAATAATATATTTGATGTTAAATTAATTATTAACGTCGATGAGTTAAAATATGTTAAGATGAAATACCCAATATTGTTTAAATATTTTAAATTAGTTTAATTCTACTTGCGTATATTTACTTTTAGAATTTATTCAAAATATTTGAAGACGATTTGCTAGACTTCTTTATACCCCACTTAAAACAATTAGTTAGTGACACGCAAGAACACAATCAAAGATGTGCATCAGAGTTAATTAGCGGTATAATACAAGGATCTAAACATTGGAGTTTCCAAAAAGTCGAAACATTATGGACAATACTGCTGCCAATACTTCGTACTGCCTTTAACAACATTACAGATGAAACAATTATCGATTGGGGTGTTTGTATAGCCATGAGCGTTGAATATAGAGATCCAAACCGTCACCATTGGCTACTAGAGTTTCTTATGGATAATCCTTTATCTGAATCTACGTCTTTTATTGGTTGTGCTAGAATATATATGTTACAAAGTGCTCTCAACCAACAACCATGGCGGAATGCCGAACTTATTAATAGATTATTAGAATATTTCGGAAATCACTTAGCACATCAATTTCAAAATGTTAGGGAGAAGATCAGCGCATGCTTGGTTATTCTTTTCTGCAAAGATATTGTATTCCCTGAAGGGAATTTTACCAATTGTCCACGTGTTTCCGATTTTTTTACTCAAATAATGCCGAAATTAAATACTTTATATGCACACAGTTTAACAAGTCTAGAAGCGAGATATGAGATAAATAACGTCGAGGAAGCTACTAGTCGACTAGAATCTGTGACATTAGACGAATCTGATAAAGAAGAATGTATTAGATTATTTAAAACAGGCAAGTAAAAATATTTTTTTGCAGATAGTGTGTATTTATTATATTTTAATTGTAGTGGCGAAATATGTGACCGGCAGTGTTGCAAGAATGAATTACTCAGCTGTATCAGAACATTATAATCTCCTACCTTTGGCCTGCATACTGCAAAATAATGATAGTGATGATGAATTGAAGACGATATGTTCTAATTTCCTGGCAATATTAGGTTCTACAATTATTTTAGATAAGTATGTTCCGGCTGCTTTAGAAGCTGCGCAAAAAGTATCGAGGTGTCCCTCGTGGTCTGCTAGATCTGTTATAGTTGAATTTATTTCTGTACTTGTTTTTCACAACATGGCCGTGTTTATAACTCACGAAGAGTGGGTCTTACAGGTAAATATGCATACTCAATAATTAACTTTTCTAATTACAATTGCTTTAATAATATATTAACATCCACTTTAAAAAAAATGTTACATATACGATACAAGTGTAATCCTTAACATATTTACAAAGCTTAACAACCAAAAAATTGTTTTCATCTATAATATTGAGCCGACTGTCTATTTTTTCATGGTTTGCAAAGGCTATCTTCATTACTTGTAAAGATAGAAAGATGAGGACTTCGTGAAACTGCGCTACTTGCTTGAGAGATACTTTATTTAATTTTGCAGATACAGAGTGTTGAAAGTTTTGCATTTTAAAAGACACTTAGTATTACGGTCATCTTATATCCAATTATAATGGCGTAAAATCGGTCTGTTTCTGGTTTTATTTTTGCAAAGATTTCAGCGACTAACTCAGATTTGCAACGCTTAACTGCTCTCCAAAAATTAACCAAACCATTTTTTAGTAGGTACTGTGAAGTTGGAGATCCGAAGTCTGGCAAAATTCAAAATTCTTAAAAGCGCTTGATATCTGAAAAATCAAAACAACAATGAAAATTCTGTTCGTAACATCCTTTGTCTGCCAAAAAAAGTCATGAAGTTCTTAACTAGTTTTATAAATTACTGGGATAGCCTGTAAGACCTTTGAAAAATGGACAGCCAGTACTTTCAAGTTAACTCCTATTACATTTTTATAATTGTAATATCTTTGAGATTGACATACTATTAGTACTATAAATATGATAGCAAGAGTGATTTCGGTTTTAAAATATCTGCCCTCAGTGCGAATTCGTAATGTATTGCCATTTCTGAACTCAAATAGTACTTTCCCAACACGCTGTTTTTAATCGAACCTCAAAATTTTATGTATGTAGACCACAGGTCTTTGACTAGGATTCAAGGTAATTATCGATTTCGCGGGATATTTTCGCTCCCTAACGTTGTTTACACGTCGAGTTACCGTGCTATTGTGAATTTTTGTGCCAAGATAGTTCTCTTCATTTTTCAGTCACTCGCGCTTAGTTCAAGGGTAAAGATATTTTTTATGTAAACAGACACCTTTATATGGGCGTATTATTCTTAAACATAAATGAAAATTATAATTATGTTGTTTTCAGTAAGCGAATTGAACATGTACAATAGTACTAACCGCAAATACTTAGATTAACACCGCCGAAATATGTGAAAGTATCGTCTGATACCGTTAAGTTAACGATTTCAGTTGATTAAATAAGACATTATAACAATTTTATAGAGGCTATTAAAATTACATTATTGCGCATCTTTTAGAAAATTCAACACTAGATGCTTTTAATGGAATCGTTCCACTTTCATAAAAAATTAATATTTCGTGAATTTATCAGAAACACATGAATCGCTTCGCGGGAATCACTGTGTATGATAAATTTATTCTTCACTGAAGATGTAATCTCAATAACGTATTTCTTCTAGGTCCAAACGATTGTATTGCAACTTCTGGAAGATATACAACCAGAAGTGAGACTTCAAGCAGGAAAAGTATTAAGTGGGCTTCTTCACTGCAAATTTGTACCAAACCCAATGGAATTATTGGTAAATTACTTTTCTAATAACTTATGCACCTAATCGATTTCTTTTCTTTTTTAATATTTCAGGAAATCTTTAAACAAAAAGCGAAAACCAATCTGAAGCGTTCTAATACAAATAAAAAAGTGCAGAAAAACGGAATAAATTTATCTGTTTCGGTCAGACATGCAGGCGTTTTGGGAATGTGCGCATTCATAAGTTCACATCCTTATGACGTACCTGATTATTTACCAAATATTTTCGGTGAACTTGGTGTCCATCTGAACGATCCACAACCAATACCGGCAACTATTCGAAAAACTTTGGGTGATTTTAAGAGAACTCATCACGATAACTGGGAGGTTCATAAATTAAAATTTACTGAAGAGGAATTATCGGTATTGAGTGATCTCACAGTGCCTCCATCTTATTATGCCTAGTAGTGTTCCGACAGAAATATATGACATGTCGATAATTTGTTATTGAAATTGTTACCACTGTTATTTGCACATAATCGACTATAACTTATATATTTATAAGTGTACAATTGATTTTACGAAAGTTTTAATGTGTTTATTGTGGTGTCGGATGGCTTTAATTAATTTTTAAGTAACTGTAAACAAAGAGGTTTTAAAGATATTTTTATTAAGGCCGTGTAATTAACTTTTATACATTCAATTCAAATAGAAAATTATTTACATATTGAGTTTGTCTTTTCCATTTTTATTGCGCGGTTACTTGTTTGAGTAATCACCAGAGATTACTCAAACAAGGCAGTTCTGTGACGCGGTACTGTCAAATCATTTGCTCCTCTAGTGACCATAGTATCGTAATAGGTGGGGTTCTTATCTAAACTCTGCACATTCTGTCACGCTCACATCCCAAGTTCGTATTAGATTGCTGGTAAGGTAAGAAAGTTTAATGTTAGAAATAGTGGCGACATGGCGTATTTGCCGGTTTCTTTAGTATACATCTTACTATCCTTTTTTGCGCTTTAGAATCCCGAATAAATTGAGTCGAGGCACCCCAAGCAATGCAATATTTTATACGCGAATATACATAGCCGAAATAACATGACCTCAGCACCTGTAAATGAACTTTATCTCGTAAATTACGAATTGAGAAAAATACAGAATTAAGTTTTTTAACAAGGTCACCAATATGAATGTCCCACGACAGCATTGTCAAAATTCATACCTAAAAATTTGAAACTATTTACATTGGGCACCGATTTACCGTTTAAATTTAAATAAATACTTTCGTTTAAATTGTGCCTAAATTATATTGCTGCTGTTTTGCTAATATTTAACTCCAAACAATATTCTACGCAGCAATCGTTTATAGAGACATTAAGCTGACCTCCCAACTGGGACAATTGTGCTGTGTTTGGTGCCGTTATTAAACCATTGTATTGAACACGACGTATCATCGGCGTACTGATAAAGACAACAATGAGTCAATGCGTCGGACATGTCGGAGACATATATCAAAAATAAAGTTGGTCCGACTATTGATCCCTTAGGTATCGCTCTGGCACTAGTAGCTGATTTCGACAAAAATCCCGTTTGTATACCGTCACGTGTTTCTGCAATAGACACAAATTGTCGTCTATTAGTTAGGCAAGACAAGTTAGTCAAGTGCAACTCCGGGTATTCCTACTGAGTCCAATTTATTCACCAAAATTTGGTGACTAATGGTATCAAAAGCACGGGATATGTCGTAAAATATTCCCGCAACCTTGTCATTATCATCAAGACAATTACACTGGAACCTCGCTTATCTCCGCGCCAACTTATATCCACCCTCGTTCATATCCGCACTATAGCGCTCATTTATATCCGTTCGGCATCCACCACCCCATAGTGCACGTATTCACATGAGCCAATCAGCGCGTAGCACGGCCTTTCCTCTCCGCTAACGGGATAAGAGTGGGGACCCCTCGTGAGCGGATGTAAGTGAATGTTTACGTTTTCCGGCCGCTGATATAGACGAGGTTCCAGTGTAACTATAATTTATTTAAAAAGTTGTATACAGCCGTTTCGGTAGTTTTGCCAGGTAGAAAACCAAACTGTATTGCAGGCATTATGTTATGTTTTACTAAGTGCCCGTAATACGCTTATTTATAACCTTTTCAAAAATTTTTGAAAAAGCTGGTAGAAGAGAAATCAGCACGTTATCAACAGGGCCGTATTTGTGCACTGGTACTATTTTTGATACTTTGAGGTCTTAATCATTGAGAATGAAATCCCATCATATATCCTTCGGACTCGTCAGTAGGCAGAAAATAAATCGATTGCTGACATTTACTTGAAACTGCGAAAGTATCACTGTTTACAGTAACACCATTAACACTACTAAAATAATCTAGAAATATATCACTAATGGCCTGACTATTTAATGTCGTTTTGTTGTTATATAGTTGATAGTACCCGTCTTTTTTTAATTACCTCCTAAACGGCTTTAGATTTGTTATCTGAATCTAATTTTTTTTCTCATAATATTGTCTTTTAGTTGTTTGTACAATATTGCTATGTGCCTTTTTTTCTCTCTTTATACTGTTCTTTGTAGTCATTACTGCTATAATGCTGTTGAAAGTGATACACGGCCCGTAATTTTGTGGCACTCTGTACAACCCTATCATCAATCCACCCATCTTTATATTGTTTTTAACTTTTTATTTGTAAAGGAAAATCTAAATTAAAGTAATACAAAAATATATTTAAAAAGCTATTGTATTGCTGATTTACGTCAGTCTGTGCAGACACCTCGTCCCACGGTTCAACCGAGAGCATATCCGAAAAGTACTTTATTTTTATTTATTTTTTTAATGTGTGGTGGGTGCTTAGTTGCAGTGACTCCACTTGCACACACTTGATCCACATTATGAAACCATTGAAACTTTGACGACAAACTTTCAATTCCCCACCAGATCTATCAATATTTCCATTAACAGTTACAACCTGATACTGATGATCAGTAAAGTATAAATAAAATTACAACCACGGCAATATTCTGCAACTCATCTAAAAACCGTAGCCTGAGATGGTTTTTGTGGCCATTCGAAAAATAGATAGCTTGTATAAAAGTGAGAAATGGCGAGGTGGGATAAACCAAGTTCACAAAAGCAAGCACAAACTTTTCCTTTTGTGGCATAAAATGATAGCACATACGAATTTTGGAAATACTACTGGCGGAACTGGCGTGTCTCTAACCCGCCAAAAGAGAATCTGCGGCTAATCTGAAAGCATAAAATTTGCTTTTTGTTGCACAAAATAACTCAAATGATAGTGTGTACAAAATTTATAAATACAGTGGTGATTGGGCTAGCACAGCTCTTATCCCTTGCAGTAGGCATAAAAGCAATAATTCCGTATTACAGAATGTAATTATTGCGGTGGACGTTGTGTATGATAGACCATATAAAAAGTTCTTTCATTTTAATTTGAATATTTATACTTGCAAATTAATTTTTATAAAAAAACATCTCCCCGGCGGGGAATCGAACCCCGGTCTCCCGCGTGACAGGCGGGGATACTTACCACTATACTACCGAGGATGATATTCTAAATTGCATTAAAGAGTAAAAATACTACTAGGACTATCATTTAATCATCATCTAATCATTTAATAACTAAAGACATAAAATTAAAATGATAGAATAGAGAGACTATATAGGAACTGTGAAACTGTTTGAGATAGGACCGAAATCTCTTCGGTACAACACTCAGGGCGATGAGTACAGTCTGTTCCACCCCTCGGAGATCGAAAATTCGACAAATGCCCGGCTAGAAATCTTTCGGTTTTTTTTAATATCTCGGCTATTAAAAGAGATTAGACCGAAATCAAAGGCGTCAATGTGCCTTGCTGGGAGTTTGCCCTCTCGTTTAGATTAACAAGGTGAACCTACTTGCCGAGGAGGAAGCAAATCCATCAACCGGTTATTGAGCTAGGTAATATTTATATGATGAAAATGTTGTCCAGAAAAATTTATGAAAGGGTAACGGTCACAGCGCTCAAAGGGGTTAATGTGCCTTCCTGGTAGTTTGTCCTCTCGTTTAGGTTAACATTAAGACGAACCAACTTACCCAACACTCAGGGCGATGAGTACAATCTTTTCCACCCGTCGGAGATCGAAAATTCGACAAATGCCCGGCTAGATTTTTTGGTTTTTTTGAAATATCTCGGCTATTAAGAGAGATAGGACCGAAATCTCTTCGGTACAACACTCAGGGCGATGAGTACAATCTTTCTCACCCCTCGGAGATCGAAAATTCGACAAATGCCCGTCTAGAAATCTTTCGGTTTTTTAAATGTCTCGGGTATTAAGAGAGAACGGAAATCTCTTCGGTAAACACTCAGGGCGATGAGTACAATCTTTTCCACCCCTCAGAGAGCAGGAGTGCGCGTTTGTTTGTTGTGTTTAAATGCAAATCTCCATTTAAGGAATCTGAGATTTCTGTCAACTGTCATAGGTTGCGCATCTTTATGTATTCCTTCAATCAACGGTCAGACAAAAATTGAAATTTAACTGACATTGCCATTTGAGATCAATAAGTCGTATACAGTGAGCTTAATACAACGCTGTACATGCTTTAGATTAATTACAGCTAACTTTTTCTGAAAACCATAGTTACGTCAGTTACATAAACATAATTTGTGTAACTTCTGTCAGTATTAAAACGTTAAATTTGTTTGTAGAGCCTTTAATTATTCACAATGTACACAACAGAGGAACAAATTCAATTTTATACGTGGTATTTAGAAGGATCATCGTTAGGCGAAGTTGCAGCTCTGTTTAGTGTCCAGTATCCAAATAGACCTATTCCTAGTCATTCAACGATAGCAAATGCAATTAATAAATTGAAAACTTCTGGTTGTATCAATACTATCCACAATAAATAACGATCTACAACACCAAGAGTAATAACAGAAGATTTGGAATTAAATATTGTGGCTTATGTGGAAAATGACAAGTGCGCGACATCTAGAAAAATTGCTTCGGAAATGGGCATAAGCCAAGGGACCGTTTTAAAGATTTTGAAGAAGCACAAGTATAAGTCATTTAAGTTCCAAATGCATCAAGAATTAAGGGCACGTGTTTATGAAGAACGAATACGCTTTTGCGAAAATTTATTTCACAAAATAAATAATTCTGACAACGATTTTCTCAAAACAATTCTCTTCACTGACGAGGCGACATTTATTAAACACGGGGAACCTAATCGTCAAAACTGTAGGTACTGGTCGAAGAAAAATTTACATTTGTACAACGTAACCAGAACGCAATATCCTGAAAAAGTAAATGTTTTAGCAGGAATCATTAATAATTGTATAGGCCAATTTTTTATTTTTTAATGCAGAAAAATATTGTCAATTACTACGGAATAGAATTATTCCAGCATTAAGTGATCAAAATTTAGAGCAAATTTGGTACCAATGCGATGGCGCACCGCCTCATTATTCGAGAAATGTTATCCAAATTTTAAGTGAAAGATTTCCTAATCGATGGATCCGACGAGGGGGACCAACTAGTTGGCTACCAAGGTCTCCAGACTTAAATCCGTTGGATTTCTTTTACTGGGGAAGGGTGAAATCCTCAGTGTACAACAATGTTCCTCTAGGCAGCATTGAAGAGCTTAAAAATAGAATTCAGGAGGTTTCTCGGGAAATTACCCCTCCACAAATAAGCAACGTTTTAAATGAATTTTGTAATAGATTAGGGAGTTTGTTTGGCTGTTAACGGTAATATGTTTGAACATCTTGCAGAGTAGAATTAATAAAAGTTTTAAGATTTTTTGAAGAAATGTATTTTAATGTCATATTGTAGGTATGTTATGTATGTGGTGTGTTTAGAAAAATTTAAGATGTACTAAAATGTATTATAAATTAAAACACAAAATAAATTAAACTGGCGTTTTTTCGTATGTACAATTTAAATTATGAAACTGTGCCAAAAACTATTTTTTCTGTAAGTAACCATAACAACATTCACTAAACTGAGAATGTACGATTTTAAATTATTCAGTAACTTCGTGTAACATACCAATACACCTGTAATATGCAATCTATTGAATGGTCTCCATAACAACGTCGGTTGGAGTAAGGAGATATGCCCTGCTGAACGTTTGGCCTGTATCTTTAGATTAACTATTTTGAAAGTCGCCATTTGGAAAGATCCATCAAACGGTTGTTTAGCTTAGAATTCAATGTTGAAAATTTGTCATAAAATTTATGAAAATAGAATAACGTTTCACAGCGCTCAAAGGCGTTAATGTACCTTCCTGGTATTTGTCCTCCGTTTAGGTTAACATTAAACGAACCAATTTACCCAACACTCATCGGGCGAATACAATTTTTCCACCCGTCGGTTATTTAAAATTCGACAAATGCCCGGTCAAATAATTAGAGTTTTTCGTTTTTTTCTTGAAAAACGCTTTTGTACTTTTAACGTTATCATTTTTTCAAATTTATTATTAACATCGAAAGGGCAATATACAATCTTTTCACCCATCGGAGATCTAAAATTAATAAAATGCCCGTAAAAGTAAATCTTTCGGTTTTTAAATGTCTCAGGGTATTAAGAGAGAACGGAAATCTATTTTCGGTAAAAATATAGGGCGATGAGTACAATCTTTTCCACGCGACTCGGATCTTCAATTTAGCAAAGCGCCTTTGAAAATTATAGGGACAGTTTATGATATAATATTTTAAAACAGTCTGTTCTCAAAATAGAATGGCAAGTACGGCAGTGGGGATGAACGACTATTGCAGCGCCTCTTGCAGTCATACCGGTACTACTTAAGGCACAATTTAGCGCGCGGGTTATTTAAAATTTTGTTTCTGTATTTTATCAAATGATTGCGTCAGACAAAATTGAAATTTAACGTTGACATTACTATATTTGTTGGACCATGTACGGCGTTATGTTAAGCTCACTGTATATGCACATTAGAATGTTTGACATACGTAATGATTTGATGAAATGGCAGTTTAGTATGGATAATGTCAATATATAAGCATAGACGTCCTGAATGCTACCTATTATTACTTTAGTTAAAACAAAAATAAGTCTTATTTCACAAAATATTAATTAAATTTACGCACTGAGTGAGAGAGATAACATTCGTTTAGTACTGGTATGACTGGGAGATGGCGTTGTTGTTCTCGTTCAAAGCCTATTTAGCTATAGTTGCCACACCATGCTCAGTATTGCCAATGTTGCCAATACTACGCAAAGGAATTTAGTAGATTTTCCTGGTAGATTTGGAATCTTCAATTAACAAACACCCAATATAAGACAAAACTAATTCATTATTGCTATATTTGATTTTACAATGAGTTTAATTAATTTATTTTCCAGGTATTTTAAATATTTAATAATTGAAGAAATAATTTTTCTAAATACCCAAAGTTATTTTTAGGTTATCCATTCGAACCAGTGTAATTTGTCCGTTGAATAGTAGAACATTTTATACAGACAAATATCTTCCTTTTTGGACAACGCCATGTTTACTGTAAATAATCAGGTATTTTATAAGTTTAAAAAGTTGATTCATTTTCTAGTGCAGAACCATTGAAAAAAAAGAAGCGAATAGATCCAGCTATTATCAAAGCCAGGGAAGAAAGGCGCAAAAAGAGATTAGAAAAACAAATTAGAAGGCTGGAGAAAAATGCCCGACAATTAAAACCTATTGAGGAATGTGAAGTACCACTTGTGCTAATTAATGAAAAGAAGTGTGAATATAAAAATTTAATTACTTTTTGTACTTATAGAAACATTTTGTAGTGAACGACAGAGACAAATAGCAACTGCTAACGTTGACGAATTAGAGAGGCGTGTGTTACTTGAAAAGAAATGGGCTTTATATAAAAAGGAACAATATTTAAAAGATATTAAAATGTTAGATCGTATTGCATATTCACAGCAAAAAGCATTGGATGAATTGCGGAATATATCAGAAGAATTATATCAAGAAGCTATACAGGTAATTATTATACAGTTTAAATATAATTCTGAAACTTACGCAACATTTTTTAGACTGATTTCCGTCTTATACCATTTGAATCTGTAGGACCAGTAAATACACCAGCTATTGAAAACTATGATACACCAGATGGAGATTATCAAGATATATCAAAAAAATGGGATTGATAATTACAACACACATATATGAATTATAGAAGAATAGAATTTGCTGCTGTTTTAAGTGAAAGTAGACGGCCCAACTCTTATTGAAAGAAAATATTTAAATAAAAAAACTTGATATAAATTTTTACATGTTTTGTTTCTTTTAATGAGTATGTGTAATGAATAAAGCTGAGAATATTTTAAGTGGACACCTACCAATGTCCTTCTATTGCTTGGTATGGCAGCTATACCAGCCTATAATCAGCCCTACCGGTTTTTTTTATAACTTTTGAAGCATCATAATTTTACCACAACAAGAATGCGATTCACAGCACCTGCTTAATATTAATGACTAACATTATACATGATCCTTTTCGCAAAGTATTTTTTGTGACTGCTAATCATAGAATAATTTGAACAACCCAGAAGAGCTCACTTTAGTAATGAGTTATTGAATAACCATTTGTTGAAGCATAGATTTTTAGTATTCAAGTAATAACTCAATATACAGGATGCCCCAGCTGACGCCGTTTCTTTGATAATTTGTTTATTTTACAGTATAGAGTAAAAAGTTTCAAATAAAAGTTGTCTCTATTTAAACTACGCATAGTTAGAAAATATTTTCAAATATACAAGGTGTCCCAATTATAGAAAAAGCGTATATAACTTTATTATTTTAAATAGATCAGCCTATATATTATATATTTTTTAGATTCTACATGATATTTTAAGTAACTTTTATTAAGACCTTCCTAGACTATGTTTTCGAGAAAATAAATATTTTATCAAAAATTTTGCAATTGCATTGCTCTCGCTAATGAGCTGTAGAATCAAAACTAAAAAAGGTAGAAAATTTTTATTTGCGCGAATTGATACGTCTTGAATTGTTTTACTATTTCCAATATTAACACGTACGGATCTTTTTGTTGATTGACTTTTATTGCCCTCATTTTTTCGAAGTATCTCGATTAATATTAATTTAAGGTCATATGCGGTTTACTATTTTTCTATTCACAACTTATTGCCCTTTTAGAATTTGATAAAAAAAATTTGATTTGAAAAAAAAAGTTGACCCTATGATGTCTTTCTTTAGTTTGCAATCAAATAAGTTGACACTAATTGTTCCGAAGATATTACAGTGTTAAACTTTAAATGGACCATTCTGTATACACATTTATTTTACCGATTTCACCGATGTTGAAATACCAAGAAAGAGCAAAACTATCAAATATTGTACTATTATTACATTCATTGAGGTTATATACACATTTTTGTAGCTTTTCTAAAAAAATCGCAAGCATAAATTATTGTCTCATTCGATTTTGCTTACGGTATGGTTTTTGGACATTACTTTTGACTGCCCTTATATATACAAATATAGGCATTTTAAATGAGTTATGAATACCAGCAAAATAATTTTTATCTGTTATTATATAAGTATATTTTTCTATATTTAATTATAATTGTCTTTATTATTATAAATATATTTCAATATTCAAATTAACGAACAATTGCTATCTTCACTCTATGGAAAAATCGTGAAATTCATATGCGCGAATTTCAGTTGAGAATTCTTCCATCTTTCGAGATTTCAGAAAATTGGATTTTTGGTTAAAAATTGTTAAAAAACTAAGTCCAAAATGAATGCTTCTAGGGTAAGTTTTATTTGAATGTTATTCAGTTTTTGCCTTTTATGTTTTAAAATTCATATTTTAAAATAATTCCCCAAATTAATTTACGCCTTTTACGTAATCGACAGTTTGTACAACGTTTTACATATCTTAAATTATAGGAGTATTTGTTTTATTTAAATAAAATATCAAGTGATTGTAGATTAATGTTTATTATATTGAATTCGTTTGTATTAATTTATTCTTTGTTTGTAGAAAACCTTTGCTTTGACACAATTATGTGTTCGTCAATTTTCTCAAACTGCTGTACGTAGAAGTACTCAAACAGAAGTAGCATCAAGCAAATTTCCTAAACTTAAGGAAGGCCAGAAACTATTTGGGGTAAACTATATTTCTCACTTGAGTAGTGTATGTACACATTCATATTGATTTTATTGTAGGTTGATGACCATCAACTTGTACATGTGAAAGCTGGTTTTAAGGACAAAGCTTTATATCAAGCTACCGTTGTCCTAACAGTTATTGGATTGGGTCTTTGTGGTGATGTACTGGTTAGACTGGCTTTAAAATAGAAAATTCCAAACATGTGTAGTATTTATATATGTAAAATGAAGTCATAGCTATTGTAAATTTGTTTTATTCAAATATATTATTTGTAAGTAATATATATTTTGTTGTTTATGCCATATGACATAAACATAATAGATATAAAGTACAACTTTGATTAATTCTGCTACGAATAATGATAATACAGTATAGAAGTTTTTAATTATTTATTTTTATTGAGAAGTACTTAATTGTAGTTTGAATCATTTGTATTAAACTTAATGGACTGTAAAAGGTGTTATCAGCAATTTCTTCCTATACAAGCCAATTGGTGATTAATAAAATAAGTATGGAATGAAATAACACTGAATATAGAAAGTATTTTCAGTTAAGATATAGTCAGAATACAGATTGCATTTCGTCATCTTTTACTAACTTATTATCACCGGCGTAGCCAATGTGTGCATCCAGTAGAAAACAACAGTGGTCAACTGTTAGGCAGTACTGTGCTATGATTTGTCGAAATTTTTACTAACTAGCATGGTGCTCTGTAGCAGTTGTAAACTGTTGACTTCTACTTGATATGCTCAATATGACATCCTTATACAGGTGTCTCAGCGAAACCGTTCATTAGAAGTTTATGGCGTTCTGGCCAAAATATAAATTTGAAAATTTCGAATTATATATAGTCGAGTTATGTTCTCTGCAATGAAAATATTATTAGATCTCTAGCGCTTCCGGTTACACCGGAAGTCGCGATCTACTTTATTATTTTTAATGGAACATCTATTTTTTTACTCATAAATACATATATATTGAATAATTATTACAGTTTTGCGATGATTGTCATTGTTTAGTTTAATCTGAAATTAAAATAGAGTGCAATTTAAAGTGTTAATATTAAAAAATTAAATAACACTAAATTGTTTCCGTTCTCAATCTTTTATGTTACGCCTATGATATACAATATGCCGAGAAGATGTTGCAAAGGATTGATAGATCCGAAAATCCACTGATCAACAGACTATCAACCTTGGATCCGGACAGACCACCTCCCATGATCCACGTCAGGAGAGCCATGGCACTGGCCGAAGACGCCGCAGCATAGCGTAACAACAACCGACGCAAGAACACCACCATCTATCATCTCCCTGCCTTGACGCAGCGAAGACCTAGTTACCTATTCACCCAGCCCTTGTAGGGAGTCCATGAAGAATAAAAGGCTCAAGAACCTTGTTCGGCCTTAGCAGGAGTGTGATTGACCATAGATAAAAGTGGAAAAGTGAATTGTACTTTGTACCAACATAAAGCAAAAAAATGTTAAGCGGACAATTGTATATTTTACATTCAATCATTGCTTTCTTCAGTATATTTATGGTATTTAAGCATATGCTAAACAGTTTCCAAAATAATATGACTATATCTTATGTTCTTTAGCTAGCAGCAGACAATCAGAAACAAGGCAGATGTTCAGCTTACTTATTATAGCTTGCTTATTAGTCATATGGAAGGTTTCCTAGACAGATTATACCTTTTCCCATATGCATTTCTCCATGTTGTTCCATTTCTGTATAGTGGGATATACTATTTCTGCAATCTACTTCTGTATTACCATTACCTAATTCCTATTCTGTATAATAATCATTGAATGAATTTAACACGCTTTATACATAAATAGAAAATTAAATCTAATAAAACATCATCGTTCTCTTAGTAGTAGTGGATATTTCTGCTGACGAAAGAGGTAGTTTTAGGAGTAAGAAGTTTACGAAGGTCGGATAACAATATACATATACAATGATAAGTTGCAAGTAATCGTCCAAATGTATCTACTAAAAGCCATCAAAAGCGTTATGAACAAACTATACCTTATTTCAACAAGAGAGAGACAACATTCTGAATAGACCCAAATAACACTTGTTTCTTATTGGCTGAAAGCAGTGCAAATTATATATTGTAATTTGGGCTGAGGGTCTGTTCAGAATTTTGTCTCTCTCTTTTTGAAATAAGGTATAGACAGTGTAATTTGGCTTGTAAATGTCCCGTCGCTAACTTTTATGCGACCAAAAATGACGCAACAGTAGTCGATACCCTCAAGTGAAGCTATATATATACAGTAGACGCCGCTTAATGTGATCGGTTTGGGACGGAACAGTATACTTACGATAAATAAACACAAACATACATATATCTACTTATACAGTGCATTCCGCTTAATAGATCACCATCGGAATATAACCAAATTTGGTCTATTAAGCGGCAGCTCCAATATGCGAAATTACAGATACAGATGCATATGTGGGTATATACTGTACTAATATGTATATAGAATAATAACAACAGTGCCCACGTGTTACGTAATTTAATAGTTAAAAATAACGTGCCATCGAAAAAAAACATAATTGGTGTAGGCTATGTAAATGTTTTTGATCGTTGCTTTAGCCACTACCACATAATGACATGTATTATTTGACATTTTATTGTAACCAAAGCATTCCAAAGTTTATAACCTCAAATTAAATGTCAAGGAATAAATGTCATTATGTGAAAGTGGCTAAAGTAACAATTCATTCACATAGCCTACTCTAATTATGATTTTTTTCGATGTGTCTATATAATAACATTAAACTTCAAACTAATATGTACAGTGGAGACACCCAGAAAGTCAACACCTTTAACCGTGGTGGAAATATGGATGGACCCGTTATAAATGTAAGCCGAGCGTAAAATGCAAGCTAGTACATTTATTCATTGGGATAATATTGTGTAGAGAATATATCGTCTGTATGCATGAATGGTCTATTCATGGCACAAGTATCTTCTTGGTGTTTAAGTTTTTATTTTGTTTCTGGCGATGTAAAAATCTTCCGTGTTTAATTCGTCATGTGTCCAGAAAAATCATGTATTCCTTAAACCTGTAAATGTTAAGGATAAAATCAAAAGTAGATGTGTTTGTAAGTTAAGCCCAGCAATACGACACGTTTTATTTAAATATAGCATTTTTAATACGTAGACATTTGAATACAAAAGAGTGTATCATTGTCGTATAAGCCAGCTGCATGCGGGCAATTAATCTTTTTTGATGATTTTGCAGTGAAAACAAGTTATATACCTTTTTACGTAAACCAGAAATATAATTGATTAGACAATTTTTCAGCCAATAAGCAAAAAACTCTGTGTTGTATGATAAATATGTTGCATTGATAAATATGCTTTGATATAGATATTTATGAATGCGTCTCTTTTGTGGTGAAAGTTGAATTAAGTTTTATATCACTAAAAGAAAGATTATGATTTGATAGTAATAGTAATAATTTATTTCTGGTAATATACATACACTACAAGTATGTATGTCACACGTTAAATGTTATATTGCAGTCCCAAAAGCATCAGCTTGTTTGAGAAGAAATGTATTATTGCTGGAATTTCTTTGCGACCATTCTTCATTCATCCATTGTTCGTATTTCCTTCAATTTTCAGATAATTTTAAAGCTTTTTTCGAAAAGTAAAAATTTTGATGAGCTTTCAAAACACATTGACAGTGACTCGCGTTACAGAGGCTTTGCACCCAATTTTCGCCTCTATTTCCTACAGTAAAAAATTCATAACTTTGGAATCAACTTGAATCAATTGACATTTTGGATTATAAAATCATAATCTTTCTTTTAGTGATAAACATTTAATTTAACTTTCACCACAAAAGAGAAGTGAATTTTTTCATGTGTACTTCAATGCTTGTAACTTTGTTGATAATTAACTTATTACAGAAATACTCCACATTAAAGCTGTTCTTGTCGTTAATGATCGATTTGTTGCGAAAGAAATCATTTTTCATCTTCTATTTGTAAAGCAAGCGAATTTTTTACCTAGATGAATACTTTCGCAGGTAACTGTATATTTCAATACCTACATATTGATTCTGTTGCATATCTACAGATACAATAACTAGTTCTGTTACGAAATGTTATTGGACAACTAAATGTACTTTTTTAAATTTTAATCTCTATGCCTATTTTTGCATCAAAGTTATACATATTATGTATTTAGAATCAAATAGCTTTTTCTTAACGCATTTTTCCGTATTTGGATAAACTCGATGTTCTCATGTCGACTTTCATGACGAACATTTCTAGTAAATTTACATTTAGTTATCGCATCAGGCTTGAATTAATGTGAAAACTTATTAAAAACAACAAAAGAATGAAAATCCTTTTCATGCGATGTAACATCAATACCTTAATTATTAGTTGGACACATTTACAATTAATACAAAATGTTTAAATTCACTTTTACTCCTTTTTTGCTTATGTAAACATACACATTCTATTGTATTAAATACGTGTATTTACAAAATATTGAAAGCCCACACGTCGGCTAAACTGAATTACTCACGCTAGACACAGCGATAATTTCCAGACAATCTATTTGAATTTTACAAAATAAGGTATAAATGAATGGCATTCAGTTCCATCTGATTATAACACACAAGCATTCTTCCGCCGATATTGCTATCCTATTCTATCTTACACAAAATTGATATCGGCGAGTTTCTCATCTGCATTTCCACCAAAGTGCTACTAAAATTCCCTTTAAATTCGTGTAGGTCGTTGCTTTTTTGAGTGTCGAACCTGTACTTACAATAGTTATTTACGAACCAAGTGCGTGAAATCATATTTCGCGAATGAGTGACCAAGTCACTTTTTATGGGCACGAATTCGCGAAATGTTTCACGCACGAAGTTTGTACAATACTTTTTGTACGAGAACTATAATAATAATACATACAAATTGTTAAATACGTTAACGTTTATGACCATATTATTAAGGTTAGGGATTTATAATTTTAAAATGTCACTAAATTAATCAAGTTCCAGGAAGTACCAACTTTACTTTTACGCACTCGTGTTTAAAGTAGGGCTTAACGCATTTTTCCGTATTTGGATAAACTCGATGTTCTCATGTCGACTTTCATGACGAACATTTCTAGTAAATTTACATTTAGTTATCGCATCAGGCTTGAATTAATGTGAAAACTTATTAAAAACAACAAAAGAATGAAAATCCTTTTCATGCGATGTAACATCAATACCTTAATTATTAGTTGGACACATTTACAATTAATACAAAATGTTTAAATTCACTTTTACTCCTTTTTTGCTTATGTAAACATACACATTCTATTGTATTAAATACGTGTATTTACAAAATATTGAAAGCCCACACGTCGGCTAAACTGAATTACTCACGCTAGACACAGCGATAATTTCCAGACAATCTATTTGAATTTTACAAAATAAGGTATAAATGAATGGCATTCAGTTCCATCTGATTATAACACACAAGCATTCTTCCGCCGATATTGCTATCCTATTCTATCTTACACAAAATTGATATCGGCGAGTTTCTCATCTGCATTTCCACCAAAGTGCTACTAAAATTCCCTTTAAATTCGTGTAGGTCGTTGCTTTTTTGAGTGTCGAACCTGTACTTACAATAGTTATTTACGAACCAAGTGCGTGAAATCATATTTCGCGAATGAGTGACCAAGTCACTTTTTATGGGCACGAATTCGCGAAATGTTTCACGCACGAAGTTTGTACAATACTTTTTGTACGAGAACTATAATAATAATACATACAAATTGTTAAATACGTTAACGTTTATGACCATATTATTAAGGTTAGGGATTTATAATTTTAAAATGTCACTAAATTAATCAAGTTCCAGGAAGTACCAACTTTACTTTTACGCACTCGTGTTTAAAGTAGGGCTGGGCATTTTAACCGGTTAACCGGTCAACCGGTTAGAAATACAAACCGGTTACATGTTATTCGTAAATTTTTGGCTGGTTAACCGGTCAAGAAAGTTAACCGGTCAAGACGGTTAACCGGTCAAGTCGGTTAACTGGTCAAGACGGTTAACCGGCCAAGACGCTTAATTGATTAAGAAGCTTAACCGGTCAAGAATAAATAGTAAAAGAAATGCTCATTTTGAACTTCGAAGCCAATCGTGCTAAATTCGTTTTAATCTTGATATCTACTTATCACAATATTCGGTTTTTGTTCTTAATTTTTAGACTCACTAAAATATATCTATATAGCTTATAGGTATGCTGATATTACAAAATATGTTTGATAATACTACTTAGAATGAATTTTATATTATACACATACCTACTATAAATTTTTGCTACTTATATAAGTATATTTTTTCAGCATTTCTGCAGTGATCGATATTACTTATTTGTGGGGCAACAGAGCGTACATTTTAAATCAAAAGATTTTGATTTATTTGCATAAACTATTACATAGTCGCTTGATAGATGACATATATAACAATAAATAGTAAATGAAAATAATACTAAATGCTATACGAATAGCAAAAGATTAACGCAAAATTTAAATTACTTATTTTTTAAACTATTATTTAAAAAAACTAACATATTTACAGTTCTTCCTTTTAAGCAACTTCGTTTTGCCGATACTATATTTCCTGCTGTAGAAAATACTCTCTCTGCCGGTGTTGAAGTTGCGGGAACACATAAATATTTTTTTGCTAGTTTGCTTAGTTTCGGATATCGATGCGCATTCGTTTTCCACCACTGCAATGCATTTTCTGTTTTACTTATTTCTGGTTCTGCTGAATATAATGAAATTTCATTTAGCTTTACATTTCTGTTATCATCGGGAAAAAGCACACTGAAGAAAGAAGAAAATTGTTGCTGAGTTGTGTTTAATACGTCAGAGTTATCTTCGTTTCCTAAGCAAGTATGAACGAAGTTCTTTACATCTGACAGTACGCCTGTATATCTTTCGCTATTTTTATATCTAGGATCGAAAAATGTGCAAATATCTAAAAACTGTGGTGTCGCATCTACATTTCCATCTAATTTAAATCGACCCTGCAATTCAAATTTTAAGTTTTCTTAAATAATTTTATTTCATCCAAGTCTGTCGGAGATGGTTTTAAAATATTTATCAATGATATAATAATAGGTTGGATTAATGATATTGTATTTTGCGATTCTGACGACATAATTTCCGTTATAGTTGCGTACGGTTTTAATACTTCGCGAAGACTTTCCAGAAGAATATAGTCACTTTCCGTAGTTTCCAGAGTAATTGAAGCATGTCGGGATGTAATTGTTCGATTACTTAGCACATTGATGATTGCCTGTCTTTGTTCTACAAGTCTGGCTATCATATAATACACAGAATTCCATCTTGTTTTTATGTGCTGGACGAGCTTGTGTTCAGGGAGTTGAAGTTGAGTTTGAGCGTCCTTAAGAGCATTTGTAGCAACGGTAGAATGCTTGAAATGACTCACGATATTACTGCATTTTTGTAAAACGGCCTTAATATTGTCCACATCCAAAGCTTTATTTATTGCTAACTGCAAGGTATGCGCGAAACAGTTCACGTTTTCTGGTACTAAATCCGACTCTCGTAGCGCTGCGACGATATTATTAGCGTTATCACTAACTACTGCAACAATCTTATTTTGTACTTCCCAAGCGTTAACAACATTTTCTATTGTAGTTTTTAAGTTGTGACTGGTGTGTCTTTCACTAAGATATTCTGTTGTTAATACATATGATTTTAATTCCCAATTATTCGATATACCGTGCAGTGTAACAGTAATATACGAATCATTGTTTCTTGCCGTCCAGCAATCAGTAGTTAGTGCCACATCAGAAAATACCTTAGTATATTCTTTTATTCTTTTTACCTCTAGAGCATACAGTAACTCTAATTTGGCATATACAGTTTTGCGAGAAGGCATTGTATACGTTGGTGCTAAAGCATTTAATAAAGATATGAATCCAGATCCTTCTATGATAGATATCGGTAGCATATCAGTAGATATCATTCTAATTATTAGTTCCGTAATAGCATCATGATTTTTTGTGTATGTATAGGTAGCTATTGTGGGTTGAGCGATTTTCAATCTTTTAGAACTAACAGCCGTTTCATCGGATGACTCACTGCCGCGACTAGAGCTAAAAGTATTAAAAATGTCGTTGAAAATTTATATTAACAACACCCAACAATTACAATTTATTTGAATTTATACTCAAAAAAGTCATTTTTCGATATACAGGTAGGTACAGTTGCCGCAAGAAAAAAAAGACAGTTACTATAATTATTTTTTGGTGCGGTATATTGTAATTTAAAATTAATGAATGGCAAATATTCAATGTCATACTCATAAGTCAAAATCAATCAGCTAGAATTAGTTAAATATCTGTGGTAAGTGCTGTTCTATTATTTATTAGCCGCAACTGCACCTAATGTTTTCTTAAACACAATTAAAAAAATGTATGCAAATTTACATAATTACCTAGCTACATGTTGAACTTTTAAGTGATGCCATAATGAACTTGTGGACCCCGAATATTTGAAAATCCGACTGCATCCTTTGCACTTTACTTCACTTCCATTTTTAATATAGTAATTCCATATCTCACTTTGAGAACCCATTGCTCTTTTCGCTTGCATTTTAAGACTGTCGACTGCACACATGAGCTTACTTGAATAATATTTGTTGCCAACTCCCAACCCGAAAGACAAATTTAAAACTACCAAAGTTATCAGTTCAATTGTATATATTTCACAAGTTACAATAGTTTCACTGTTAGTCTTTATTATTCTATTACTTAGTTTACCACTTTATTATAAAAACAGTAAAGCATTGAACCTCAGTATTGAATTAAATATTGGAACTTCAAGGTTCTATTCACGCAGGCACTAATCTGTTTTAACTTTCTTTCTTTTATTTGTCAGCCACTATAGATGGAATTCCCCGTAATCTTTAGATTTTACATTAGGAGGCGTAATGTTTGTATAAAACTCATTGGGGCCTGGAATATATGTTCTAGTAAGTACATCTATAAGTTTTAACTTTTGTCGATAACTACAGATATTTTGTTAGGGAGAGACGGCTGGAAATAGCTTCTGGCTTTTTTTGATAATTTTTTCAGACGTCACCACTGCTATTTAATATTAGAACCATAAATCTGATTCTCTTCACGATATTAAATTAAATATATGTGATTTCAGAATTATCCCATAAACGCATATGACAGGCACTGCTTTGTATATTATACAATATATTTTTTAACTCATGAATATAACAAAATACTTTTCGAAAAAAACTGTAGCTGCAAACTGTACACCAGAACTAAACCATTACATATTTTATATCTGGTAGGTATTCTTTTAATTTTGCATACGCACGTAGGGGCATTTGTATAGATGTGCTTGTGTTGCTTGTATAATATTCACTTTTAAGCTATATGATTACGAGTTAAAAGTTACATGTATATATTATACTACACCTAAATTCTTTTAAATATGTAACACAATGTAACTTTAGTATAAACTATGTACAACAAAGTGTATACTTATGTTACTTACTTACTACTTACTTAATAATTGTAACCCATATAACCACATAATTACGCAATTTATAGGCACGTTGATAAAAGTATCCCAACATTAAAGCTGCAGGTTAAGCGATCAAGGCGATTAACAAGTCAAGACAGTCAGGATGGTTAACCGGTTAAATGGTTAACCAGACAAGACGGTTAACCGGTCAAGACGGTTAATCGGTCAAGACGATAAACCGGTCAAGGCGGTTAACCGGTCAAGACGGTTAACCGGTCCAGACGGTTAACCGGTTATACCGGTTAACCGGATTTCTGCTTGCGGTTAACCGGTTACAAAATCTACCCGGTTGCCCAGCACTAGTTTAAAGTGACTTTTTACGCACGCAAATCGAATCATGAAATGACAGGTTTTGATAAGCGCGTACAAAAAATAAATTATGTTTTCTTAAAATAGTCACCGATTTTCTTCTGACGTAGATCTTTTGTCATTTGCTTATAAACAAAATCTGCGCAAATATCCGGAGCTGTTAGTGGGCTTTTGTTGTTACCTTCTTGGAGAAAATAGCGTCTGTGTTCGGATATGTGTCTATGAGCTTCTTTGGTACTAACTGGAATAAATTCAATATCATGGTCGTCGTCTTCTTCCTGTTCTAGATTATTTCCTTCTACTATAGCGGCAATTATTTCGTCTTCTTCTCTGTGTGAATCTATATCAAAGCAATTAATACCATTGTGTATGTTGACATATTCCTCATAATTTTCCAAACATTGTGGAATATCAAAATTATTATCTTCATTTTTCGATACTGAATTATTTTCCGTAGTTTCTAAGGTTTCATTCTCAAAATTCTTAAAACCACAATGTGCAAAGCAATTAAGTATAGTTTTATCACTTACATCTCGCCAACTATCAGCAACAAATTGAATTGCTTGCAATATGTTAACTTTAGAAGTTACTTCGATAGCTGTCGAAGAAGATTCTACTATATTTTCCTCAATTGATAAAAGAATGTGATCCACTAACCGCTTACGATAGTATGTTTTTAAGTTTTTAATAACACCCATGTCCATTGGTTGTATGATTGAAGTGGTATTAGGTGGTAAAAATTCTAGCTGAACGTTTTGTAAGGAGTTACAGTGAGGATGTGCTGCGCAATTATCTACGACAAGAACGACTTTTTTAGATTCTTGCTGTAAATTTCTATCCCATTCTTTCAGCCAGTTCTCAAAAATTTGGGACGTCATCCATGCATTTTTATTAGCTAAATATTGTACAGGTAATCTTTCTATCGTAATTCCTTTGAAGCATCGAGGTTTTGCAGACTTTCCTATTACCAAGAGCTTCCTTTTGTCAGATCCCGACATGTTTGCGCAACATAAAACTGTTATTTGGTCAAGTGCTTTCTTTGAACCTGCTAATTTCTCGTACTTGTAAACTAACGATCCATCTAGTGTAGCGCGATAAAATAAGCCGGTTTCGTCGGCATTATAAATGTTGTCTGCTGAATAGGTTTGCAAAATTTCTGGTAATTTTGTTAATTTCCAGTCTTCCGCGGATTTCAGGTTTGCACTAGCTTTTTCGCCGTAAGATTTTTTAAATTTAATACCGTTTCGAATTTTCCAACGTGACAACCAGCCGTCGGTAGCTTTAAACTCTGTATGACCCAATTTTTGAGCTAATTCTTCTGCTTTAGTTTTCAATATCGCTCCACTTACATTAACACCTCGATGAGTTACAATAGAAAACCAACGGTTTAGGGCATCATCTACTTCCGGATCTTTTCCTTCACGATGTTCCTTGATCTTTTACATCTGTCCATTCTTTTTGCAATTGGTAATTAAACGAGAAATTGTGGCTCGCGAAACACCCGTTATGCGTGATAATTCACTATGGGAAGGGTTTCCAGGTTGTTTTTTAATTTTGTCTATAATTTGTATTTTATCAAACAAAGATAAGTCTTTTCGTGGCATTTTAACTAACGAACTTGTGTTGAAGTTGGTGTGTAAATGCTATGAGTCAACACAGCTCACTGTTCAAAGGAATGAAAAACGAACGAACGGTTCGTAAATAAAATTATTTACGACTAACAAAGCGTTTCTTGAAATATGTATATGACAAGCACATTGTTCTATTAAACGAAATTATGCTCTAATAAACGGCGTAAAATATTGAAGTAAGCATACAATTGTTTATGTTTCTCACGAAAATGTTCTTATAAGCGGCGATATCTATTAAACGGCTGTTCTATTAAGCGGAATGCACATAAGGTTTCTATTCAGGGAAATATAACTACAATACAAACTATATACACAGTATAGAAAAATGGTAACGATCAGTCACGTCGGCACCTTTGATGTTCGTGTGGTTAGTTTGAATATCCTCCAAACAGTTGACAAATTGAAGTACGAAAAAGAAAAAAAAATATGACTATTCAAAATTGTCGAAAATAAATTAACTACATATGTAGCAAAACTAATGACATTAACCAAAATATTGATGATAATAAAGCGAAGATGTTCCTACAGATAAGTATGCAAGCGATCGGGACTTTCTCGAAGTGATGTCATTAAACGATTGATAACATTATTCGTGATCACATTAAGCGGCGACCGCTAATAATATAATTCCTATTAGTATGACCAAAAACTTTTTTATATGTAGATTAGGTCTATCTCGATTTTAGGAACCTGGGTTGTCTTTGTTTAATTTAGATTGCCGTCGAAGATTTAAATTACAGTGAATACAGTAAAACACTTATTTGTATGTTCTGCACTCAGAGGCGGATTTACAAACGTGCCGCCGATAGGCTGAACCAAATTGCCGCCTATCGTATTGACTTGAAATTCCTCCATTACAAAACTAAAAATAAGTAGGTAATAAAATAAGTAATACGAAAATTATACAACAGTGTATTAAAATTATATAAAATGCAACAAAACCTTTATTCCAACAGAATATAATAATAAAACTCATATATTAATGAAAATGAAAGCGCAAAAAAACTTTCGTCTTGGAAAATTTGCCGCCTATGAAAATTTGCCGCCGTAGGCTATAGCCTAGCTAGCCTATTTAGAAATCCGCCATTGTCTGCACTAGTTATTGATGAGATAAACGAAGACAAACTATTATATTGTAGTATTTTCTCTGAGAAATATCCGTGGAAATCCTTAACACAATAAGGTAACTTCCGGTTTTCAACGGATTGTCCACTTAAAGCTGTATTTGTAGTTACATCCGCAACAATTTTTTTTCCATTCTATTCTGTGTATAAGCTCTAGCATTACAATTTCGTATTAAAATAGTGATTTTCAAAGTTTGCTTTTATTTATCTCATCAACTATAAAAATTGGGTATAGGAAGTTTGATATCAGATAAAAGTTCTGTACAATAAAATGGGTGTAGGCTGTTTAATAAAAACATGAAGGCATAGACGGCATAGACTCTGCGTAGAAATTCCCGAGTGAATATATAGGCATTCGGTCCTTGTTAAGCAATCCCCCCTTTATGTATTTATATAGATTGCCTATGCTGAAGCTTTTTTCTTTCTTCTCTTATCCAGAATAGTGTATACATGTACTTTAAAATTTGCTGTATCTGTATATATATATATATATTTTCTTTTATGTACAGAGTGTACAGAGCACTTTTTGAATTTACGAATTGTTAATTAACCAAGCAAAAAGTATATCTAGATTTATTCTTTTGGTTATATTTGCTCATACCTAAGTAAAGATTTGGTTATTAATAGTTCTTTTGTGTTTTTTTCATGTGAGTGTAATATATTGTTCAGGAAATACTTAAGTAACTATTCAAACTATTCTGGTAGATTCTTAACTTCAGCTGCGGCTATATTTTTCATGTGAAGTGTAACAAGATTAGGGGATTAATTATAGGTATCTATAATTAATCCCACCTAATCTATGTTGGAGTTATTTTAATTTTTATAGCATTAGTTACACCTATGATTTTCTTTTATTTTCGTTGGTAGTTCTCTCTGTTCTCGATGGAATTTTCTTCCTCTTTCTAGACGTAGCTTCAAATATATTGTATGTGCTTGGGTGTAATAAATTATCTTTATTGTTTTTCTTGTAAATTTTCGTGGTGTAATTAAGGTTAATTCATTTTAAAATTATTTATTTCTGCTGCACAGATGTTTTTTTTAGATTTAATTCGATGCCGATTTTACCATTGAAATATAGCATTATTTAAATTACACGCGAATTTTACTTCTGTTAAATATTCTTGGATAAAACTAATAATAATAATCTCAAATATTACCTCTAAACTATTAGTATTAATTGCCAATTCAAATGATCATGGTATTTATAGTGGCAACTGGCAACCTTTTAGAAAAACTTTCTACATTTCTCCAAACCTAGTAGAAAATTTACAGAAAAGTGTTGATTAGAGGATTAAACAAAACACAAATTCATTAAAAAAACGATTACATTTAATTGTTTCTTAAAAATATCTTTGGTATAAAACATTTAAATATACTTTTTGTTATATTTTTTTGGCGAAACGAAATAGTTAACTTAATTACAATATATCATAGAAAGCAAATGAATTAAATTATAGAATATAACCGTTCGAAAGATACTTATAATTAAGCTTACCATATGTGCCGATTTGGTTCGGATTTCCGATAATCCGGAATTTGAATCGTTGCCTGTAGATTTATCCGGAATACAACAATGTTCCAAATCTTTATAAGATTGTGAATTTTAAAAATAATTATCAATCTTTTGGTCTCACAAGTTGTAAGTAAGTATAGTGATGGTAAGCCTACTTATATTAGATATATTAAATTTTCGATAAATTTACTGCGCAGTAAAGTATTATTTCTTATTTTTCTATGTTTAGAGACATCAGTCATGTAAACAGTCTTATTAGCAATATCAGTGAAGTTTTTCAACTATTACAGCAATATAAACTTCGTCAAGCATTAAAGTTCTAATATGCTTTTATATAAATTAATTTCATTGAGATTTTTATTCATAATCGGAAACACAGTAAACACAAATCTAATTACAATTTGTATCTTCTTATATATGTAATAGAAATAATTGCTTTGCTCTCTAATCCTTAATTACTTCATCAAGTTTTTTGAAAAATTTTCGATTTATTGCTTTCCAAAATGTGGGTAAAAATCTCATATAAATAATAGTTCTTAATACAACGCCACTATAATGTAACATGCTGAGAAGAACGCTTTCATAATTTGTTACGTATGGGTTATATAGGGGTGGTGATTTGAAACTGTCTATGCTATTGCTAGGAGTTTCTTGAGATTTTACGTGTAATATGTATAAAATATTTCGTGGCAGCGAAATTACGAAATAAGTTGCGCTGAGAACAACACATAGCAATACCAATTTTTTAATACGCTCTAGATTTTTACACAAAGTATTGTTAGACAACCGGCTTTGATATAATTTGTATAACAACAGAAAAAATGATGAAAATATCAGTGGAACTGGAATGAGTACTCTGAAAATGAATAACAAATTTTGAAGTAATTGACCGTAATGTGTATCAATTACAATACAAATTGTAGAATTGTAAGCTATGTTTTTCACTTTTATTGTTGATGATAAAGTATATTCTGGTATGCTTAAGGATAAGCAGATGAACCAAACTAGCAGCGACGGAAATATGACGGCGACATCATTCTTCTTTCTTCTATAATCAATTGTTAATGATCTACTTGATGTAGGTGTTTCGTTCTTCTTTACCAAACATTCATTGGATTCATCATCGTCGCAAGATGTAAGAGGATTCTTGTTTCCTTTACTTATCTGGTGTACGTAAAGGTTCCAAACCGATATGGTGTGAAAATTGAGACAGATTAGTAGGTATACGGTGAGGGAATTAAATAAGATTTCACTTCCAGAATACAGGGGACATAAATCTGTAGAGAATGTCCACGAATCTTTTTGTAGAGACAGTAATTCCAGCACGATGACGAAGGTGGTCAATAAATCAACTGCTGCTATTTGAAGTATTACTAATAGAACACCTGAAAATGAAGAAAAACAAATGTATAGTTTATTACCCAATATAATGAATAAACACGTATAAAAAATATTTCTATTATTTATAATATGTAATGTGCAAAAATTGATAAGTCTTTTATTTTAGTAAATGCAGATATGTAGGTACTGAAAGACTAAGGAAGGCACTTTTTTTAAAGTTTGTGTGATGTTTGTCGTCGAGGTAGCTCTTTATATTGTTTGTGGAAAGCGAAGGTCGCAAAAAAAACTATAAAAAGCCTTCTATCATTACTGCAACTTTATTTGTTGTATGTGTTATAGGATTATACATTACAGTTAAAATGCAAAATTTATTTAAATTAATCAGTCTCAGCATCAGCTTCTTTCCATTTCTGCAGTTCTTTACTTCCAACATTTTGACAAAGTGAAAACAGTTTGATTTTCTCACGTACCTACTTATCAGATCATTAAAAATGGAATCGAACAGTATAGTAGAGACTAAGTAAAACAAAACTTATAACAAGAAATAAATTGAGGTTTTACAAAGGAAGCCAAAGAAAATATAAACACTAAATAATATGGTGAAAAATATAGTGCTAGTAGCGAAAGAAAGAGTTATGATCATAGAAGTTGGGCAAAATTGGAAGAAGACAGTAAAAACAACTCAGGGAAATCTCAACAAAGGAAAATTACTAATGATGTGGAGTGAGTATTCCTAGGAATTACTATCAAGAGAAAATCTGAATGAGACCCGTGAAGAAATAAACAAAACTGAACGTGGCGATACCGAAGTCCATAGAGAGAGAGAGAGAGAGAGAGAGAGAGAGAGAGAGATTTCAGGAAAAATGGTGTAAGATTCAAGAAAATTAAAAAATGATAAAGCATCAATAACATCCGAAATGATCATAAATATGGGAATATATAGAACAAATATCATTTTCAACTGCAACAGAGGTATAATAAGTTTTGAATGAAAAAAAGTAGTAAAAACGACATTGATAGAATCTCAAAGTAGATTTAGGAAGCGTAGAAACATTTAAGGTCATCAGTCAAGAAATAATTAACAAGGCTAGATTGAAAAAGTGGATTTAGAAGAGGACTTTGAAAGAGATCCAAGAACAATGACGTAGGACCTACTAGAACAGAAAAGTCTGCATAGAAAATTAAATAAATTAATTCGAGCTTATTTAGAAACAAAGCAAATCCATCATCCTTTTTTAATAAAAACACGAAATAAATGGTATTCAAAAAATATATTAAGACAAGGTAGAAGATTGAGCCGTATAGGTACTCTTTACAGTGTTTTCGTGGATCATATTAATAAAATCTATAGTGAAGGAGGAGCATTATTAGGCTACAAAAATTGATAAATTACTACATCGGTCAAATATTGTTAAGTTCTGTGATAATTTTTAAATAAAAATTGATCTCGGAATGTATCAATTATATATTTAGTAGAATCATACGAAAATATTTTAGTTACTTTCTAGCATGAAAGTCGGTATGCAAAAAAACTTTCGCTTATTGGCCTAGTAATGCATAGGGACCAGCTGGTTATGCTTATGGAAAGTGCTATACCAAAGAACGGTTATTTGAATTAAATCTGTATCTGGGTAGACAAGTTTTCGCTAATAAATCAGTTGAAAAGATATATACATAACTTCGTAACAACAGTAATTATTACTAATTGTTATTAGATAGTTGCATGAAAATCGTTCGAACAAGTCAATTTTCCATTTTTCTTATGCACTGACCTAGTTCGCTAATATACCGGGTGGTTCAAAAAGTTGTAGACTAATATTTTTTGAAACGGAATAATCTGTGCTTATACAGGGTGCGACAGAAAGGATTTTACACTTTAAACGTTTGCTTAAAGGGAAACAACATAAGTTACAGCAACGTTTTCTTTTTCAATAAAAAGAGTAGCCTTTGGAAATTTGTTTCATAGGTTGATAGTTGTCAACAATGCAGTGGACGGTGCCTCAATGTGTCTCTTTTTTCAGCTGTAAGAATAATCGATCCCTACTTCTTCTGGTAAAATGTTACGAAATTTTTTTCTTCCACAAATTCAAGATATGGAGTTTTGGTTCCAACAGGATGGCGCAACTTGTCCCACGACAACAAAATTTTTCTTTGATGTATTATTTTGAAGGGTCGTCATTAATAGCAGGATGCTCTTCTTGAGCTGCAGACGACGATCTTGTTGGCTTTTTGTTTTTGCTTTGTCTTGTAATGTATCTATTTATTTTTGTTGCCAATAAATGATTTATTATTATTATTAAACAATACGGAGATCTTGAATCGGTTTTTTTCCAAAGAGACTAATTTAAATCAGAGTGATCATAAGTTGGCCTCCTAAGTCACCCGATTTAACCGTGCCAGATTTTTTTCTTTGGGGCTTTTTAAAGTATAAGGTCTATTGTAACGAGCCCCGGAATTTAGAGGAGTTTAAAGGGAACATTAAAACTGAATGTTTTTTGTAAGCGATCGTTTTTGTTTGTTCACGTATTCGTCATTCTGTATCTAGCTGTCGTATACAGTACATGTATATGACATTCTTATATTAATACATATATATTACCTATCTAACAACGACGTCTTTAATTACTTGCAATGTAAAAAGTGCATACATAACAACTATCTTCAGTTGTTTTTTACAAGTAAAATTCGTATTTTGTAACAAAAATATAATATTTAGCACAACAATTTAATTTGGAAAATGCCCTCGATAATTTGTTCCATTTCTTGGAAATATTTTGCTAAGGAATTAACAAACATCTATCGCGAAAAGAGTAGGTGCTCCATGAAGCTGAAACCAAATATGTTTATAGAAAACGTCGTCATGTTCATGATCAGAAAAAATAATAACGAACGTTAATGTAAACTGGTGGGAGTTTTCTTTGAAAAAAATAAGAACTCTAAGCAGCGCTATCCTTTCTACAAGTTTAATTTGCATCCAATAAGGGTTTTTTTTTGCACCAACACCTATTATTGCGGTAATTTATTGCATTCAGCTTCACACAAAAAATGGTACTCAAAAAGTTTTTTGATGACAATGAAACAGAAGTTCTTTATAAAACAGCAATGAACAGTCTAGAAGATGCTCAATTAATTCTTGCAACACCTGCACTGAATGGGTGATTTCATTATCAAATAAGTATTTCTTACCTTGAAAAACCTTCAAAATAAGCAAGTGATTTGTGACAAGCAGATATCTACATACTTATATAGACTTCCGTGTGTTTATAGTGATGAGGATTACGTATGTACATATTTCCTTATTTAGGATAACTAACTAAAATGGTAGAAATCGATAGTTAAAACATTTGTACGGGATACATATTATTCAGACGTTGCAGTGTAACAAAATTGAAGTAGAAATAGGTAGGTAATACATACCTGTATATCTAATATATAAAACCATTTGTGCAATAACATCGCTATTCGTATCAACAATTGCGAAAGATTCATGTAATTTGTGCAGAATACGTAAAACTGGTCTTTCTATCTATACCCTTATTTGTTGTAACTAGATATTTGTCTCGCAACCAGACATTTCTTTATAAGTACATCCATATAGCTTGTGGATATTTTTCTCAATTTCCTTTACAAACAGTTCTATTAAGTAATTAGTGTAACAATACCGAAGTAAAACCTGTTTTAGTTTATTATTTTTTTTACTAAATAAGGAATTGTAGTATGAATGTAATTTCACGCAAATATAGGTATATGTAAATTCAATTAGGATGATGTTTGTTTTAATAGTTGCGTTTTTTATTGTTCTCGTGTATTCCAGTGTAACGACAATGCACCTGAGTGTGAATCAGTAGAAATTGATCTTATTATTTATCTGGTGGTAATTCTATATGCTACTAACAAAATCTGTATACTTGATATACTTTATCCTTTTTAAGTTGTAAGCATATATAGTCTATAAGAATTTCAACTGTTATCAATCTTAGATTAAACGAGAAACGCTTTTTCTTCAAACACCGCAGAAGTTTTTAAACAGAAAAATCTGACAGTGCTACGTTCCTATCATTGATTATTTTATTGCTTTTGTTTGCTTTATAAACCCGACAATTGTCATAGCAAAACATGCTTTTCTGCATAGTAATTAGTAGATTATTTTCCACCTGGTGTAAAGTCTTTCTATACATGTAAGTTGTTATGCAAAATTTTCAGGGTATCTGATACAGAAGGACTGCATTGGAAGTGGAGTTTAGTTGTTCATTCGAGCGCCAGCAGGTAGTTCATATTTTGGGCAATGATTTGTTTGTATCTAATTGAAGTTAGCAACAAAATTGAACTGAAAACTTGAACATTTAACCATTATTTTCCTCTATAGAACCTCACAAATTAAGGACAATATTACGTGAAATTAGAGTGGCAATTTAAATACACATTATACATAGTTACCTTCATTTTCATTTTGGGAGAATATTTATTTAAAAAGGTTTTTTGTGTACGTCATAGTTATTAATAATTCATTGTATATTTTCAACTTTAAAAGTAAAACTAAAAATCTGAATGTAAATTCAAATACACGACTGAAATAGAAATGAGGGAATGATTCTGGTTAGGTGTTATGAGAAGCGTTACATATGAGTGCAATTGAAGGTTCTTTTGATATCAAAATGACTATTCACCATGCATATATAGATTTATGCAATGATTCTAAATAGATTTTACGTTTTGTGAATCTATTTTTGAAAAACAAAAGATCAATGTATAATGTGGCTTAACACCCAGAGTGAAATCCCAAAAAATTTATGGAAAAAAAATGTTAAAAATCATAAAGTAACAAACCCCACTGCTCTACAAATACATACAATTTTTTCTTTGTTTAAAAAGTCAGAACAATTTTAAACTGCAGTTTTCTTATAAATAATTCTATCAATATAAATGTAACTAATTTTATTGTTTTAATAATATGATAATTCTTAAAAATAGGCGATAGCGAATTACTTGTAGCGACACTATTGTCGTCTGCTACTGCTGTAGACAAGACAAACACTCGACATTTCCTTACAAATAATTAATTACACAAATGTTGTCATTAGTACTGCTTTAATTGCTGTCCACGAACGTACATATGTTCTTGTTTGACATAGACAGTTCTGCCGCTTTATCTCAGTAAACAGTTTTAAAAATTCTTTATTTAATTTAAACAAAGAACCCACGTCATCTTAGAATTGGCGCCACTTTATATATTCATCTCATTTTCATTATATACGGACACGCTTTCTTTAAAATATAAAACATGATGTCGTGTGTTACATACAAAATTATTAAATTAGATTTAATTTTATAATGTACCTATTTTATACACTGCAAAGTTAATTTAAAAAATAATTGACTTTTTAAGAAGTTATTATACGACAACTGGTAAGTTTTATGAGGTAAATAATTATCACAGAAATATGTATGACGTCTTGGTAGATAGGTACTTCGGTAGAGGTACTAATTAATAATTAACAACGCAACATTATTTACGGCGAGGTAATCTTGTAACAAAGCAATGAAAACATATTTACACATACAATTTAGACAGCAAGAGCTGCAGTAGGTAGGATTGACAAGCAATACACTGATCTATTCACCACAAAAAAAGGAAAATGTACAAAGTGTACAATAACAATAACCAATTAATTTTTCTACTGTTTAAAAATCAACAAAATGAAATGCTCTTTCAAATCTAAAAATATTATTCATCGAGCAAGACATAATTTAATAAATGCTCCAATTGTTCTCCAGTAACCATTAAAGAATGTTCAGGTATGTATGTTTATTCTGCGCCACTGGAAAATATCGAGTCTTCTTCTAGAGAACGTCCAACATATAGATGTAGATATATCTTGAAAATATTTTAGGATATGATTAAGAAGAAATTGAGTTAACAACATGTGGTGTGAAATAGAGTTTGATTCAGAGCTAAATAAAATCTACATGGCGTGCAATAAAGAGTATATTAATAAATATCTATTATCCTTTCTTTTGCAGTATACAGTAATCTCTCGCTAAACGGGGCTTCCTCAAACGCGGTTTCACATATCCGCGGGTTTCGTTTTAAAAAAATAAATTGCATATGATTGGAAGGTTTACTACTGCCATTCAAGGAAATTCAAAAAGACATTAAGAAAAATATGAAACAGCCAACTATTCATTCATATTTTAATAAATGAATGTATTTAGTTTATATTTGGTGTGCATTTGGTTATAGAATTAAAGTTTATTTATACATATTACACAAACGTTCACTTTCTTAATTTCCCCTCACCAACCGCGAATTTCTTCAACCACGGTCTTATCATGGAACCTAACCCCCGCGTTAGGCGAGGGATTACTGTACTATACTAGTGACAATATTTGGATACTAATATGTAAGTCAAAAATATTCTTTTTGATTTGATTGTATACACGGCTTACATAGGTCATATCAGTTCTTAAAGAAAAACCTTTTACTAACTAATTTAATTGATTTTATGTATAAATATTGTGATAATGTTATCAGAACTGAATAGATTTCAACTTAAATATATTTTTGTAAGACTTCATAAGCATATGCTTTAATGAGATAATCACGAAGCTATACATATGCATTTGTTGGTTTGAAGCTACTCGGTAATTGAGTGATGAACTATACATACGATTGGATCGGTCCCGACATCATAATTGTTATTAAATAATTCAATTATGTTATGCTATAATAAAAATGATAGTTTGCGAGAATATAGGAAGAGTTAGGATTTTATTAAGCCTTGTTGAGGATATTATTTACAAACTTGGTAAATGTTAACGCTACTAAAGTCTCCCGTCACATTTATTTCAAAAGGTTACTTTGAACCACATAGAAATAATCCTTGAACATGCAATTATCGTAATTGCAAAATTTTATTAAATACATTAAAACAGTTTTGTTTGAATGATAAGTTATGTATTTCATCATTTGTTTAAGAAAAATGAAACTGCTTGAGAACCAGTAAATAAATAAGACCTTTTAATTTCAAAGAGCTCGTTTTTCACTTCACAGACAAATATATTAAATTGATAGTGAAATAGAAGTCTTGCCATCAATATGCAAAAAATGTAGCTGAAAATTAGGTTCTACACTAATATTGTATAATATGCAGTGGTTTATATAATAAATAATAGTAATATAGTTTTTTGTCATAAGAAGTCTAGAATAACATTATTTTTGCATATCAATAATCTCAGTTCTAGTACCTAGAAAAATATTATTTTTAATCTAAAAGATAATTAGTAAAGAAAGGTCTCGTGTTTTGTACTCGGCAGTCCACCTCGTTATTTAAATTCTTCTATTCATTGTATATCTTCAACTATCCTTTTACGTTCCTCTAAAAATATTCATCTGTTCTTAAGCATATTACATTGAATACCTCGACGGGTATGTGAATGCGTATCTATAGAGAAAACTTCCAATTGGTATTTTTAAACTGGCGTACATGGACATTAAACACAGAGTTATGCGTGTAGTTAGCAATGTAAAGTATCAAGCAGGAATGAATAACGGTTCGTGGAATGGATGAGGCTCGATGGTATGATATAAATAATAAAAAAATAGTCCGCAATTTCGTTGCGGAGAATTCTTTGCGTTTAAAAGTATATACGGAGATGGAATACTCATATCATTTTCTGAATAAGAGTTTATCAAGCATCTCTATTGATATTAAAACATGTCTCAACAGAACTAACGTTATAACTAGTAGCCTATTATACGAATAAAATTAGCTTCATAAATATAATGAGAGTAATTAAAGTTTACATGAAGTGCCGTCAATCCAATAAGATGTACATATACGCTGTTTGGTCATTAAATATTAAATACTTTTGGATTACCACATACAGGTTACTAGAAAGAGTTATCTTAAAATAAATATAAAAATAGATAACAAATAAAACACTTGGTATTGTTTCACAATTGTTTTTATGTGAAACTATATCTACCAAGTGTTTTATTCGTTATTTATTTTTATATTGATAAAATGTTTCACCAAGAGATTTCCATCACTTCGTTTAATTATTTTTTAGAATAAATATATAGTAATTTAAGCTTTCGCAATTTTTAGTAGTGCATATAATATTTACATTTCAAAGATGCGTCGTTTCCCGTTAAATATTTGATCAAATTTGGTGATGTAATATAATTCTTCTTCAGTGTAAAATAGTAGGATCATAAGAATTTATAATAAACAAATGAATACTTTAATGATGAAATTCAACAGACAAAAACATGCTTGAAATGATGATTTCTGAATGATTTCTGTTGTGTAGTGTGCTCAGATAGAAATGCTTAGTTGGTCCATTTTCTAACCGATGTTATTTTCGCGACTATATTTTTGAGAGAGACAGGGCAGTGAAGATAATATATACTGTTATGTCAAAATCAAATCAAAATAATTCAAATAATTTTTATATTAAGCACTTTACAATTAATTTAGACCCACCCTCTCTTACCTTAGTATGTATAATATTAAAAATAAAAATAGTTACTTCTTCCCGACTTCTGGTCTTCTGGTCCTACTTTCCTTTGAAATTTTTCTTCTTTTCCTCTTTTCACTTTTCAATCTTTTCAAATCTTTTGAATCTTCAAACTTTTCCTTCACCTGTCTCTCTAATTTCTTTTCTTCTTTTCCTCTTTTCACTTTTCAATCTTTTCAAACCAATTTCCAATGTTCTTTTTCAAATTTCACTTTCTATTTTTAAAATGTTTTTCTACTTTTTAAAAGAACTTATCTTTTTCGTCTGACTTTTCCTTCTTTTCCACCTTTCAAAAAAAACCAATTGTCTACCTTTTCTTGTTTTTTCTTGACCTCCTTCTCAAATTTTATTATTATTTTCCAAAACCGCGGTAAAATGAGTGTGCGTCGTACGTGTAATTTTGACAAAATATTTCCTAAATTTACAAACAATACATTCCTTCGTAAGTCACATTTTTGTCCAATTTCAGAGTGCCCCTCCTAACATAGGAGTTATTGTTTCTTCCACAAATCAGTCTTTTGAGAACAATTCTTTTATAATTGCATATTGTAAAATTGGAGAACCTTGTTTGAAAAAAATAATTTCTTTATTTTAAACCTTCAATTACTTGTCCAAAACGTCAAATACTCAATTGAATCCACATGCTATGTCTATATCAATTTCTTTATAATTTCTTATGGAATTAGACCAAGGCGTCATTTTTATGCAAGCACATTACACAATAGAAATGATTCAGAAGTGATCCTCTGAATGATATATGTTACTCTCTGTTGAATGTATTCATTAATATCCGCTCATTATTGACGTTTATCTTTGACGAACCATCTATTCACAAATAATCGAACCACAAAGATTTATAGTTTATCTAGGTTTACATAAATTCCTGCAGTTTCTCATTAGTTTACACCAAAGAGGAATTCTATTAGATCATATTCTAATACAAAGGCATATCCAATGCGATGTAGGAAACTTTTCTCTGTATATCTTAGGTTGTAAATGTTTCAAAAAGCTGGATTTGTTTTCATAAACCATGCGTTTCAAATGATTCCAAAGATACAAATATTTACTTAATTTTATAATAGAACATTTAATAAGGTTCTCATAGTTTTCTGTTTTTATTTCATTATTTAATTTATAACATTTAAGGAAATCGCCATACATCAATATACAGGGTGTCTCAGTGAGACCGTTCATTAGAAGTTTATGGGGTTCTGGCCAAAATATAAATTTGAAAATTCAACACCCTATATATTTTTACATATTTGGATTTACCTATCTTTAAACTTTATAAAAAATTTTAGTTTTTTTAATTTGATTCAGGCGTTTTGTTAGTTATTCGATTTTTCTAAAAAAAATTGTTATAGCGGACGTTTATTCAAATAATCAGAGAACATTCGATTTTTCGGATATCAATTTAGAATTTGTAACATGCTTAAACAACATGTTCGAGTATATTTTCGCGGCGAGAACGGCTGTCTACATTACTATGGCACGTTAACTCTTCGAAATTTTGAAGAACCATAACTGAATTTTTTCAAATAGCAGCCCCCATTTTTTATTACTCAGTCGTCTTCAGCGTCCAATTCTACATCTTTTAGGTGTCACATGTACCTTACCTAAAATTGATAGTTTAGGAGATAATTAGAAATTTTGAAAAATACGCACATAACTCGTGGATACCTATCCAGTATGCCATGGAAAATAAGCGTTCTCAAAGATTTATTGTCAAAGTCTAACGACAAAATCACACTTCGTCGTTTGATACTTGTGAGTTAATAATTATCCGTTAAATGCCTTTACATTATTATTATAAAGCGTTAAAATGGATAACAATAACCAAAACAATGTTTTACATAAAGTAAGAAATTCTGAATGTATTTTTTAAGAAATAAGTGTAAAAAACTAGAAAGAAATTATGATAATTGTTCAAAATGGTGATTGTTCGCATTCAAGCATAGTGTTAAACGTACAGAAACACCCTCAAGTGTTGCTCTCTGTACATCTAGAGAAGAGAGTCGAATATTGCTCGCGCACATGCTTTTAACTACTACCTCGTGGTCGCCGATGTCTGGTAGACCAGATCTTTGATACGTCCCCAAAGGAAGAAGCCCACAGGTGTCATATCTGGAGATCATACAAGCTAACTCCTAACTGCCTTACCCACCTGTCATCGCACATTAAGGTGTTATCCATTTTAACTTTTTATAGCAATAATGTAAAGGCATTTAACGCGTAATTATTAACTCACAAGCATGTCACAAGTTAACGTGCCATAGTAGAGTAACCACGCAATGTAGACAGTCGCTCTCGGCGCCAAAATATACTCCAACATGTTATTTAAGCATGTTACGAATTCTAAATTTATATCCGAAAAATCGAGTGTTCTTTGATTTTTTGAATAAACGTGCGCTATAGCAGATTTTTTTAGAAAACATCGAATAACTACACAACGCCTGAATCAAATTAAAAAAAAATTAGAGGTATTTATAAAGCTTAAAGATAGGTAAATCCAAATATGTAAAAATATATAGAGTGTTCCATCAAAAATAACAAAGTAGATAGCGACGTCCGGTATAACCGGAAGCCTTAGAAATCTAATAATATTTTCATTGAAGTGAACATAATCGACTGTATATAATTCTGAATTTTCAAATTATAAACTTCTAATGAACGGTCTCGCTGAGACACCCTGTATATTCGCCGTTAACTACCATATATAATATTTCATTTATATTATATTATAAAAATATTTTAATTTGCCCGTCTGCTCAACATCAAATTAAATTATATCGTTTAGATTGGTGCCAATTCATATAAACGCTGGTCTATTTTTAATAGGTTAATAAACTCATGTCTAAGAGTAAAAACAGTACTATTATAGTTTTAAAGTATGTGTCTGCGTATTTTAAGGCAGTGTATAGTCGGAATAACAAAAATAACGCAAAATACGTATGGTAAACGATTTACATCAGGCATTGTAAAGGTGGATATATTACCTACTAATTTAAATAATGAAATTGGCTACGCACAATTGTATTGTACACACTTGCAATGTATTTATAGAGATAGAATTATCATTTGTAGAAGGTAACAGTTTAAACTTGCATTAATTTTTATCGTTATGATCAAAATTAATAAATATATGTAATTTTATTTATTTAATAATTAAATAAACTACACAACGGTACTTATGTCCTTCACAAAAGTTTTGAATTACCCAGTACAATAAACAAGGGATGATTCCCAGCTATATTTGGTTGTAGCGGCTTAACACTGACACAATTTAATACTTCTTTGTTTATTTATTTAATAAATGTATGCACATGTCAAAAGAATAGTAATACAGTTAGCCAAAATGGAATTAAAAAAATGTTAGAAGCAGTCAAATTTGTTGCACCACGAACATCGTGTAATAGTCCTTTCCACAACTTGTACATCGAGAGCAACTGGAAATGTCTGGATGTCTAAATCTAAAAATAACTGGATATACAATCTTTTTTGGTTTGTCATCAATGTATCCAGTTTTATAGCAGTTACATATATGTAAATAGATTGATGAATTGCAATGTTGGAAGATACGTTGTAACAAAGCCAAAATTCTCTAATATTGAGTGTCTATTGATCATTTTTATACTTAGTAAGAATTTGTGAGATTTGGACGTTTTATTTTTGACTTTCCACTTTTATTATGTACGCATACAAAGCTTCTATCAACAAATTTTATTACATTGTTCTATCCACTCGAATGTGTGTGTCCTCCTTTTCACTACGTTAAAATCGCTAAGGTGAGCTGCATCAGAGACTGCTACTGTTCAGCTATGTATATCGATATGGCTCTCAACTAACTCTCAATTCCATAGCCTCTGATAGTGAACTTGTATTCTAATCCTTTTTATTATATATGAAGCTCCAAGGCTGATATGACCTTTTTGTCTGCATGACCGATAGTGATAAATGACCCTTCCTATCCCCTTATCCAGTAACCAACACCATTTTGTGTGCAGATTAAAGTAATAGTTGATGCAGTTTCATTCAAACGTCGTTTTTTATTCCTGAATGAACACTTTTTAGTCTTAGAATGTGGGAATTTCATCAATGTACGGAGGTGCAAATTCAAAAATTCCACTGTAGTTTGAGGACGCATTTCAAAACTTGCATCCTTCACACTTCTGGTTATTAACTCATAAATATGTTTGAATGATATTCAATGGGTTTATTACTACCATTGTGGTACAAATGTAGGATAGTAAATACATAATAATAACTGCAAGCATTCTAAACAAGCGTGCTACATAGGTACATGATCATATCATAATTGTTTTCGAACTAACAAATTAATATAAGGAAATCACGTCTTTTGCTTGGATATGTAAAATGGTATATGGTAAATACTATTAACAATATGCAGACGTATATAACGCAGATTAATTGTCTCTTATCTAAGTAATATATAAATACTTTTAAAATGGAGGTATGTAGGAGAAATAAAGGTTAAACGTACACGATAAAAGTTCGAAGGGGAGCATGCAGACAAATATAGCGTTATTCTGCATTATTTGGTAATGTCAATTCATTTGTTTTAAAGCATCCCAACTGTATTAAAAATTGGTTGAGCATGTTTTAGGATATTGAAGTTGAAGAAAGTGTAACAATAAATGGAACAGCCTGTTTGTCTTTTATTTCACTCATTGGGGATAAGCCTCAATTAAAATTTAGTGAGCCATAAGGATATGGATACGTTGCATGTGAAACTTTACCAACATTGATTGGCAAAGTCCTTTATAAATTACCAATTCACTTATAACTAAAACAGCAGATAAAGACATATTTATGCTAGCGATCATAGATTTAAAATGTAGGTATATAAGAAAAATGAAAGCTACTGGAGATGTTTTAAATAATGCAATAACAGCCATGGGGTTAAGTGATGTAGATATAACTTTGGTAAATAGAGAGAGTTGGTGTAATTAATATTCGATTATAGGATTGAAAGATAACATATAGTTACGCACAAGGCACAAGCATATTTTTGAATATTTCTTAAGTGTGTTAATTATGAGTACAATTTAATTACGGGTATTAAAGTAAATAGGAGCAAAATGAGCTCTTATTTGTGAAGAAAATTGAATTAAACTTAAATCTATTACTTAAAATACAATGCAAGTTGATAATACACAATTTCGTTTGTTTATATGTAACGGTTTTGAAGTTAAGACCTTAAAAATACACGAAGCCTGTCTTCGAAGCGGCACATCTTTACATTAATCTTATAGGAATCGTGTCCGGCCAACTCATATTTTTTGTACTTAATATTGAAAATTTATAACCTCGCAACCGCTGTAAATATACAAATAAAATTTACGATTATCAAATTATATTGGATTTTTTGTAATATAAATTTTAACTTAATTTGTAGTTCACTCAAGTATTAGTTATTTTCATTGAAATATTCTCGTATTAATTTACTATAATACATTCTCATTAAACATTTATTGCGTGTATGTAGATATTTACAAATGTGATAATGTGCTATTCATGGCTTTTACGTAAATGTCTTCTATCATATTTTTAGAAATAAATAAGAAACACGATAACATTGTACATTTACTACTACAACGGTTAATAGAAGGCAGTCTAGATGAAATAAACTTATTAATGGAATAATTACTCTTGTTCCACAGATAATATTTTCATTCATTAGTAGTCTATATCATGTTAGATTACAAAAACGAATTGGTTGAAATTAATCTATTCGATAAAAGTTAATGTTTCACAAAATAATGATGTATGTTTGTTGAAGTATACTCATAAATTCTGTGACTGTTCTTCATTCTTTCCATTCATTTCTTTTATATAATGTATATTCTCTTTGTATGTTGAAGATATGTAGGTATACATTCTTTCTAGTGCATGTACTTATTTTGTATGTAAATCTATAAGATTTCACAAGAAAGGGTCGTAGGTAGGTAACGTAGGTATATTTGGCCATGACAGCCCATGCATATAGAATTCATATAGTAGGTGTACATGAGTACAGCATATTCATTTACTGCTGATAAATGTTATTCTATTATGCAAATTGCAAATGTAAATTTAGTAGCCATTTGTCTTAACCTATATGTATACCGATTTTTATTTAATAAAACGACCAAACCAGGACTTTATTTAGAAATCATATACGAAACTGTTCATTTCAACTCATTTACTACGACTGGTAGGTATCGATTTTCTATATTTTGTGTATCCTTCTTAGGTTACCATATGGGTTTTCTTAGTACAGTATAATGCAAAACTGCTCATTTGCAAAATTACTGATGTAAAAGTTCCAAATTTTCAAGAATTTATAACTATAAAAAGTGTGCCAAGAGGTACCACGATTTTAATCATAAAGAATGATTCGTGGCATTTTTAAGAAGAAAGAAAGCAAATGTATTAACATTTCTAATAGTAATACTAAAGTTAAACAATGGTTGGTGGCACAAGGACTGAACCAACTTTATATTGTACGAATTCATACAGAAAAACAATGTTAAAGTAGTTTTGACCTAATTTCAGCAACCTTAAGGTTGGCGGTCTTAGTATCACTTTTGAGATATCAAAATTAAGGTTACAAATAATAACTGCTTGCTTTTGCTTTCAAGACATTACCTAATCTTTACCTCTTTAAGAAGTTACATGATGAATTAAACAATAAAAAACACTTTGATAAAGTAGAAGAATTATTTTAATCTGTGGTGGGTGCTAGATTTGAACACATTTAATCGCGGTTTCAATTGTATACGAATACATAATTAAAGTTATTTTCACGTTTTTTTTTTAATAAATAATTTTAATTTTCCAAGTAAAATGACGTTATTGGAAAGTGTAGTTGCATCTAAATTAAGTAACTTTTAGAGCTAACTACTTGAACCGTTTAAAAACCGGGAAAAGGAAATTTTAGCTGATTTTTCAGAATCTGAAACATATGAACTCTTGTAGAATATAAACCGTACTACCGTTATTTATATTATGTATAACAATATATGGAAAGTAAATTCCAAAAAAAAAGGATTTTATGCTCCAACAACAAGTACATTTTTTTAGAAAAAGGCAACAATCGAATGAAATTATAAAAAATACCTCTTACCTTTTCTTTTAGATCTTAGTAGTCCTATTATGATGCCACAATTAAAAAGAACACCAATTCCAATAAAAGTAAAGTAAGTCAATATAATTCGATCATCAATTTCACCTTTACCATCTACAGATTCGTCTTCATCCAATACACTTGTTGCGTTACCGTTCGAAAAGAAGTCATTACTTTTTGAAAAATTTCCGTCATTTAAAATTTCTGATTGATTCATTGTTTAGGATTGTTATGTTCTATTATTATTCTAATTTTTCAAGATTGTAAGTAATTAATTCGTTTCTGTAACAAAGTCACATCACTTCAGCACTTTTCTTTCGATAGATCTTAGTTGACAATTCAGAAATCTTATTCTATTTTCTCGAAGTATTTCTTACAAAACAAAATCAAGACATCCGCTTGTCGTCACGACGTTCTTTGCATAATAATAGTAGCAACAATAAAAAGGCACTGAACTGATAAAATGGGCAGCACACGAATAGAAGAGGAATTTCCGTCCAAGTAGATGGACACGAGGAGTATGTGCGTTCGCGTGTTCGTAAAGGGTCCGTACACAACTTACATAAGTGCGTAAGCGGCACTGTTATTATTAGCTGGATCTGTCTGTTGTAAAACAGTGAAAAACTGCATCGTATAGATAAAACGGACATGCGGGACGGTTCACATAAAGAACAAGAACACATGAGAGAGTAAATTATATAGTATACATAAGAAGCAGAGACACATATGGTTTTATTCTGGTAGTGTGCTGCACTTGTCTCCGACTCCGTTCCATCTTGGTTTCCACTGCGGCTTTTTTTCTAAATACGTCGTCGGAAAGTAACGTGCATTTGTCTTTCGCCTCTTGAACTTATCGCAACTTGTTCTCCTCGGTCAATTTTAAAATAGACCTGTAATTTCTCGAAAGTAGTTCACGTTTATGATTTCGAAGCGGTCGTCAACATTTGCACCTCGACTTGTTTGGCCTGAAATATCATAAACATTTAATAAAACGCGACATTCAAGAAGTTAACTCTTTGGTATGTTCTAGTTTGATGCTACTTTAAATGGTTATTTGATATGAAAGCATCTGCATCGCTTAAAGCAACATAAAACGAAAGAGACTACGCGCAACGGGTCTCATTATGAGTAATTTTTACTTGTAATATGCGCAGATATACATATAAGTTATATTCTAGCATATGTAATAATTTTACAAACAAAGAAATATATTTAGATCTGAGAGCTCTGATATCCTGTAAATGATCCTGATCTGAGTATAATTCTGAAATCTTATATTGATTGCAAAAGCAAAAGCGGTTTTGGTAGTATCTTGATTTGATTTTAAAGGCAACTTGCGCAAATTCAAAATATTCATTATTAATATTATCTTTAAGAGCAAGTTGATTGAATGGTATTAGAAAGCAATGCATAACAAATTAAAATGTTAATCAGTTTTTGATCCATTTTAAACGTTGTATTGTTATACACTCGGCGAAATTTCGACAGTTCCATATGAACTTTTGAACAGAACTCATCGATGTTAATGCTGAACTACAAAGAAACACAAACGCAAGAGATTTACAATAATGGTAACTCAAATTAACGACATATCTGTATTAAGTGCATTAACACAAAATTAAAAAAAAAAAACGTGAAACATCCGATTCTTCATACTGTCTATCAATTAGATCAATGTTGAAACAGGAATATCATTCCAAAACCTCGTTATCGCAGATTTTAGTTCTTTGAGGCTTATGTTATTATTTACTATTAGTATATATCTCTCTTGTGAATATTCACCACAGATTTTCGACGGAGTTCCGACCAGGTCATTGTAATAAATTGATTACCTTTTGATGAAACCACTCCTTTGTTTGTTTGGAATTATAGATAACGGGATTGTCTTCCTGAAATATTCTTGCGTCGGTAATTGTTCACCCAAATTTATCAGAACCATTTCTAGAAGTTCTTCTTCAGAAGAATTAGAATTCATTCACGTTGAAGTAAAATATATAGCGGTTGCATTGTTATGGATAAAAGCCGCACAAACCGTTATACCACTGCCTCCAAACTTTCAGCTCATCGCAACTTCAGAGTTCTTGCGCAAATCGTGCCAAAAATATTTGAAACCATTAGGCCTGTCCAAGTTAAATGTCTTCTCGTCAGAAAATATAACCTTTTTGCACTCACGATTCTACCTCATATAATCTTGCGCAAATTTCAGTCTTGCCAGTTTATGTGTCTCTTTTGAGGGTGTTTTTGAAACCTTTTTTAGCCACCCCAAAGCGGTCCGGATAAAATTTGTTCTGCACGTCTGTTAGTTACTAATAAATTTATTTGTTGCGCGGTAGAGGCTAACCGAAATATCGATGGGCGTTGCCTTCGATTCAATTTTTGGCTACTCCTCTTAGAGCGATTTTTGTCGTAGGAATTACTCAACTTTTTAAAATTGTTAATGAGATGATGAGATCGTTTTATTTTCTTAGCTAAGGCTCGATTTGTAAATCCTACCTCTTCCTAACATTTTATTTTTGTCTTTTCCTCCTCGGTTAGCAATTTACCTCTTGGCATCTCACAGTCTGATATCGAAAGAATAATGTCTCTACTATTTTTTTACGTTCAAAAATGTAGTTGTAGGTGATTGTCAACTCATACTGTTGCTAAATATTTATAGGGAAACTACAAATTTAGATGGAACTATAGACATTTTGCCAAGTGTAGAGGCACAGTATATGTTTTATTGTACTAATACGTTTTTCCGCGGTTCTTATCTTCAATTTAACCAAAAGTATAGAACATACCTACACTTTTATCTTATTTCTATAGCACGAAAAAAAAGGATTGAAAAATAAATACAAATGATGCCTTATGGAAATATATATGAAAAGTGTAGTGTGTAATCGTCGTCTTGATAGGAAAAATGCTGACGATTTGCGAAATCGCGTTTTTATGGCAAGTTACACATGCACAAGGACAAATAAACGCCTTTTTTGATTTTCAGTTGGATCTTTATATATGCATTTTTCAGATTTATATAGCTAAATAGCAGGGTCTACTATTCAGCGATAACTTGTATATACAGATCGTTCCATCGCAAGTGCTGTCAAAATATTATATCGATAGTTGAACGGTATGTCTTAGTTAAGTCCATATGCCGCGCCGGCGCCGATACATGTTGCAGAGAATACGTATGAATATTTGGATATTTGCAGTCTCCAGTTAGGCATTCTATATGTTCTAGCGCTTTGCGATATTTTATTACATTTTCATTTTTTTATTATTCTTGTTGAAACAATATTCTTTTCATTTGCATTTTCTTATTATAACCTAATTAATCTGTTAATTGTCTCATTCTTCAAGCATTTTTGCTAAACATATTCGTTTAGTTAGTGTTTTGTCGTCGTTTCTATTAGGTTTTCTGCAGAGTTTAGTGTAAGATACATACATAAGTATTTATTTAGTTTGTTAGTTTGGTATTTATATGTTATAAAAATAATGGATGTTTATAATTTAGTTCAAAGAAAACAAATTATTAAATGGTATCATCAGGAAATACCCTTAAGGCAAATAATAGAACGCTTTTATGAGAATTATCAATCACGACAAGCTCTAAAAACAATTCAGCGAATAATAAATAATTTTGAAAGATTGGGCTGTATTATGCCGAACAAGCACAACCGTAATAGGCAGCCATTTGTTCGCCAAGACGAAAGAAATCTTTTAATTTGTGCCAGTGTCGAACAGAACCCGAAAATATCTTCATTGGGTATTAGTGAGCAGCTGGATATTTCTAAAAGCACAGTATGCCGTGAGAAAAATAAATACTATGCCTACAGATTACAGAAAACAAATGAAATATTTCTCGAAGATGAAGAACAGAGAATGGAATTTTGCGAAAATATGATGTATATTTGCAATCAAAACGCAAATTTTATTGCAAATATATTATCTGCGGATGAAAGTACTTTCCTGTTGCACGGAAGACATAATCCCGCTGTACCTCGACACTTGGCAAGAGAAAACCCGCACCTAACATACAATGCTAGAACTCAGTATCCCCAAAAATTAAACGTTTGGGCGGGATTACTTGGAGAGCATAAAATTGGACCATTTTTTATAGATGGCAATTTAACAGGCGAGAAGTATCTTAACTTGCTCCAGAATCGAATTATCCCACGCCTCCACGAATTGGCGCTCAACTTGGATAACATATGGTTTCAACAGGATGGGTGTCCCGCTCATAATAGTAAAGTTGTACGGGAATATCTTCATAATGTATTTCCAAACCGTGTTCTAAGTACCTGGGGAACTATTCGCTGGCCACCTAGATCACCAGATCTCTCCCCTAATGACTTTTTCTTATGGGGATACATGAAAACTAAGATCTATACATTTGAAAACGATAGACCAAACAATTTGACAGAATTGCAACAAAAAATTATTAACACTCAAGCATTTAATGCATTAGAAAAGTGGTCACTTTTATGTTAACTTATAAAATAATAATTTATGACTAATAATAGATTCCTTCTGTTGTAACATATGCATATTTTTTAACGTTTATTCCTGCAAATATGAGAATATTCATTTTTTATTTAGCTACTAATTACAGAATTTAAATTTCATTATTTTACTGTGAATTGTTGTGATAATACATAGTATTACTATTCTCCACATTGCTTTAATATTTTACATTTTTCATTCGTCATAAACATCTTCTTACAATACATATTCTGTGCACAAGTTTGCTATTCTTGTTATAACTACATATTTAGTTTTTATGAGGATAAAAACAGCTGGCACATTGTGCACGTTAAAGAAAATTTTATCATACGAGTCTATCTACATTACGTATAATTCATACTACCGGCGCAGCTATGCACGTACATACATACTACAACGCTAAGACCTGCTCAACGAAGTAACACGTCAATCGGAGCGAGCGTTTGACGGCACTTGCGATGCAACGATCTGTATACCGAAGAAAATAGATTGATGTTTGTACATCATACAAATTTTGAATACAATTTTATCTAGAACAAAGCAATTGACAATTTTTCGGATGCAACTACATAAAAAATTGACCTGATCCTGACAAAAAATTAAGCGGAGATTTAATAATTAGGATCCATTCTGCATAAAAGAAAATACTCCCTTGAACGACAAGGAAGAAGAAGATTACATTAATTTACAGTTACCTAAGTTTAAATTGCATTCACGAAAAAAAAGAAAAATTGGCTGACTTCTAGGTTTATGTTGCTAATCACTAGCCTTAACTGTTAAGTTGGGATTGCTGTGATGTGTTGGCGTTTCAAAAAAAAGTAAAGCTAGGGTATCAAATGATAAACTAAATCGATGGAACTACATACTGATATGCTTAGGTAATGTTGTAAAAATTTTATATTTGTTGCATTCTACACCCAACTAAAGTGATATCATCTGTGTTACTACAATTTCAGATACTATATAACATTTTAAAGAACGATATATCTTCGGAGGAGAATATAATACTCTGCGAGCAACAATGATTGATGCCTATGAAGTTGCAGCTTTCTTAAATATCAGTCAAAAATATATTCCATATATCAATATTGCAATTTCAATCAATCATTGTTGCTCTCAGTGTATAATGTATTGCTACATTACAATAGCTTTTGTTAAAATATTTTAATTAAGACTCATTCTGTGCTATTTCACTGTGAATCCTAGTTATATAGCACATTTTTTAATTAGGTACTTGTGTGAAGTAAGTACCTACCTAATTTCCTACCTATATTTCTGATGTATAAAACTCCTGGGGGGTTATTCTGGAAACAGTGAAAAAATAGCACTCCCAGGGGGGTTATTCTCGAATCTGAGGGAATGGAAATTTCAAGAGAATTGTCAAAAAATTCCTACAATTTCAATAGTTCAATAGCTATTCTGGAGTTGACTTTCTCACTTTTTCGTAGGAAAATATTCCCCAAATATTCGCTGGTATTTTCTCCAACAAATTAGTAGGAGAAATTGCTAGAGAAATTGAATCGGCTTCGCTCGTTCTCATTTCGGTGGTTTGCGGGGATCTGTGGCATATAGTTATTAGTTACCTATATGTCATGTTAGTATAGTTTGCGATATTAGAAGCGCGTTAAAAATATAATAGGTATTATTCCCGAATATTATAAAATATATGTACATTGTACTAATTACAACCACTGCGATACGATGGATGCTGAGGAAATATTACTAGCCGATTTCAACATGAAGTTCATGCTGAAGACCTTGCTGCAGCCCCACCAAGGCAGTTTCTACCCAGAGTAAATGCATTTGAGCAGCTAAGCCATAATTTGTTCAAACGATATTTTCGTATGAATAAAGCCACAGTAAGAAGTGTAACTCCAGCCACATCTTGCAACAATTATTACGGGTAAATGATGGCGACAATTTCGAGCTGTTCATTTCGGGATGTTTGGTTATATATTCTATTAGTCGTTGCTTTTGCGTAGCAGTAACGTGTTTAGATTTTTTGTCTGATATAATTTTTGTTTTTGAAAATGCCTTGAAAAATCAATTTAAAGAAACCGTATTTGTATCTTAAATTCAAATAGCCGTCACAGAACAGCTGTTATAAAATCAATAACACATCCTGAGTTTTTATTGGTGTCTTCCTAACTTAAGACTTGACAACAATGCGCTACAATTCCTGTGGAGTAAAGGTAGGAAATGAAAGTCGGAACTATTCCCTGTTAGTTCGAGAATACAACTGTTCCACTGTTTCGAGAATAACCCCCTTTCTCACTTTTTCGTAACAAGTATAAGGGGGGTTATTCTCGAAACAGTGATAGCACTCCCAGGGAGTAACTTTCACCGCTCACTACTCGTTACCAGCGAATATTTTGGGAATATTTTCCTACGAAAAAGTGAGAAAGTCAACTCCAGAATAGGAACTATTGAAATTGTGGAATTTTTTGACATTTCTCTTGAAATTTCCATTCCCTCAAATTCGAGAATAACCCCTCTGCTGTATTATTTAGTCTCCCTAACCCAAAGGAATTTCTTAGTTGGAATTTATTTATCTTGTGTTTTATAATAACTCAACGCCATATATTCGATGGGAACGCCACTGGATCGCTAATTTGACAGTTTCAACCTTCAGTGTATATTTGGTTGCATACCATGTGTCTGGGTGTTTGTCCAAATGTGATTTTGAAGTGGTGAGACATCAAATTTCGATTTTTTTTATTTAAAACCTGAATTAAAATGTGGTTAGAAGAAGCGGAGGAGATTTTTAAAGGCTATTTACCGTATTATGTATTAATATTTTTGCCAATATTTATAATTATTTCTCCTGTGAACCCAGTTGCAGCATCACATGAGTTTCCTGTGTACAGAATGCAACACTTTGACCTACAAGGCTCAGCCCATGGTAAGTAAGCTCTTTGCTTTAGATAGATATTCATAAGGTTAATTTCCACACTCTACATGCCTTATTTTACTTATGGAATGTTGCGATATATACAAAAATATATGATAAAAGTAAGGTACTTGGTTTTAGGATGTCGAAGTGCTTCAGTAAATTTAGAGGCTAGATCTTTACTTGGTTGGTCTACATCAAGGCACTGTGTCGTAGCGAAAATACAAGACTTAACGATTGACCACTTTCGAAATATAAAAGCTAGAGCGGGAGCATTACTAGTGATTTTACCTGAAAACTTCTCCGAACTAAGCAATGATGACAAACAGGTACTTTAGTTTAAGTTATAAATCAACAGAGTAGTAAATAAATGAAATTTTAGCATCTATTAGTTCTGGAAGATGCAATGTTAGCTACACAAGATATTATGATCCCTGTCTATTTTTCGTTATGGACTCCGGAACTATCAAGTATTGTTACTGAAGTAACAGAAACAGTTGGTGATGATAAATCAAAATCAGCCACTGAAGCAATGGTAAATTCTATTGCAGCAAATGGATATCAAATTGTTGTAAATCCTAGATCACCAAATCCAAAGACAGATATCAAGTTATCAACATTGCAAGGTGTATTGGTTGGACAAAGTCATGATGGCAAGACTCAAACTATAGCAATTGTTGCACATTATGATAGTTTTGGAGTTGCACCTGTAATGGATGCTGAGTAATATTTTAATATAAAATATTTACTATTCTATTTTACAGGATTTGTCATTTGGAGCTGATTCTAATGGCTCGGGAGTTGCAATTATGTTGGAACTAGTGAGACTGTTTTCAACATTATATAGTGATTCAAAAACCAGAGGGAAATATAATATAGTGTTTTTACTAACTGGTGGCGGAAAATTAAATTATCAAGGAAGTAAAAAATGGTTAGAAGATCAATTGGACACATTAGATGGTGCAATTATTCAAGTAAGTTTTCCTCACAATTAACAATCAACTGTGATCTACTTTGTTCTGTAATTTCTTTCAGGAAGCATCATATGTGATGTGTCTTGATACCTTAGCGGCCGGGGATTCACTTTATATGCATGTTTCAAAGCCTCCTAAGGATGGGGCTCCTGCAAACTTATTTTTCAAAGCTTTGAAAGTTTCATCTGATAGATATCCTTCAGTAACTGTCGATGGTGTTCATAAAAAGATTAATTTAGCTGATGATATATTAGCATGGGAACATGAACGATTCAGTATTAGGAGGTTATCAGCCTTTACACTATCCACACTCAAAAGTCATAAAGATTCACTCAGAGGTACAATACTGGATACAAGGGAAAGTGTGAATCTTGACCGATTAGTTCAGAACACACAAGTTATTGCAGAAGCATTAGCTAGTCAAATTTATAATGTATCCGCTGGAGAAGTGTTTGGAAAGTCACTGGTATAAATAGTGATATTTAATTGTATATCAAACGTTTTATTTAAATTGTATTTTATAGAAAGTGGAACAATCATCTTTAGAAGCTTGGATTGATTATTTAAGTTCACAACCACGAGCTGCGCAAATATTATGCCAAAAAGACAATCCTGTAGTTGCCTTCCTGCGTGAGACATTCACTAAATATTTAAGGGATGTTAAAGTTAGTTATGCTGTACCTGATAAGAGAGATCCTGATTTCATGTTTTATGACGTTACGAAAAGCGTTATGAATGTGTACAGGTAAAGCATAATTTATACGATTCTAGGATATTGGTTTGAATGTAAAATGCCGTAAAGAAACTTGTTTGAATGGAGAAGTATTTACATATTTGATAGGAAATTTGTTAATATAAAAACTAAACGCTAATTGAGATGAACGTAGAGCTAGTGGGGTTAGCAGCCAATAGTTAGTAGCCAATTGGCTGCTAACCCCACTAGCTCTACGTTCATCTCAATTAGCGTTTAGTTAACGTTGTGACAGCCGTTACTTGCCCTCTAATTAATATAAAAAGATATTTGAAAAAAAAATCTTGACTGAATTAATAAAAATACAATTATTTTATTATTTAATAAGTATTAACTTTTATTGCGTCAGTATACATAATTGTTAGAGCACAACATTTCTTTTCCCTTCAAAATCTTAATACAATTTATGAACATCTTACAAGTGAAAAAAAAACCTTAGCGTATACAACAGAAGAGTCTAATTTAAGAAAATATGGAGATATAATTTTATGAAGCGTTTAAACATTATTCCATATTAAAATATACATTGTTATAATGTAATTATATCGTTTGATATCATTATTTTATACACAATTTTTCTTTAAACTTTGTCGAAAAATTTACTTCCAACAACTTTCAGGAACATGTTCCAGTAGAAAACAAAAGGTATATTATCAATCAATTTGTGCCTTTTAGAATCCAAAATTTTTTTAAAAAAGGAGCTATAATGTAAAGAATATTTGTATATAATATAGAATTGTATAGTTATGTTTAAATTATAAAATAGGTAAATTATGCTCCTTGTGTTTCATGTATTTGATATCTATATTGTTTACAATAAGATGTAGATGTGTTGCTATGCTTATATGATAGATGATAATGATTGCTATTGGCATATTTTAGATAATTTTTGTGTGATTTCAGTGTTAAACCTGCAGTATTCGACCTCGTTTTAACAGGAGCGATAATAATGTACCTCGTAATTATATATTTCTTCATACACAAATTTCCGTACTTATACGTAGCAGCATGTAACTTAACAAGTGGAAAGAAGAAGGAAATTTATCAGAAGAAAGTTAACTGATGATATATTAAATGAAACTATTGCCAAATATTAGTATTATAGGTACATATACATAGTCTTAATGAGTAATTTTTTCGTTACGTAATTCGAATATATTGTACATGTTCATTATAATATATAATCATTGTTGACCTGCTTTTCTTAAATAAAACTGTTGTTGAATCTTTATTATTATTACTACTACTACTATATAATGTATATTTTAGAATACATAATATTTTTTGTTTAATCTGTAATATTTGTTCCTTCACCAAAACGATATATTGGTTTAATTACATTAGCTAATGTTATCCGCAGGAATTAAATTACGTTACCCATATATTATTTCTATAATCAAAATTGTTTATTTATTTGAGAATGTTGAGAAGTGACTGTTGTTCTGAAATGTACATATTGTACAAATGTAATAAGATAAACTGGTCACACAATATTTTTCCTTCATAAAACCAAAGCGTTTATATACGCTCAGTTACTTTTTCTTGCTTATCTATTCTGGAGTATCATTCAACCTCATCCAATAAACAGTCGATAAAGACATCAGAACCATTTAGATCAAATTGGGGACCCTTACTGAGAATGACCTATTGAATACATAAAGTAATGGTTGCACGCATTATTGCTTATCCGTTCTTTATATGGTGGCTATGTACACGAATACCCAAAGCCCAAAATTTGCTCAATAGGGTCGAAAGAGAGGCCACCCAGGCATAATCGGAGCGATGAATACGATCGCAACCACTATTATGTAGGTATTGCTGAATATATCTTTTTCATATTCTACTAATAATTAGGACTCCTAGTGCAGAAAAAACCACTCCAGACCAGCAAGAAATGCTTTTTCATTCATTCCAACAGTAATAGTCAAATTGAAGAAAATTGGAACAGGTAAGATCACATACTATATATAATACATATAACTATTGAAGTTTGGAAAAACAGCAATCGTGCTAAAATTCAAATTTTACAGCAAAGGACCCCCACTATTAACACCATTACATGAATTACTTTTTACACCGTTTTGTAAATGTTGCATCGATGTTATAAGTTCCAAACCATGTAATATCTCTGAAATTGTAAGTTACATGTATATTACAATAATTAATACAGCGTTTAAAGATCGGTGGATATATAACATTAATATATTATATACATAGTTGTGTTTGCTGGGTAATAATTATTAATATCCAATAATGTACCGGGACGACCGAAAAAGTATAAAATGTCTGCCGGTAACAGATTCGAACTTGGTAAAGTTTTAGTGTATTAATCGGCCCTCTTATTACTTCATTACCCAGCAAGTCATTTTACGGGAGCCTGAGTTATCCACGGTTTTAACATCATTTAAATTTTCGCAGCAGTGCAATTATTGTCACGTTATGAATGTTATCGCTGAGTTTCAAATTAGAGAACATTAAGACATTCTAGAACTACTTCTTTAAATCATGTTCTATTATTAACTAAGCATGATATTTTCCTAGTTTTGTTTCGTATTAAAAAATAAATTCAGCAGATTTATTCCTACAATCGTGTTTTACTTCCTTGAGTCATCCATATTTGAAAAAATGGTGGTCCTTTTTAGGTGTTAAAGTATTGTCCTTTTTTATTTCTTGATCTGCGTCGGCGTGATTCATGTAACAGTTCTTGTAAAAGTACATGTTTTGAATTTTCCCGGATATGTAATGTCCCTGGTAATCTAACCAAAAGTAACTACATTCTCATTCTGTTTTATTCCAGTGTGAATTAAGGTCGTTTCACATATTTACGGACATTGAACAACCAATAGGATACTAGATTTTCAAAACTTATTTGAAAATCTAGTATCCTATTGGACCTTTACAGTACAATGGCATAGTATTTAATTATTTTCTTAAGGTGGGTCCACATTAGAACATTTTGCCCCAAACCAACAGAATATACAAGGCGAATGAGCCGAATTTGCCTAGTGTAGACGCTTCTCCGAGCCGAACGGAACGCGCCGAATGTTTTCCAAGTCTTGTCGGTAAAATGGAATTGCTCAAAAGAATTAAGTGTTCGCCGAACGATCAGTTTGGACGGAATTTGCGACAGTTAACGGTGTTCGCGAGCTTCGCAGTTGTTCGCTCCGGTTGTGTTTTTGTTTGATTTAAATATATAATTAACATACATTATTATAATTGTATTGTAAGATGCTATTTGAACGATTCCTATATAATTTTCTTATCCAGACTTTCCTTAGATTTTCCTTTTTATTCTTTAATAGCTTGCATATCATGATAAAAGCGTTTGCAGCCACAACTAAGTCTGTCGTGTCCATTGTTGGAGTATAAATTTAGGTAGGCATTCTAGATTGATATATTAATTTACTACTGCAAGCAAAATAAAGTGGCGATGCCGGGAACACCGCAAATAGATAGAACGAGCATTTCGAATAAACCGAAGTTTTGCTCGTTGTGTTTGTTGTTGCGCGCTCGTCTTGTTCTGTTCGATCGGACAAAATGCTCAAATGTGGACCTACCTTTATATAATTTGAAAATGGCCGCGAATATGTAAAATTGTTTATAGATTTAAGTTTCTTTTGTAACACGTTAGTTTAGAAACCGACATTCTCAAGACATAAATCATAAAACGTAAACTAAAGAAGTAATGCCACGCTTTTTGGCTTTACAAATAGAAATAAAAACGGTGCTGTGTATGTGTATGTTAATATCCCTACATAGCAATTAATTTAATTTTTAATAATTTACCTTCAGAACGAGTGTTGTTTTTTGAACAAATTGAAAAATAAACGCAAGCATAAACATCCAAGGTGATAAATTTATGCACTTTGGATTCACCTAGAACATAAATTTGAATTAATTAATGTTTTTATGAGTACAACTGTCCGATTATGTCAACGATGACAATGAAACCAAACGAATTTAGAGCTATGGTCTATGGTAGTATCAATAATTATACATGAAATTAAGGATGATATACCAAAAAATTCGCAGTAATTTAGTTGGTTTTAACACAGTTGTAGTACTTTACAAATAACGCGAGAGGTTGCTCTGTAAATTAAAAAGATTAATGATAGAATCGTCAGATGAGTACCAAAGCAAATTATAACCTTTGATTGGTATTTGTTTTATCAGTAGATCATCATTTCGTCGAAATAAAACGCATTAAACGCAACGAAATTAAATAATAGATGTAACTGATACAAAACGTGTGGAGTTAACAAATTTTGTTAATAATCATCAGTTGAAAATGAGTAAAGAAACAGTTTTTAACTATGAAACACTTGTTCATGCTGTTGCGGGATCTGCGGTAAGAAACAAATGATTTATGGTTACTTTATGAGATTCTTAGTCTAAATTATATTTTCAGGGTAGCATTTTTGCTATGACCATATTCTATCCATTAGATACAATCAGATTTCGATTGCAATGTAAGTGTTGACTGGTGTTAGTAAAATTTAAAAAAAATGTGTGAAAGCTATCTAAATTTTAGTGGAAGATAACAATGAAAAAGGTTTAAATACATTCCAAGTTTTTTGGAAAATTCTAAGAAATGAGGGAGTGTAAGTAATGTAAGTAATTATGTTGATCGGAAAGAATTATTGTGAAATGTTTATAGGGAAGCATTATATCGTGGATTAAAGCCAGTATTACTAAGTTTAGGTGCTTCAAATTTCGTGTATTTTTATGCATTTCATGGTTTGAAGTCCATCCAGAAAAATTCAACTACTACGGATTTAAAACTGGGTATAATTGCCGGAATAATTAATGTTTTAGTAACAGCTCCTTTATGGGTCGTAAACAGTAGATTAAAGGTTAGTATTTTTAGAATTCCTGAGATATTAAGTTTTTGTATTTTATTTGTTTAGATTGAGGAACAGAAATACTATACAGGTTTATTGGATGGTTTAGTTCATATAGCAAACACAGAAGGTTTAGCGGCTTTGTGGTCTGGTGTTGGTTCTTCTCTAGTCTTAGTTTCAAATCCCGCCATACAATTCGCTGTTTACGAAGCTTTAAAAAGGCAGATACCTGCTAAATCAGCTTCTGCATTTTTCCTTATGGGAGCCTTAGCAAAGGCTGTAGCGACGATGGCTACTTATCCAATTCAATTAGCTCAATCAAGACAACGTAATGGTAAAAATAGAATGAACACCTTGGTACTTCTGTATGCTCTATTAAAGAGAAAAGGTCCAAGGGCGTTGTTTAGTGGTTTAGAAGCAAAATTATATCAGACTGTATTAACAGCTGCTCTAATGTTTGTTACATATGAAAAGATTGTTAGATTTGTATTTATTATATTTTTAAGGTCACATAGAAAGAAATTATCAGTATAATTATTACGTGAATTTTGTTATCTTATTTTATATTCACTTGTGTGAATTGAATATAATTTATTTTTGTATATGCATACTAGATGAAAACGGAGACACGGAGTTGCAATACAAATGAAAATGTTAAATAAAGTTGTTTAAATAATAATTGTTTTTGAATATATACACAAGCAATTAGGATTGTTGTTATAAAACAATATCATTGAAATTAACTGCCAATTAATAGTTATAATCTACAGTTTACTAATATGTCAGCTACTGAAATATTTATTAAGTATTTCTTCATATAGGGTGAGATCAACTGATTATGGCTTTGGTGTTAATTTTATAGGAAAATGTTTTGAGTAAAAGGTATCTAGAATGAAGTCTTCCAAAAAGAAAAATATTTTGTTGTATACAGGAAGTGCGTTCCAGGGTGTCAAATAAAGACAGGGTAAGCTAAACTTACTTTATTTTAAATGGAACATCCTGTAAATTTTTACTGTTTACGATTTCCCTAGGTCTTACCTTTATTATAATATAGGATTTTGCTATGTTATTCAGTTAGTTTAGAAGATATGGGAAGTTTTGCATGAATTTAATAACAAAGTTGGCGCCTCCTACCGTACTACGGCTTCCACATAAAATAATTCGTTTGCGCTAGAAACATTTCTAATGTGATCTCCTATCTTCAGAAGTTATTAATTTATCGGCGTATTCAATATTTATATATAGGGCGAGTCATAACTCGGAATGTTTATTTTGTCAACTATTTTAAATGGAACAGCCTGTATTTTATTAGTGGAGGAAACTCCTCTCTTCACAAACTTTATTATTTATTAAACATTCCCTACAGCTTATGTGCTAATTTTTGAGTTATTTGCGTTTCTACAAGTCGAAAACATGATTTTAAGTAAAAGCGGGTTTGATATTAATTGGTTCACCGTGATGCTGACCTAAGAAATAATAGAGTAGTTAAGATTCTTAAGTATTATCTGAGATAGAATTGAATGAGAATATTGATATTGATGATATTAACGAGCTTGAAGTTTTGATATGAGAAAATCCTTTTCAATAACACTTTCAAATAACACGTTTCTTATTGATGTCCGACTTGGTAATGTATAATCCGAATATTTGCTCCAGAAGAAAACAAATGCTTCTTGGTCTAGTAAAGCGAATGGTAGATTACATAGAATAAAACAAACGGTTATATTAAATGTTAATTGTTCGCTGTATCGTTTGCAACGGATTGCAGAACTGTGTTTTATACTTATTAGGGTGGGTTTATCAATGGGAGGATAAACGTGTTAGGTAAGTAACTGACAAATATTGCTAACTGGCAGATAAAATTTAGCAACTACAATGCTTTATCTTGCAGATAACTTATATTTAACACTCAATGAACGTTTCATTGTAATTATCTTACGAATAAAATTTTATCTGCAAGTTAATTTATTTATCCTCACATTGATAAACCCACCCTTAGGTGGCGTTTACACTTCCACCTGCTAGTACACGTTAAATTGTTGCTGCATCATACACATTTCTCCGAAACATACCTAACTGCCACATTTTCTATAAATGTGTCTATTGATAAGCACTCACAACGACTAGTGGAATAATACTGAACAAGTGTGCTTTGATACAGGCGCTCGAGTTTTCGTGCCATCTCCCTCCGTTGTTCACCGCACTGCATTGGAAATTGCCCCTCTTTGCCGTGTCTATTAATTATCTGTGCGCAACAGATTTTAACAGAAGATTAGAATTATGTAATTGGTTTATAAATGAGTGTAACCAGTACTTATGCATTTTCGCGAGGCACATTATTTCGACCGATATGAGTTCCATATAAGTACCGTCAAAGTCAAAATAACCACAAATTTGAGATGTATAAGTACGGTTTGGTTGTACATACTTTAAAATCATACGATCATACTTATTATTCGTCGGTCAATATATTTACAGAAAGATGTCGCTTCTGTGCACAATGAGTTTTGACCAATTTTATTTCACAAATTACTTGAAAGAAATACGAAATTTAATTAATTTTAAAATACATTAATTAACATTTATAAAATAGAGGTACCGAACGATTTTTTGATATAATGCAATAATTAAAAAGTGAAAGAGGTATTTGCAGAAAAACTAAAAAAACGCTTTGTAGAAAAAATTATTAATTAATTCTGTATGTCTTGGCCAAATTTGAGAGAAGTTTAAAAACAAACAAAAGAGAAAAACGTGAAGTAAAAATTAAAATTACAGCACCCATAATGTGGCGGACTCTGCCGGAAAAATATATGAAAATGAAGTACTGATTTACATGGCAACACCGCAAGTCAGTGTTTACTGAGTGGCCTAGACACCGCAACGATGAATTGTCAATAATAATCAAATATATATAAAAATTGGAAATCGCATACGATCCATTAGATAATATAATACTGTACTATAGATACGGAGAATTGTTCGTACTCACACATTTCGCCAGGTGTCGCTTTGCTATTTGAAATTTGAAAGATGAAAAGCGCGAAATTTGTCATTATGACATTATAATTCTGATTTTGTATGTTTGTCGCAAGAGTCTTTAAAAACAGTATTAGTAGAATATGGTAATTTTTTGATATTCGTGGAGAAGATATAATATAAGTTGAAATTATGCACTCTACAAAATCTTTTTGAATAAACAAGAGATAACAACAAGAACAAAAATGACGGTGTATCAAGCAGTATAAACAAGTCTTAACCTATGGAGCAGAAAATTGGATACTTGACGAAAGACAAACAAAACGACTACAATCCAGTGACATTAGACAGATGCTGACAACAAAATCATTAAGAACTGAAGTAGAAGAAAAGAAACTGAAATGGTGGAGAGACTTGACCAGAATGAATGAAAAGGTTGGAACAGCAGTACGGATGAACTTCTGAAAAAAAAAAGGAAAAACATGGAACGAGGCGAAGGCCCTAGCCAGAAACAGGAAAGAGTGGCGTGAATTAACTGTGGAACTAAATTAAAGAACTTTACCTCGACACCTTCGGGTATGTTTTTGATTATGTATTTCATGAAGGATTATGTTGGACGTGGTTTAGTTTAAACCTTAAATAGTAGTATTAAATATCGCTTAAGGATGAAACTATCGTTTCTGTTAAATTGAAAGAGCTGACATACTAGTTTTGACATAAACGTGACACTTTATTTTCATATCGCATTATCCCATACAAATTGAAGCAGTACAAGAAATGTTTGATGTCTTCAAGGCGATAACACCAGATACAATATACTTCGCCAAGGAGAGTGCAATATACAACATCCAATTAATAGGTAAATACAAGATGTGTTATTAAATTCTGTTATGGTTTAGACCTACATAATAGTACTCTCACTTTCCGAGATTGTTAAAACTTGAATATCTTTCGAGATCATTTTTATAAATTACCTAACCTTCGGTTTCGATATTACAGGTATACGTACATATATCATCCGAATTGAAAACGAGAAGCGTTTCGTCGTGTTCCACGAAGATAAAGGACAATATTCAGAAACTATATAAAGGCGCTTTGTTTTTTAGTTTAAAAGTTAGAAATTCAATTTTCAATAATAAACAACCTTTTCGTGACCCAGTATGGTCTGTTTTAAATTTAACACATCTCACTAGATGGCGCAGAAACACGCCAACAAAATTTTATTAGAAGTGTCCAATCTATTATTATCTATGGATCCATATTTACACCACGTTTGTAGGCGGATTGATGCGGATGTATACCTATAGTGTCTTGTGTAGTAATGGAAGTATCTTTGTTGGATTCAAATCAGGGAATACAAGTTGTTGAACTTATTGCCGTTGCCGTTTTTAATTAAAATTAGTTTAAATACGTACTGTTAGCGACAATAAATTATTCCACTAGAACTGGTTAGGTTAAAATGATAAAAGTATAAGCATTACACAAGCTTGTATTCTTCAGACTTCCGTATGTAGACCACCGAATTGAGTACTTATTCATATGTAATTTAATGGAAAGTAGATTTTTACTGAGTTCAAACGGTGCCCCTTTTTTTGCGGAGATCAGTCTAAGATACCTAAAAATGATCTAAGTGCTATTTCTAGGTTATGTTTACGAGTGCTTTGACATTTCCCTAAGGATTTTCAGTTGGCAATAATAGATGTCCAATAAAAATTATGAAATAATAAGTGGCAATTTTGAAACGTCAGGAATATAAAAAAGATAATCGTTTATATTTTGTAGTATTTTTAACAAATCATTAATTATTAATTGTTTATTTTATATAAACTAAATGGTTTAACAGTTACCGTGAATAACAGGTAAAAGAAAATTATAGTATTATTACAATGCAACTTTGTTGAGTCGAAAGCGTACTTTAGTTGCTTTTCCATTTAATTATGATATATTTTCTGATATATATGTTTCTTTCTGTACAAATATAGTAATTTCCAAATTGTCTTTATTTTATGTCTATTCCCTAAGTAACAGGATTAACGTGAATATTATACAAATATATATGATAGTTATTGTATACATTTTCAACATTTCAGTTTTTTCTAGAATATTTTTTGCTACTCTACTGAAATAGATATAAATAATGTGTGTTAACATTGGTGGATCGTATTTCATTTATTCAAAGCAATATCTTTAAATCGCAAATGAAAATTCGATTTTTTTTTGTAATGTAATGAAATTAACATATTTCTTCAGTTATTTAATTTATTAGACAGATAATTTGGAGTAAATGTTAATTTACTGCTTACAGCAGAATAATAGTGTTACATTTTTGTACTAAAAATTCAAAAGTGTGCTTTATTATCAACCGTTGAAGTTTTTTTATAAGCAGTATATCGAGCATTTGTTGGTGTGTATTTGATATTACAAATAATTACAGATATTGAAACATAATCAGTTATGTTGTTGTAAAGATTTCTTAATGAAGTTTACAGATGTACTTTTATTTAATTTCATAATGAGTATTTTACGATTTCAGACTTCGACTAAATTCATTACACTATTACACATACAAAAATAATTATGAAATAACATGCACTTATTACGATACTAAAAATTAGTACATAGTTGCCAGATCCACTTTACCTACAAATAAACTTGCAGATAGACAACTTTAAATACTAACATGTAGACGTACGTTTACCGCACGATATTAAGTAAAAGAGAACGTTGCTAAAACGTATGTTGCAAAATCCGATTATCTTTTATCCTTATAGAACTTTATTGTCTCTGTCTTAGAAAAGTTGATCAGCTGGTATAGCGGACTCTTAAATGAAATGTTTCCTGACAAATGTATTGGTACTCTTTAATTACCTATTATATTTACACTAAAATTAGTAAAGTAGTGTGGTGGCCTATAATAGATATTACGATCTTTTTGAAAAAAATTATACTGGCGTCCACCTCGCCAACTTATGTGTCAGTTACTACAATGATAATAATCTGTTGCAATAATAGTCACTATGGATAGCACGTAGAGTACAAAACATTTGTGGTTTCATAATGTATAAAATACAAGCTTAATTTTCTACTCCATTTTATTGCTAAAGAATTTTTCTGGTGGATTTTAAAATTACGGTGTAGTAACAATTCCCAAGGTTGCCATCTTGGTAATTTACTTTATATTTGACATTTGACGTCTTTTGTGATGACATTTGACGGGAGTGATTCAATGATGGCATTGTTTATTATTTTTATGGATATGTTTGAGAGGAAATTTATAGTGATAAAATAATCTAATATATAAATCCTTATACTTAGTATGCGTTTTAAATTATATAAAAGTATAGGTCTGTTTGTTGTATTAATTAATGTGATTGTGGTTTACTATGTGTGGCGTATATTCGTTACATTCCATTTAAATGTGGATTTAAACGTGAAAGAACCAACATCGAAACCAATCACAAAACATTTGAGTAAATTGATTACTGTAGTTTTGAGAGATTTTGAGTTATACGAGAATGATGTATCAGCTACTGCTAAATCATTTGCGAATGCCTTGCCAAATGTTCAGGTGCTAGTACTATGTACTAGTGCACCCTATCCTCCACTTGAATTGATTCAAGCACCCAACATTAGTCATAAAAATATAAAAGTAATCAATTTGAAAGAAAACTTAAATATTTCTTATCTTGATAATTATTTTCTAAATCATGTGCGAACAAAATATGTGTTATTTGTACCAGATTCTACTAGACTTCCAAATAAGCAAATTTTGCAGTTTATCACATCTGAGATGTTACGAGAATTGAATGCAATTTTGGCAATACCTGTAAGTGGCATTGATTTAAACTGTTTTAAAATCAGATATAATCTCCGGCAGTGGACTTTAAATTATAGTATAGTTAAAGATACTGTCTGCCATGCTGTAGAAGGAAAACATTTGATTATAATTGAAACTAGTATATTAACTAGACTTCCTAACGCTGAGCTTATACCATTTCCACAGTCTCTATATTTACAAACATCTTTTCTTAACTATTCGGTATGTATTTCTGTGATAGTTCATCCAATTTAGGCTCACTAAGATTGTTTTTAGGTAAAAGTATTACAAGGAATAACATTTCAAGAAGGAAAAACCACAACTAAGTCTCATCATGCTCAATTGCTTAAACAGCAAGCTCATGAAGTAGGACTCAAAAATTTATACGACACTTTTAATATTAAGCAAGTAAATATTGATGGAAATATAGAATGGTATGGTTGCAATAGAGATACACCCAGATGTTTTCCAACTGTTTTAAATTCCATCCCGTCATATTTATATGAGGGAAAATGGACACCTCCATGTTGTTTAGAAAATTTACGTAAAACAGCACTTCATGTTTTCAATGCCCTTGATGAGGCAGGAGTTCGGTATTGGCTAGAAAGTGGCAGTTTATTAGCTGCTATGAGAAATGGCGATATATTGCCCTGGGATTATGATGTAGATATTGGTATAAATAGAGATGATATTAGTAGATGTGTATGGTTAGAAAAAGCTAGAAATAGACCTACTGTAGATAATAAAGGGTATTTGTGGGAAAGAGCAACAGAAAGTAATTTTTTTCGGGTTCATTTTAGCAGAAAAAATCATATACATGTTAATTTGCTTCCATTTTATTCAAGAAATGGAACTATGACAAAAGATTCATGGTTTACAGGCCATAGAAATATGGAATTCCCAGATCATTTTCTGCATCCAATGTCTAGTATAGAATTTATAGGTAGACATGTACCAAGTCCTAATAATATTAGGGACTTCTTAGAGATGAAATTTGGAAGAGGTTCGATTGAAAATCCTAGATATCCTGATTCATCCATTAGATTTCCATAATGGACGTATCTGATTAGATGTGATACTTTTCTTTTAGTAATTGCTGTGATAATTCTGAAGATTCAGTAATACGAAACAGATGAAAGTATTAGTAAAGTATATTATATAGGTATACATATGTGCATAGAACAAATTTTATTGCTAGTTAAGGAATATATAGAAAATTTAACAATGCCAAATAGGGTGCCAAATTTAGAAATGCTTAAATTAATGTTTTAACATGAATTTTTAAGAGTAATATAATATTAGTATTGTTTGCTACAGCATGTTTGCTACTGAATATTTTTATTAAAAAGATTTCTTCTTATATAATGTATCCAATAGGAAAATGTTACTGTCATAGTTGAAGCATTCATGTTTTTCCCTAATATTTTGTAGACCATGAACTGTTAGGTTGAAGTATTTATGTTAGGGTTTACAGCCATCTAGGAAACTTGTATAATTTAAGATAATTGAATATATGTAATTGCATAAGATTCTTAAAGTAATTTCTTTGTTTATGGTTGAAGGTTTTCAGTTAGACGTTTATTTTTTTATTGAGGAAATTGAAAAATATCGGGACTACCTGCAATTTCTTCCAGAAAAATAATTGTGTTTATTTGGAATACAAATTTCTCAATTTTTTCAATCATTAAAGGCAATGTTTTTTAACATTTATTAATTTTCATTACCTTCAATGATTACTGACTAATATGTACGCCGGCCTAAATAAGTTTTCGGTATAGCTCTGATGTACAGCATTTTTATCTATTAAGTAATACATTTCATACGACAGGTGAACATAAAGAAGAAAGTAATGCTCTCTATACTTGCTGTAAACTCTATCTTGTCTCTACCTTGAATATTTTTGGATAAATCTTGCTCAAATTATTTCATTGTGTTTTTCCAAAATAAAAGTAAATTGTAGAACATTTATTAAAGGTGATTTTATTTGGGTTATTTATTGGGAATGTATTAGGATTAATAAAGACGTCTACGTTGAATTTGAACTTTGATATAGAATTTTTATTTATATGATGACTATTAGATGATGATTGCATTTGCAAAAGTTTTCGATATTGTAGCTGCAGGAACAAAAGTTTCTGCGATTGAAACTTTTCGCTTGAAATTTTACGGTTCTGGTTTTTTTTGTTTGTATAACGTACAAAAATTTTTGTTGAAATAATCTGGACATTTTCCAAAACGACAACATGTATGAAGTGAGAAAAATGTAGTAGTGTAATAAAGTTGATGCAAATAATAATATAAACTACTTTAAAATATAAATGACGGTGTATACCGCGTGTACCCGAGAATGGAATAACACTGATATGCAAGGCGCGTTTACATCAATTTTACTTGGATATATTCATCAGGAGCGTGGGAATTGGTGTATTAACTACGTTATTGATGCAAGGTCCCTAAGTTCGGAAAACTTTTTCAGTGAACTAGAGTACATGGGCCTCTCATCATAATATTTGGTACAGAGCATCCCTATTCTCCTTATAGTATGGTTTCTTTGGTATATTTCATCGGTATATGTCAACCAGTCAACCAGTGTATGTATATGTTCAACCAGTTTCTTTGATTTGTTTCCTTTGGGTTAAAAATACGGGTCTTACTATAAACAGGACTGTCTGTAGTTATGCTTTTGGCAAATCTCGTATTACAGCATTTTTTTCTTTCTCTTTTCTTCATTTTGCCATTAGAATGTGATATATCAGTCTATCCATCTCGTAATGCTTTTGAACAACCTGAACTGTGTACTGAGGTAATCTTATTAACTTCTTTTCCCTCTCCTGTATTTTTTCTTTCGTCTTCAATGCTGGCGGAGCTTCGTTTACGCTCCGAGCTTCGAGTTAGTTCGTTATCACATCACAAATTGCAGTGTTTTGAATGAGATGGGTAAATTAGAAAAACTAGGAGCAAGTAATTCCTTTGAAAATGAAATTTTGAGAGTACCATTTGTAATCTGTAAGTAGTATACAATGTATTTTTAACAAGTGGTTATATTTATGCTCTATAATGCCCAAACTTTAATAATACCAAAAATATATGGGTATATATTAATAGACAATAGGCGCGACTTGACAGGATTACTGTAAAAAGTTCAGAGTAGAAGTTGTAACCAGATTCTGCATGATTTCTTAATTACTAAAAACTGTATTCCTATCCTTAATTGTTTTCGAAATACAGTAATCCATTTACGCGATCTCCATTTACGCGAATTCACTTTAACGCGGTTGAAAATTTCTTAATTTTAATTTAATATAAATGTTCTATTGCACGCCAGATGGTGGTTTGTGATGATTCCGCGCGTAGTTTTTGCAACATGTGCACGAATAACACCCTATCTTCCTAAAAGTTAGGTATGTGTGTATTTAAACATTCAGGTTCATTCGCATTCACACAAGTTCCATTTACGCGATTTCCATTTACGCGCTATTTTCATGGAACCAATTATCCGCGTAAATGGAAGGATTACTGTACTTACAAATGTTGTCATAGCTTTCAACATACGCATTACCTCCACAATGAAAGCTAATATTTCTACAGGTAAGATAGATACCTTTTTCTAAGATTTTTTTAGAAACGTTTTGTAATTTGTAATTAATAAGGTATTTTGAAAATAATACTATCGCTCTTGCAAAACATTTAAAGTTTTTGTAAACATCAGTGTTCATAATGTTATTGCCCGTGCAACTAATAGAGTTAACGAGTTTTTTTTTTTGCAACCATGAGAGATTTAAGGGAAACATTGAATGGGTTAATTGTAGCGCACACTGTTGATCAAATATTACACTTGCTCTGATTTACTGTGATAAGGAGAGTTGTCATGCCGTTTCTATAATTTTTTTCTATGTTCTACATGTAATTATATAAGTTTATTATTATTAACATTTCACCAATTGTTATTATCTCTAACCAACTAAAGTACAACAAAAGATGGCAGGCTTTGACAGATTCCTGTGTTCGAATCAACAGATATTAGTCGTGTTCAGTCAGCACATCGGTAAGTCACCGGTAGATACCAAATAGTGAAGTAGTGAACTGAATACCTACACCGTAGGCATTGTACGATTAGCATGTAGATATTCAGTGCAGTACTTCACTCATTATCACTTACTGGTGACTTACCGATGTGCTAACTAAACACGATCATTGGTCGTGTTCAGTTAGTACATTAGTAAGTCACCACTATATAAGTAGTGATGAGTGAAGTATCGCACTGAATATCTACATACTAGTGGTATAATACCTACAGTGTAGGTATTCAGTTCACTACTTCACTATTCGGTATCTACCGGCGACTTACCGATGTGCTAACTGAACACGACCATTGATGAACATGCCATTGTATGCAATGGTTTTACGCTTTTGTACAGAGTTCCAAACTCCGTTTTTGATGCCAGTTTTAAACTTAGGAATTAGTTAAAACTGTTTAGTAGAATAACACCAATCAAATAGCTGATGTGTCTCCTAATTTTAATAGCTGTGTTTTTCTATTTGTACGTAGACATAATTTCTGCTTACTTTTCTGAAATATGTGCCAAATTGTAAAGCTTGTTGATATCTTATACTTATATTATTGTTATGGAACCTAATGTATCTATTCAATGTTAAATAGATTTTATCAGAGAATAACATATTGTGTTTATGTTTTACAGTTATTTTATTATAAAATAATTTATGTATATAGTTCACAATCATTATGAAGCTTGTGAGCTGGCTGTATCAGTTGGTACGGTTAAAGTGCTTGGTTCTCGCACAAGTGACAATAATTTTTCTAATTTCATACACTGCAAGGTCCACTGATCTAAGTACTGTTGTTTTTTTGGTGCTTTGCACGGTATTCTCAAATTAGGAGAAAGTTTTAAAGTTGTGACGCAGCCCCTATAAAAATCCGGTTAATATTTACTGAAAATATGCAAAATGTAATTGAACTTACTTATCATCACCAACGATAATTATCGGAAGCTTGTGGTTAAATGCAATTCGCGTTAGCTTATTTCTCCGTTTTGAAACCACAGCTTGGATACAAATTGGTTTATACTTGTTAACGTTTAAGTCAAACACGTATACTTTTCCTTCTGTAGTGACTGTTGCAAAAACTGTTGAGGAATACGGTGCCCATTTAACATCCCCAACGGAGTGTCCAACGTCGAATACAAATAATGGCTCCCTAAAAAAAGTTGATTTTATTTTTATACCAATTATTTACATATGCGATTTATTCAATATTTAATAAATAAAAATTATTTTTTGTTAAATAAATCTGCGTATAAAAACATTTGGCCCGTGGGGGGATCGAACCCGCGACCTTCGCGTTATTAGCACGACGCTCTAACCAACTGAGCTAACGGGCCAGTATATTTACAGTTCGGTATTTACAAGAGCGCTGTATTTGGATTCTCAGCTGTAATGAAAAATGTCCTTTTACTATTAGTCCTGAAGCGGTCTACACGGGAAAAATCTCTGTGGAACAGTAGGTATATGTAAATTATGTTCGAAGCGATTGATTAAATTTCCAAAAATGTTTACCGAAATGCGGAACAGATTTAGAAGTTATGGCTGCTACTCTAACGCCTTTTATGCGTTTGGCGTAGAGGAATGAATAGCGATGAGTTCTTATTTGGAAGTATAAATGAAATAATATTTAGTGCGTAAAACTAAAAAGACAGTTTTTATGTTAGGCGGTTAACTTGTTTCCAATTCCAGTATAAAACTACCGATAGAGTTGATTTGATTGTACATTTTTAACATGTGTAGGGGAACGTCGGGTTAGATGATGATAGTAAGCTTTTGTATTTGTTGTATAGTACTTGTGGTTTTAACTTAATCTCTTCATTTATTGCTGTTGAGGCAATTTTCTGTTTTATTATCAATGATATTTTTAAAAATAAGTACATACAATTAAAGTTTCAGTATATTTTAACTTTTTCTGATTGGATTTCAAATTCATCGTCTTGATCTCACATGCAGGTAAGATGACTTCAATAGGTCGGTAAGATTGCACATGCTAACACAATTTAAACATATGCATGTACATGTTTTATATACAAAAATCGTAAACATACGCATTCTGGTTTGCTTCTACGGGAGAGTATCTGTTACACGCGGCATGGATTCTCTTTCGGCAGATCAAACAAGAGTATAATGTCTAGCTTTTGTCAAAGTAAAAGTGTTTCTCCGATGAAATGATCATCCTCCTTCCATGTAATTGACGCATATCGAGGAATTTGAGGATGGCCCAATATCATTAGTAGATACTTGTGTAATTCATTTACTTTTCTTTCCCCATTTTTGTCTGTTTCCGTTTTTTAACTCGTTTATTTTGTTTTCGTTTCTTTCCTTTTCTTTGTTTTTTTTTCAGATTGTTTATTTTTCAAAGCAGCACTTTGACGTGAGTATTTGTACTGCGCAATGCCGGTAATTTTCTCTTTTGTTTTGTTTCCTTTTGATGCGGCACTGGGTAAAGGAAGTAAGTCAGGGAATGTTGTTTTGGTAGACACTTGTGCATGAGGCAATACAGCTAGTTCAGTGGATGCAGTATGAGACGATCCAGCTATCTCAATGTCTATAGCATGAGACAGCCGGGTTACCTCAGGGTCGTTATATGATCTTTTTCTTGTCATCGATGGTTCGAAGTCTAAGTTATTGAATATTCGAGTATTTAATGGAACTAATTCAGTTGGGTTGAAACTTGTAATAGCATTATTTGCCGTTGTAATTTTACTGTAAACTACATTAAAAAGCTCAGCAAAAGCTCGGCAATAGTTTGCCGTGGATGATTTATTAAAAAGTCACATGCTCTGCTATAGGTAGAAAAGAAAGAGCCCTAGAAAGCGATGTCCAGATGCTACGTGAGGTGGTGTGGTTATGTGCAGAGGAAATACTACCGGGGCAATGTGATTTTTTCGCTATATGTTGCGTCCATTAATAACAGAATGGGATACTCTTTGCCACGTCGTACATGTTTTAGCCACTGGATGAAGATTTTTGTATATATTTTGTATATTTGTAACATAGCATACTATACTGAAGTTAGTACCTACTAGATGACACCTTGATAACTCGGCGGTTTTCCTTTAGGACACGGGCGTAGTCTTAGTGAGAATAGTTGAGTCGCCTTTTTCATTCATATTAGGATCACACTTCTTTCCAGTAAGGATTTGTTTATGGCGATATAAGAATGGTCGGAGATTTGCCTTGTCAAAGGCAGTTAATTAAACTTTTGAAGAGATAATTTGAAATTAGTTATGAAACTCTGCATGAAGTCTTTACACAGTTTTTTTTTATCAACCTTATCAAAGTGGTGAGTTATTTGCGTTTATTTCAGCGTAATCAAGGCGATTGTTGAACATTGGCCTCTAGTCATGCTCGCTCAAGTTCTTTTACTAATTCCTGTGTATGCTAAATCTGAGGTTCAAAAGCCACTCCTCAGTGAAAATACATCTGAATCGTTCAGCATTTAGAATTTTTTCGCAGAATCTTTGTGTAACATCGTATTGTAGCTTTTGGGGAACCGTACTTTTTTGCAGTTGCTTTTATCGAAGAACTATTCGTCACTTCCTTTATGACTTCGGTCATTGATTTACGGGGCTATCCCAATATACATATACATATATTGGGATACCCCCGCTGGTATTATTACAGCAAATTAAATGAAAATAAATGAAAAAGCTAATCTAAAATAACATATGACCAGTTAAGATAAGATTACGAACTAGTCATTTTGTTCGTTTGGCGTTTGGAGTTGTCAACTTACTCGGAGCTATAGCTAAGTTTGTTTTATTGTTATATTATTTCAAAATACGTGGATTTTACACTTACGTTTCAATTTTATCACGGGAGAAGGAAGCTTTCGTTACTTCAATAAATAAGGAAGGCGTGGTTCTGATGATAGATTCCTGGAATTAACAACTCGTCGTCTTACCGACTTTACTCCATGTCTTCCACCCCTCCCCCTCCCCCCACCGTTTGTGTTGTAGAAATTTGAAAGAAGGCTTAAAAGTTCTGTGGACTATTAAATTAAATAAGTTATTCAAATCGCGTGGACTTTCAGGCGTAAATAAATCCACAGAAACTTCTTTTAAGTGAAACGAACTATATATATTAGTGTAACTGGAAATTCTCCTCAAATTTGAAGGTCATCTTGCTAATTGTGCGTTGAACCTGCCGTTTCTTTGCTGTTTGACATTCTTTTGGAAGAGTCATATTAGTTATCAATTCTTCGAAATTTTGTAATATTTCTACCCAGAGAGTGGAGCTAAGGACTGTATTAAATAAATGTAAGCTTCTAAGATTCAAATGGACCTTCATTTAATTTTCAGATGTCAATTGTGAAGCAAGTATGCTACCATTGGAAGCCATTGGCATGATGCAATCGCCGGCAGCCGAAATCGCGCGGCTAGTTAGCATTTTATATAAAAATTAATTGAAAAAGATATTTGTTGCGTTAGAAGTGGAAATTGTTTTATTGTTGTTACTGTACTTACGGACGCATGTCTTCCCAAATTTTAATTCTCCAGTCACCACTGCATGAAATAAAGATGTCATCATTATATTTGTTAAAATCTATTCTATAAATCGGCTTGTGATGAGCTTGATAAGTCATGAGAAACATTGAACTATAGTTAGTACTGCACTTGTAAATCATTCCCATTTCTGTTCCAACTAAGTAGATTAATTTTTCTTTTGGGTGAAAACTGATGCAGGACGCAGAACCTAAGTGAGTGTTATTAGTAAATGTTAGATCTATGTACAATTATTATTTCAAACGGTCACCTTTTACTTTTACAAATGTACCATCTGGACCAGGTACAGGGTCCTTGTCAAGATATATTGTGGTAATTGTAGTAACAGAAAGTTCGTTTTGCATCAATACCCAATTATTAATGTTACCATCAGCACCTGCAGAATAAAAGTTCATTTCACCATCTGGTAAATCTGGAGCCCATTTAACCTAAAAGACAGCAAAATAGAAATACAAAAATTTTGCGAAGAGATTGACCGATTAGAGATCTTTGTGCTTACTAACTTCCGAAATAATTCCTGTGTGTTTATTAACTACAGCATTGCTTTTGAAAGCTGGTTTTTTACACGTGGCTTGAACGTTGAAGACTAAAACGTTTCCATCGAATTGTCCAACAACAATCATGTATGGATATTTGGGATGAATATCCACACACATAACTCCAGAATCAGTCATGCATATATGTTCCGGATAAGACGGATTTTTTATTGTGAAAAGGCAAACCGCACCTTCGGTTGATGGTTTCATGAAATCCACTGGAATAAAAAATGTAATTCTTCAATTTTCGATAAAATTTTGACTTCTTACAAAATCCAAAACATACTGCGAATAAATCATAATACCAGGGATTCCAGCAAATGTCTGTAACGGTATTTTTCTTTGTTTTCTCATACACGAACTTCCATAATGGTAAAAGTGTACCCTCCTCATCGCGAAATTCGTCTGAAGGGTCTTCCCAATAACGGTAATCTGATCACAAAAATGTTGTATAAATTACAAAATGCTATATAATTAATATATTTATCCTAATACTTAATTAACATGTTTTAATCAAGATACCTGTAACGATTACAAAAATATTTCTTATTTGCAGATAACATAGGAATTTTATTTGTTGTATCGAATACAAGTTAGTTAAAACTACACACAAAGTCTGATAATAAAGGAACCTATAGTCGTTTAGTCACATGCATCCGACTATAATCGGAAGAATTGACCTACCAACGAAATTAACGTAAATAGGCCTTTTACTACATAATTTGTTTAATTTAAATTGGTGAAAGAGAAAAATTTCCATAATTGCTGCTTATCACAAGATGAAAAAAATAAGAAGTCTACGTTACCCTTAGCAATTTCATCGTATGTATTTTGGTTCAGCATCCTCTCTAGAACTTTCCAACATTCTAAAACTCGCCCTTGTACGGCCTCGCTAAGCTGAGCTCTACCAGATGGTTTTTTAACTTCGACAGCTGGATGTTTTGCAACCGGTACCTTTTCTTTTTCCTTTCTTTCACGTTCCCTTAATTTTTCCAGTTCTTGAGCTGCATAATCTTCTAGATAGGCATCGTAGATCACCCATTGTAGAACGTTTGCCGAAAATGTAGCCATTGGAGGTGGTGTTGTTTGAGTTTCTTGACACTATAGTACAAGAATTACAATTAAATAGATCTAAATTGTCCTTTCCTACTATCCTCCTCTCGTAAATTTTAATATTCTAGTTTAAGGTATATCTGAATGAGTAGAGTTTTCTCAAATTCATGTATGCATTGAATATATAGTTTGAGATTTGTGTATCAAAACACAGCCTTATTAACTTTTATTTGAACAAAGTTGGAAAGATTATTACAAATTTGTTTTGACCCAAATGAAATATCATTTTTGGATGAATCATGGTCTCAAGCAGAACTTTCCATGGTAACTGAATGGAGTTTACGAGCTTCGGGGAAAAGAGATGCTACAAACTCAGTAAAATAAATTACATGCTTGCTTAGAATTACCATAGTATTAAAGAAAAAGGCATGGAAGGAAAAAATTTTTCAAATATACACCCGAAGAAGCTCTTGCACTCTTCATAGATTTAAAAGTCGAATGTCGTCACTAGATAGGCACTCATAAATAGAGCGGTATAAAAAATTTGGTATACTGAACATGATCAAAGATTCTTGAAGATCTTAGGGGACGTATTTTCGAGGCAGCACAACTAATTCGGAATGACTGGGATGTGTTACATAGGGCAATTAGACCACGTTCAACAGGAGTCAGAATGTGTTTTGAGAGTAACGGTGATCGTTTTGAATAATTAAAGAAAATATGTAAAAAATGTATCATTGAGTGAATAATAATTAAATACTGTATTTTAAAAACGGTTTACTTGAGGGCATTTGTTGGACTTTTTAACGATATTTGGTCTATAGATTACGTACACGAAGTTATGACCTAACGTCGTTGGACATTTTGTGGGGATAATGTATTCGTTTGCTTGATGTTGACCGTTGGAAAATATCCGCAAGCGGTTCTAGGAACAGACCTATGGTGGGAGCCTGGAATGATTTTGTAATAGGCTCCGAATAATATCCTTATAGAAAGCATGTGGTACCAAGTTAAAGGTGAACTTATATTTTGGGATATAAGTGATTGGGAACAGAAGAGAAGTTAAATAGGGTAATAGTAATAAATGGAAAAAATTAACGTGTAGATGGTTAATATTTATGAATCAATTAATCTAGAAATTAGTGGTGTTAACGAGGTTACTTACTTTTAGCAAGAATAATGAATTAAAAAAAGTAACAAATTTAAGAACATAATATTATACCCTGACTGGATTATTATAAGTCAATGCAGCTCTTTCGCTGAAGTTAAATTGGTTAGTAAGTTTCTTTTGCGGTCCTTTCGAAGCAGCTTCGTCTCCTTCTTCGCCCTTTGCTTCATCTTCGTGTTCATCTTCAGCGTCGCCTCCTTCTCCACCCTCTCCGTGTCCTTCTTCTTCTTCCTCTTTCTCACGGTCATCTTCACCCTCTTCATCGTGTTTTTCTTCATCTGTTGTTTCAACTTCACCGATGGTTTCCATTTGAGTTGATATTTCATCTTCACCTTCATCTTTCTGCTCGAAGGTGCAAGCTTGAAAAAGTTGTTGTTGTAAGACTTAAATCTGATGATGATGATATTGTAATAAAATCAATGGAAACATAAAGTTATGTTTGTACTTACCATTGTCCTAATAATGCTTCGTTGTGAGTGCTGATGGTTTTTTATTACTGATATAATTAAAACTTATAGCAATTACTAATCCCACTACTAGATGTATTGAATACAGGTAGTTATAAGTAGGAGCTTTGTTTGCGAGGAAGTTTTGAATTTAATACAAAATACAAACATTCACTTGAACAGTTAAGAAAAATGGAAATAATTGAAGTAACTGGTAATATGTGATTGACATTTTCTCGATCCATTTCATATTATTTTTGTTGTAAAGAAATGCATGTTACTTACGATCAATCCCCTGAGCAATTAATTGATCTCTAGCTTCTTCGGAATCCTTATGGATATATGTTCCAATTCTCTCAAAAACTACTACAAGATTTCCAGTTGTTGGTAATACGACGAATTCTCCTGTCTTGTGATTATATTCTACTAGAGAGTCTGGTTGCTGTGGGTTAGTAGTTGTAAGAACTCTTGCAATACTTTCTTTTAATTCCTACGAAGAAGATAAGTGGGTGTTATTAATTTAAAGACAAAATTTGATTTATAATACTCACAGCATCTGATAGCTCTAGCTGATCTTTTGGTTTTGCTAGCTGTTTTGACCTTTTCCATTCTTCAAGGTCATCATCTTGTTCTAAACGCTGAGCACTGGTTTTTGCTCGTTTCTTTAATTAGATTTAATTATCAATTTCTCATATGTAGTTGGAAGAAGATGAAAAAGATACTATCTACTTCATAAAAAATATTAAGCTACTAGAAAAAATTATTGAAACATTCAAAAGGTGTCGTGGTGTTAAAACATGTTAGTGTAGTGTATACTTTAAATTATTCTAGAAGTTTAATTAAAAGCATTGTGTCTATAGAATACGTACGTTTTTCAGCCAGGGAATATTTGCTAACTAGAAGAACAGGCAGCAAGGAAAAATATGCAAAAGTTATTGAAAGTATAGATTTCATTCTGGTCAGTTGGTGTAATTTTGTTAAGTATAAAATACTTTGTTATGCACATGCTAATAGCGTTTGTGTAACTCTTTCTTGTAGTGTGAAATAGGTATATGAAGAACAGTGTCATCTTTTGCAAGTTCATGTCATAGAAAATCATGCTTTTGAAAAGATAAAGAAATACCAATTATTATTTTACCTTTCCCTATAAGAGTATTGGTGTTTAAGATATGTAAGTCTATGTAGATGTGTATATTTACTTGTTCCTACTCATAAGGTAGTTTTAGTAAAGATATGTGATCGATTTTCAGAATGTAATAGATTGTAATTTGTATTAGATTAACTTACAGCGGTTTTCCCTTGTACCAGGGCTTTTTTTGCAGCTGTAGTTGGAGGCATTTTTGATGTTAGTCAAACAAAAAAAGTTCAGCAATAACTACTGGTTGGTAAAATTTGTAAGACGCTTTAATATTTGATCTAAAAAGCTGTCATTGCGACAGTTATTTAGACGTTACCATAGTTACTTTACGTAAGCACGTAATTTTATATGCAAGATATTGATTTAAGATTTTGACCGAAGACTAATTTTAACTATATTATGAAAAATAGCGATGCCATAACAGAGACAAATTGCTGACATAATACTCAAGATGAGCATTGTTATTGCTTGTAATTGATTCATTGATTACTTGTATAATTGTAATGTATTCATCAACCATGTAAAATTGCCGCTAATTTGAGACCACATATAAAGAAATACATACTTCTATTAAGCAGATTGCATTAAATCAAAAATCTTTTGTATCTACCTATATCTTGTACATCTGCAAGTAAATATTTAATATAATTTCTGCGCTAAAACCGCAAAATTTTTATTTCAAACAAATTTTTTATGTATAATTTGCAAGTTCAAACGTTTAATGCAGTAATCGAGAGATTTTATATTAGAAATATATATATATTTTTAATTGCATCCCAGTCTCACTTAATAATTCATCCTATCTCCACTATTTTTGCTTGTGGAGTATGACGATCTGCAGAAGTAGAATGATGATGTCTCTTTTGCTGGGTGGCTCTCTTCGCCTCTCCAGGTATCCATTATATCGTTAAGAATGTCGTTTTTATGGGCTTTCGATCTTTCAGAGGATACTATAGCAAGTATACCCCTGCCGCGTTGTTGCATAGAAGCCGCCTCTCGATCAGAAACATTAAATGCCAATTCTTGTGACCCAAGCCCTTGTTCACACTCAAAATATTATCGAAATGGAAAAAAAATTCAAGTCCGATTGCAAAAAATGAACTTTGTGTGACATTCGGCATTCTAAATTTTATTGTTTTCTACCAAATTAGCTGGGATATCTTGGTAGTTTTCACCCTCTTGGGTTTTCAGAAAATGTTTACAAACGTTTTCAAAGGATGGTGCCAGCTCTAAATCATTCATAGTAGGTTCAAAATTTTTATTTTTGAAAAGCTTCCGAATTTGTGAATCAATAAATATTCCTTTGCGAACTTTTGCATCAAATAGCTTTGGAAACTTATCCACATTAATATAGGTAGGTATATTTAAAACAGTCGCCTTTTTTTTCTCGCGCTGTCACAAATTGTTTAACCAATACTAATTTAATGTGGTGGTACAATCACCAAATTAGAATCCATTAACTGGGAAGTTTTATATTGCATTTTCCAGGAACAATGTTCACTCGTAGGTGTCATTGTTTTATTTTGGTAATGTTGCTGAACTGCTCGGCTATCGAGTTATCATTACAAAGTAAAAGAGCTTGGAGATTTGCTTTCGGTGAGTTGATATACTATCATTCTGGGGTGTTATCTTCAATACTTATTGAATCCAAAAGTCCATTTACGTACAAAAAGAACTGATTTTTTCGTGACATTCCTTGAATACATGTACATTTCAAAATCCCAACATTTCTGATTTCTGTTTGGTTAAACCCAAATCCCGTATCAAGTCATAGAGAACTGATTGAGTAATTGGATGTGGTTCATTAGAATGAAGGAACGTCAAATCGCTTGGAAATGACACATTCAAAACATCGTTTATATTTTCCTCGTTTTTATGTTTAAATCAATGCAAAATACTAAAATTTCAGATTTTTAAGTAAGTTATAAAAATCGTGTCTGCTATAGGTACTGTTATTTATTACCTTAAACAATTAATTACATTCCTATAAGGTGTGCAGCTATCTTTGGTCTGAATGCTTATCTACCGATAAACATACAATGTGTATATGATAATTTAAAACGTAAGCAGCGTAAACAATAATGTAATTTTCCGTAAAATTAATCATAATCAACATTTATACTGCTTTACATCCAACGAATGGCGCTTATTAATGTAGATGTCAACAAGAGATATTGATTTTTTCAAATTCAAAATGGCGGTAACGTTGCCTCCAATATGAACGTCTCTCTGCATATGTTTCACGATATATTGATAGCAATATATCCAATTTGTTTCGCCCGTCATACTATCCCCTGTTAATAATGTTAATTTCGGTATTAGAACAATTTTTGTGCTGTAGTGATACTCTAAGTATTGGTTTTAGGTCCTTAGACATGTAAATAAAGGCGTGAAAAATATGTGAATTATGGAAGATAGTGGTATTGATAGCGGCGATCATAATGGTGATAATACAAAAGCATCTCAAAACGGTGATACATTTCATGTAAGACTAAAACATTTTTTATCTATGTGGGATAAGTAATTTATGTTTTCTTACATTATTATGTTGTCGGTCTTTTGAATTTCAAGGAGATGCTTTTTAAATTATCTTTTCAGTTAACTCCTTAACAGCTGCTTTTTTGTAACGTGTTTTTGTTTGTTACTTGTACAATATACTTATATTCGTTTATACAGCTCTGTTTATTATTTGCCAGTTTTTGTTTATTTTAGAGTCTTTGAAAGGAATTATAACATTTCATACATGTTACACATTGCATTTTCTGAAAAACCATTTTTAATAATAATTATAGAATTTAGAAAGTGTATATAATTTTATAAAGCTACAACTTTTAAGGCGTGTAGATTATGATTATTAATAAAACAGTAATATTTTACTGAAGTTCCCTTCCGTTGTGTTAAAAAAACCTTCACACACTTTGCTGGATCATAGGTAAGACGAAAAAGATTATACACTTACGTTTGATCCTCAATTGTTTTCGAGATATGATTCATAAACACAATTCTTCATATGTAATTACAGAATCAACTCATCTTTACCACGGCAAAATTTCGAATTGTTGCCCTTGCTGTTGCATACAAAGTTGCAGTTATATTCGAAGAAACTAATGAATTTGATTATAAACGTTTAGATTTTTGGCGGGCGTTTACAACTCTGTCAAAATTTTAATGCATTTTAGTGTCGTAAATAGGATGTTTCAAGTATCTCCAAAGAAAAAAAAAGCAGAAGAATTGGATCTACATCTTGGTCGCCATGTAAAAAGTCCTTTCTGACAAATCTGATTATTGCCCAATCGTTCATTTAAATAGTTTGTTAAGAAAATAGTGCATAAAGTATCTTGAATTGAAATCTTTGCGTGCAAAGTTTAGGTATAATTATTATATAATGATTAAAGTGTATGAAGGTTTTTCTTAACAATCTGTATATACATTTTCAAGGTGTAGATATTTTCATGTTAGTATTGGACGAAATTCTTTAGCAATTAATTTTGACCTCTAAAAAAGTGAGACTAAAATAAATTTCTGTAAACATCGAATAAAATACATAGAAAATGAAATCTGTAATAAGTACACACGTGCATTTAGAAAAGTCTTTACATAGTGACAATTATTACTTTAAAGTAAGCTGGTTTGTTTTTCTTCCAACATTTTTTTGGTCGGTATTCCCGTTTTTCTTCGAAATTTATATTAACGTTTCAGTTTTGTCAGTTTCACAGCCTCTTCGTTGCATAAGGCATAATTATTACTATATTCTTCTATACCTTTTCTGTAGCTGATTAACGATTAAAAGTCGAGAACAAATTTATCTCTTCCGATTGTAGTTACTTTAAAGACATCTTAGATTCTATCAGAAAATTCAATAAGTTTGCGGAAAATGTTTTAATTGTTAATGTAAAAAATACTGTGTTTTCACTGTCGTTGTGTACGTACAAATCAATAAGCTGTACAAGTAGTGTACGCCATAAACATTTTATTTCCCATTTCCCCCAACCTCTTTCACCCTCTTAGGGTGAACTTTAAAATCCGTCAAAAAATGTGTTTTATTAATTGCGCCAAGATCATTAATACCAAATTACAAATAAATTTGACCATCAAAATATTATTTTCCATTCAAACTTTGCTACGTCTTTTCACCTTCTTAGAGATGGAGTTTCGAAAAATAGCTGAATAAATGACATCTATACAATATAAAATCACACTCTTCAAATTTCAAGTGTCTATTCTTAGCGATTTCGACTGGGCGATGATATATCAGTCGGGACAAAGTCTTGATTGATTGATATCAGGAAATGACGTTCCTGGGCGACGAATTATTAGAGCGGTCGAGGATTAGGCTTATTGATAACATTTTTGTGCAAAGTCTGAAGATAGCTATTATATATTCGTTAAAGGCATTAATAATAGATTGTGGACTGTTAAGCTATTATTGTATGTAATTAAACAATAATTATTTGTTAAACGCAGGACATCAACATTTTATGTAAGTTTTTCCGCATTTCTTTCTTTCAATAAGTTATTTCTTAGTTAATACAAATGTAACTAGTAGGTACCACAAAGCTGTTCTGCTTTTATTTTATTCAAAGCTATTTCAAAATATCTGACCGGTTTATGTATGTATTTTTATTACAGGGTAGCGACAGTTCAAGTGCTGATAGCAGTAGATCACCTATAAGAGTTCCAACGGTCCCTACGTCAAGACAACTACAACGTAGATTAGAAAGTCGAATAGAACATGCCAGAAGAATTCACCAGGAGTATCATGCGACACCTGGACTTATTCCAATACAGAGGCTACCTATACCAGGTGCGAAAGACCATCAACCGTTGGTCCAGTGGGATACTGATGATAGGTATATATTTTAGAATTTTGTTTAGGATATTTTTCTTTGATCAATTTTTTTTTTCTGTAGTGAGGAAGATATAGTCAATTTTTTTCCATTATCACGAAAAGAATCCAGGGTGCATCAGGAATTAACAGATACCTTTAGTATAGAAGAGATGAGCATATCTGGAGATGAGGAGGAGGAGGAAGATTTACATCTAGTACCGCCACAAACAATTTATAGGAAGCTTTCTTGTTGTCCGTTTTCCGTTTGTGCTATACTGTAAAATGCCTATTTAGTTTAATTCCCTTTCGTATAAAAATAAGTAATTACTAGTATCTACCTAGTTACAGTTTTGTCAATTGAAATGTAATTTTCTTATAAATGAATAGAAATATGTATGTAGATTATTTTGGATTCCTATAAGATAGGATTAACATTACATGTGAGTTTGAAGCTGATATATTTTTCTAGTTTTACATGTATTTTTCCGGAGCGTGTATAAAATGTAGACAACGATTATTTTTAATGTTACGGTAATGTGGGCGTTTTAGAAAATTATTTTCATATTTTAGGCAAATTGGCATTACGGCATTTAAAAAATTCTAATAAGAGATAGAAAATGATAAAAAATACATTTTTTATAGAGTGCTGGTTAAGTGATCAATATAAATGATTAAAATTATACCTGGTATTTGAATTTTTATGAAATTTATAGATTTATGAATATATAAGAAAACAAATGCAACACTGATTTAGAACAGCACCAGCTATTTTGCATTAATATTTATATAAATTTTAGAATGTAACATAGGGATGATAAAATATTCAATTAGGATGTAAATCGATACAATTGTATATATATCTATGATATACTTTTTGAGGATACAGATGTTTGGAGATGAAAATATTTATCAATAGGATCGCCTGGTGCTCGAGGTCCAGTAAATAAAAATATGTTGATGGTTACAAAACATCAACATTATTAATTAGAAAAAAAATGTGACTATATCGACTCCGTGGATATTAAACCAACTTAACTCACAACATAAAAATCTTAGGCAACTCGTTCAAAATCAGAATCAGTTTTATGTAAAATTTTGTAGTCATTGCAATCTTTTCTTTTGTAATGTTTGCTCTATAGTTTCGATGTATAGTTGTAATTAAATACATCTACGGTTTTCGAACAGCACAGAACCTTTGTAGTAAACCTATTTTTAAAATTTAAGGAATTATTTTTTTGAGAATGGTCACTTACCTCTGAAACAAATAACGTAATGAATTCAATTAATTATTACAACATGGGATTTGTTTCTGTTTCTCAAAATCAATGGCTTTAAAGCAAACTTTTAGTACACGAGATGAAAAAAAGATAAAAAGAAGTACGGAAATGGGTCATCAAAGCTGGTAAAAATATCGTTTATATTTCTGGATAGTATTATAATAAAAGCGATGATCGTGTTGTTTGACTAGTATAACATTTTTCTAGCATATTTCTTTTCTGCTCTGGTTGATACAGAGAGTTACCTTTGCCACCTTTTAACTTAAATTTTTATATTTTTGTCGCTCTGTTTTTTCTTGATTGATTTTGGAATCAGTCCATCCGTTTGCAAGACTAATACTATTCACACAAGTTAACAATAGAACACACACCAGATAATAGACACAACAGTAACCAATGTCGATTGTTTCTATAAACATTCTTTTTCTTTATTCACATATAGAAGAGAAATACACCATGTCTTGTAAGAGTAAAGAAGTACAAGATATAAATTACAGTACACAAGAATAAAAAAATAATAAATTATATTAATATAAGAAGAAATAAGTATTTAAGGTAAGAAAGGACTGAGAGTCAAATGTTTGAAATGAAAAGCCTCAAATATTTAATACCTACAAACTTTTTTTCTAATGTAGTATTTCTAAATTATTTTTTAGTATGAAATAAATTTGAATTGATTTGGGTTTATTGAAAGGTTCTGTATCTGTAACAATGTCATCAAGATCTAATTGTGACTAATTTCATTATAAACATTTAAGTTAATAACTATTATAATATTTTCTCTTAAAGCATCGTTTCTGATTATACAGTAAGTACATATTAGTTTGTCAGTTATAAAATGGATTTAGTATTTAAACGAAATGGGCTTGCTCGACTAGAAATTTTAATACAATATAGCATACACTGCTGTTAACTTAACTTAAATGAAGGGCTAAATGTATTTTTGTACGCCTTTTGCTCTAATGGAGATTTTTAAACGACAACGCTGTTGTTGAGTTACGAAACACAATTAACACTAAATTATAGCGAAAATGTGTATAACTATATGACATTAATATATTATATACTATTGCACATATATGTGCCAAATATATTGAATATTTAGGATATAATAAATTGTGTTTGATTAAAATTGTTAGTTTACTATGTTATGTTTGTATATTGTAAAGAATCGAAATGTTATTATCAGTATTAAATGACATTTTACAGAAATATTACTTTTATTTGGGATTTAGAGCTATGACGAGACCAATATGCAGTACACAATATTTTAAATGGCATTGTTTATGGATACAACTCCACTTAAGTGTAGTCCGCCTAAATATTACTTATTCTGATTTTATTTCAAACATTAAAAACGGATTTAAAAAATTAGAACTAATTAAACTTAAAAATCGTTCCAATTCTTAACGATATTTAGACATTTATCATTTATTCCTGCAACAAGTTGATATTTTCGACATAGCTACCAAATACATTTTGAATATTTTTGTCACTAACGAAATTTTTGAAAACAAAAATAAAATCCTTAAAAAGGGCAACATCTTCTAGAATCATATAAATATTATAAATATAAAGGAACTGCAATATAGTAGTTAGTTTGTGATTCATTTGAGGATGTCTTTGCTGGTTTATGAACAAGATATACTAACATATACCATGTCCAAAGCTAGATTCAAGTCCAGACATTCTCTACTAACAGATAGTAGCTTTAAATTATAATATGCCCGCTTAACCACTCCAGAGATGTGGATTTCTAATTGCATATCAATTATTTTCTTTAATAGTTTCGACAAACTTTCGGTAAATTAGATATTGCTCTCAGATTATTAAAACTATCACAGCATTACACTTCCAATCGTTAGGAAAGACATTTTTTAACAAGCAGGTAGCAAGGTGAGTAAATGTTGGTAGTAAAAAGGGACAGTAAAGTGTCAAAATTTTGGATGCTATACCATTAATACATATACAGTAGTGCATGTACATAAATAAGTAATCACACACATATTTTTTAACAATCGTTTCAATATAGTTTTACTATGTATATCTTTCTATTGAAATACGTATACAAACAAAGGAAAAGTATTGTAGGATTACAACAATTAAGAAATTTGAATGACAGCACAACCCCTCGCAAGCCCCCGAGGCGTAAAAGAATAGTTATTTACCGATGTGTTGTATTAGTTTATTGTCATATTTTTAGGTGCGCGTTTGCTATAATAGAGTTTAGAGAGCGTTTTAAAAGCAATTTAATACATTTTTTTATTAACTTATTTTGTTTAATTAACTTAGTTTGTGAAAGTGTCTCGTGAAGTAAGAGTAAGTGTAACTGCAGAATTTTTAAAAACAAACTTTTAATTTCTGCGTAATTAGTAGTAAAATGCCGAAAGTGGATGTACAGGATAGGTATAGAATGGTTTTCCTCCACGAACAGGGAAGAACTCAGCGTCAAATCGCTGTAGAAGTGGGTTGCTCGCAAAGTAGCGTCCATAAGATATTAAAAAAAAACTTAGAAACAGGCTCCGTATTGGATAAACCCAAACAAGGACGTCCAAAAAAGGTGACAGCAAGAGAGGACCAATATTTAAAACTCACTTCTTTACGACACCGAACCCGAGGATCAGTCCGGTTAGCCCAAGACTTGCAAGAGGCAACTGGCGTCGCAGTGCATTCATCCACAGTTCGACGACATTTAATCAAACAAGGGCTACGAGGGCGCGTTGCGAGAAGAAAACCATTACTGAGACATGGAAATTTACGCCAGAAATCACTTGCAATGGACGGTGGAAAAATGGCGTCGCGTACTGTGGACGGATGAGTCAAAATTTGAAATCTTCGGCAGTAAGAGAAAACGCGTCAGCGAAGCGTACAATCCGGCGTGTATACAACCGACAGTCAAACACGGGGGTGGTGCCATTCAAGTATGGGGTTGCATAACAGCTTCTGGGGTGGCTCCCCTTGTAAGAATTGAAGGTCGTTTGAATGCAGACCAGTATCTGCAGATTCTACAGGAGCACGCAATTCCTGCAGGACGTCGCCTTATTGGTGAAGGTTTTGTTTTTCAGCAAGATAACGATCCAAAACATACTGCTCGGGTCGTACGGCGTTATCTTGCTGAATTAGAAGAACAGAACATCTGCGAAACAATGGTTTGGCCACCTCAGAGCCCCGACTTAAATATTATAGAAAATGTATGGGATTATCTGGACAGAGCCAAACATAGGAGACAACCAAGGAATGCAAATGACTTGTTTAATATCCTGGAGGAAGAGTGGACCAACATTCCGCCGGAATTTATAAATAACCTAATTAATAGTGTTTCAAATCGACTTCGCAGAGTTATCCAAGCAAAGGGCGGACATACTAAATATTAGACAGACACGAAATTATTATAAATATTTATATACTTTTATACATAAATATTGAAAATACATATTAATTTTGTAATGATACTATTTTCTTTGAAATTAATCTTGAATTACAGTCTATCTCTTGAAAACACCTAGTGATTACTTATTTATGCACACCACTGTATGTATATGTATGTAACGGGTGGTCAACTAAGAATGGCACTCGGCCATATCAGCATTACTCCTCCAATCTAATGCTTACAAATTCTAGCCAATCTAGTAAGTTATGTTACTAGTAAGTAACGTTCGTGGTAGAGGACGCTGTTTAAATTTTTTCATAAATTTTGTTTTTTATAGAAAATATTAAATTGAAACACACATTTTTGACTATAGATATAGAAAAATGTCCTTACGTACTATCACCTGATATTTTGTCAATACGTTGTATGTGATGGATACTAAATGTATGAAAAATATTAGTTTACTAGAGGTGGCCATGCTCTTTTTTTATCGTAAACTACTGAACGTATTGATTTGAAATTTTTCTATCTCAAATGTATATTCAAACTACGCTAGATGTTAAAACATGAGTATAATTTACATTTAATACCATACGAAAAAAATCTGCTATAACGAACTAAGAATAATTTTCTTTTTGGATGTAAAATGCTCTCTAAAGATGGAAGCTACTTCACGAATCGATATGGTAAGAGACTCTTTGACTTTTGAGCTGAAATTATTGAAAGAATGCTGGTCAAATCAAACGAAGACAATAATTTAGCTATTGAAGCCAGCCAGTGAAATAATATCCTTTTTTAACATCTTCTTTATTATTAATGCTACAAAAGTATTAATTAATTCAGCAACAATTTTATTAATTATGTGTACAGAAAACAGTTTGTTTAACTTTTATGCAAAAAAAACTTCGAGTATAAGAATTTTTACAAGAAAAGTATTTTTCATAATTATTTCAATTATTTCTTTATATAGGCACTACTTTATTATGCGTTCTTACTCACTATATGGTTGGCTTCAATAGCCAGGCATCCTATCAATAGTTTCAGCTCAAAAGCGACATACTTCAAAGTATCTTTTACCATATCGATTCAGAGGAGATGAAGCAATGAAATAATACCTTCCAACTTTAGAGTGTACTTCATATCAAAAAAGGGAATTATTCTTCGTTTATTACAGCATTTAGTAAAAAGAAATAATGTATTTAACATATAAAAATTTCAAATCAATACGTGTAGTAGTTAGCGAGAAAAACCATTCTTTGTAAATCTTATTTATTTTTTTCTTCGAGTATGGCCACCCTTTGGAACCTAATAATTTACATACATTTAATATCCAGCACCTACAACTTATCGACACAATATCAGCTGATAATACACAAGGGCATTTTCCTATATCTTAACTGACTACGGCTTTTGCACAGGTAAATAATGTGTGTTATAGAGGTCAGGAACGGCATCGATACTATTGACAGTATCACTAAAGTGCTTATTAATCGCATCAACGTCAGATAAACACGATAGAAGTTCGACAGTTTTTTTCTTATTATAAATATGTAGAGACTGTAAATGTGTTCATAAAGATTTGGTATTAAGATTTAGAGATATATTTCACATTGCTTGTTTTTCACGTCGTATGGAGCCGCAAGTAAAATTGCGAAGTTGTTTTAATAATTAAATGAAGTAACATTTTTTAATCAGTCTCTTGAAAGGTTTTATCGCGAAGTGATGATAGGATGTAGATTATCAGTCATGCACAGTATTTCAGGTCTTAACACAGAATAACAATTTTGTGGGGAGCATGTAATTGAATGAAGTCATTGAAACGGAAGTTGAAAGTAGTTTTGGTTCATTATTATCATATAATTTATAAGTCAAATACAATAGAGTGCCTATTATGTAAGTCATTAATAAAATTTCAATAATTCAACCTGTCAAAATCCCTGAATATAATACCGATGCCGTTCGTACGATGAGACTTTAGAACATTAAACTTAATAAATATTAGAGAATGATCCGTTTTGGCAAAGTCATTCAAAACACTAGACGATGAGCTTTTCCTCACAGCGTAATATGTATACTTAGCAGTTAGTTGTAAATGGACTAGTTTTGCTTTAAAAAAATAACTGTCAGTTCTTGGAATATAAGTTATTATTTGTCTACATTTCCTCCTTCTTCTCCATGCATACACACTGCTCTTTATGAGTTCTCGGATCTATTTAATTTTATTTTAATTTGGTTTCATCGAAACGTTGAGGTACTACCTAAATCCATCTTCTTAGTACCAGGAGTCTCCATAAGCCGCTTTAAATAATCATTTACACTGTTTCCTTTGTCTTCGAATATGCCTCTTTCTTAGGTAATGAGGGGCAATCCGCATTTTGACATACTTCCTACGCTGGTAGAGAAGTATGCTGGTTGCTTAATTTGATGGATTCAAAGCATGGTAGTTCATCTCAATTTTCATGCATGCTTTGGATGAAAATTGCGAGTTGACTCTCCAAAAACATGTAGTAAACTTTTAACAGTCCTTTCACACGGCCAGATACCCAATCAGTCGGTAAACATGAGTGGCCGCGTATTGCAAAATCATTTTAATCTCAGATACAGTTTCAAATATTTCGTAGTTTAGCCAAAATGCAAGCTAATGAATTATGTGGGAGTTCTTGTATGGAATAGAAAGTTTCTTGTATTGGCCATTTAGATGAACTTTGCATCTGTTGGAGGTCAAAACAAAAATCCAAAATCGTTTCTTCACACTCTTTCATGAATAGGCCATATTTTATGGGTTTTTATTGCTAGTGTGCTAGTGCTGGTTTGTAAAAATTGTGCAAATATATCTTGCGAAGTACAAAAACTAAAAATGTGGATTAAACTATTAGCAAGCTCCTACTTCAAGAAAGGCTAATCTTTTCTAATCTCTTATGTTGGCATTTATTGCAAATATGTACATGTATATAACATAATATATCAATACTATATGTATATAATATTGATTATATTGTGTTTAATTTATTTAAATTTTTACGTATAATAAAATGTGTAACAGTGCAGAGTTGTGTTTGTAAAAATTCTTGAATGTAATCTTTCTAAATGATGTCTTTTCGTCCTGATGAAATTTGTGTCAGTCGCAATTAGCCTTCGTCGTTATAAATTTTTTATTATGGTGAAATTATTTTCTACTACCTCTAGGTAATTGATAATTCCCATTTCATTTTCTGCTCCAAGGGCGAAAAAGAAACCAGAATTCCTACAAGGTACGCTATTAATTTTATTAGGGTCATCTATAATTCAGCGTAAGGTTTTATTGGTGTTGTTATTTTCTTCGAGGCGCTTTGAGAAAATAATGGTACTTCTCAGGGAAAAAGAAAGGATGAGGAAAATGAAAATTATTTTTGTAATGTACCTGTTGGATTATGACTGACAACAAATTATAAATAACTTAGATATTTGATAATCGAATATATGATAGTGTATTTGATAGAATTTTGTAAATTTAAAAAAGTCGTAATGTTGTAGCTTCTAAAACTACTATACTTGTTCTACATACTAGTTATCCTTTTATTAAATCTTAGGTATTGCAAGAGTTTGTTGGTTTTGTTTAATTATTCAAATACTATTATTACAGTCTATGATAGTTTTTTTGTTAACTAAGAAAATAATAGGCCTTCTGCTACATTCATTGCAACTTTGGCAAACACTATTTGGCATTATTTGGTAAACAAAGAACGGATTCATTTCTTTCGCATTAAAAATTCCTCGGATGGCAAGTTTTGCTTGTACGCGTAATATTATTTTTCACATTCGAAATCGAATAAATCGTAATCGATGAATTATATAATTATATCAAATGCAAAATATGTTCAGTAAGGAAATACTTTCGGCTTATACAAATACATATATATATAAAATTAGCAAAATATAGTGAAAAAAATGTCGTACTTTTTAAATGTCAATCTCAATTAATTATTGTATGAAATAACTAAAACTATAAAAAATCGTGTATTTACAATATAAATACAAATTAAAAAATATTACACACTATATAAACAACAACCGGTATTAGAATCGTATTTATTTATAGAAGTCCTTTAATCTTCTGGAAATCAATTTTGATAGACTGCAAAATAATGACAGCTAAATTTAAAGCAGCATTTACGCGCAATCATTTTGAGAAAGTCTGTGATAGATAATTGATTTTTGTAATTTCGCTTATGAAAGGATGATGCTTAGTGTGTGAGTCAAGCGTTCACGGCAAAGTAATGGTCTATAGTTGTTCCAGCTTTTAATCGGTTTTTAACGTAAACTAAAACTTATAAAATTATATTACCTCGTACGTCAAAAAATTGTTAGTAAATTGATGAATTAATGCACAACATACATATGTGTAGATATAATTTGTACGGTAAGTTTCAATTTCCTTACTATTATTAGCTATAGGTACAATAAGTGCTTGAGCTGCTTTTTGCTTTTTCAACTAATTTATTTGCGTGTGTTTCCATCTCGTTCCTTTGTACGCTGTCGGAGATCCTTACCGCTGCTCGTTTTCTCCAAATACTGTGTTACTGAAGACGCCGCGACGAGCACCGCAGGCGTGAAACGTGTAATTTCCTCCTCCCTTAAATCCTAAAAATTTACAAATACTTCTAATACCATCAGCAAAAACATAATGTCAGGTACCGTCACTAGATCGCAAACGAGTAAAACTGGTCAAAAAATTGACAAAACTGCAAAGAAAGATAACAGCTATGTTGAAGTGTTACAGTAGTAAATTGTGATAATCTAAAAAATGAATCCGAGATAGTAATTGAAATGCGTGATAAAATAGCAAAAATGGATTTCGAAATTAGTGAACTTAGAGAACAACTGCAGGCTCGCAGAGAAAATGTAACATTTCTGGAAAATAAAATTGAATACATTACTGGGAAAAATCGTAACCAACAAGATCTTATTAAACAATTGCAAGAAACGATTGAAAAATTAAGCGATCGGTCAAAAACAATTGCCGTAAGCACTTTTACTCAAACTGAAAGGAAGGAACTGGTTAACGTTGAAAGTCAAACTCAAAATATAATTACTAATAGTAACAAATTGCAATACCAGTAATAAAAACAAATCGAAGCAAAATAAAGTATCGGTACTAGGTGATAGTCATGGTCGCAACATGACTCATTTTTTAAGCAAGTATATAACCTGAAAACAGAAATATTATTACGACCATATTCAAACTAAACGCTCCCTTAAGATATGTTGCCGAAGATGTCGAAAATTTAGTCGATCGATTAATCAACGAAACAAAACACACCAATGTTGTATTAGCTAGTAATTACTTGGAAATATATAACTTCTATTCCATTGATTCCTTGAATGTTGAGAACGAAATGGAAATGTGTTCTGCTTTCCTTGCAACACATAACATAAAAATTGCCTTATTGTCTATATATCGTCCTCCCAATGGTAGTTTAGATGCATTTTGTAACGAATGTTTCTGGAGGAATCTGCCAGTTTCTGGCTTGATGTGCCGGTCAGTGGAGCCGAACTTGGGGGATCATTTAGCTCAGATTCTTGATATTATTGATATTATTATTCTAATATACTTATACTAACGTGGATAATGGTGCTGATGACTTCATAAGCTCCGTTTTGTGGTGTTTTAATGTCGCATCCCCAATGAAGCGCAAAAAACGCGTTATTACGTTCTCTTTACTTCATAATTTAGTGATATACGCCTACCTAGCTTAATGTTTATGCGGATTATAATTATATCGGATTGTTCATGTATCTTGAAATAGACTATAGGTTGCAAAAACTAGGAATTGCTACATCAATCAAATTCAGCAGAAATTTAAGAAACGCAACAACCGATCTAGTAAATGTGTAAGTAGCAATAAACCTAGAACCACAAGTCTCAATAATTTGATATAATCTGCTTCTTAATATGTCTTACTTTTGACGTTAAACCTGGCATATAATCTTTAAATTTTGGAATGGCTCTAATTTCATCGACAGTTAATTGATGTGTACGATCAATTTTAATTTCTTTTATGCTACTGCTAGATGCTAATTTTATGATTTCTCCATCTCTAATTGTGTAGTAGGTTTATGATGCGCAACTATATATTTTTTGGGTACAATTTGCAGACGTTACAGGTGCAGCAACCTGCTGATCCCATTTTGAATCTTTTACAAAATTATGGTTTGATGTTTGGTATTGTTGAACGATTACATTCCGTAAGTGAAGCAGAGTATTAAGTTTATTGGCGTGACGACGTATTTGTTTTTGAATTTTTGATGGAATAAGTTTTTCCTGATCTAAATGAGAAAATAAATTGTCTGATAACTCTTTTACATGAGAAGTCAAATCATGAATGGGTTAAAAATGATATTACAACTAGCTCTAGCGAGTTGCGGGATCTTTTTTGGTTAAAACAAAGTGTAAAGTTACCATTATTGAACAAGTTATACACAGAAAGGAAAAGACAACGCAATAAGCTCATAATTGAAACAAAGCGTAACTATTATGATACCAAAATAAATTAGATTGGTTTGAATTTGTAAGCAATGGAGCATTGGAGGAGTAATGCTGTTTCCAACGAGACTAAGTTTGCAAAATTCCTATCTTAAAATTACCTAATTGTAAGTTAAAAATATGAATAAAACAACTAGAAAACCTTAGTAAAATCTATTAGTAAAGTACATAACAAAACTTTTTGAGGGAAACAACTGAAATTGAAGAGATGAGGATAAGAACATATTTATTTTCTAAATTTATATGTCATATGGCATTACTTGTTTAAGACATGCTGTCAGCAAAGTAAAAATGTAGTTAAACAGATTCATTCTTTTTGCTAGATAATGTTTTTATTGCGGGACTGTTAAATTGTCATGTCACACCGTTATTATAAATCGTGTCGGCATACCTTAACTTTTTATTGTAGGAAGAATAATTGACACTATATACTGTAAAGGAATTGACACTAAATCAAGTTACGATTCACAAAAACACAATAAGCATTTTGTGCGAGGTGCAATAAAAACCTAAGTATTGCATAATATTATAATACATAAAGTAAAAGAAAGGCAGACAATACTTTTGGAAAAGAATGTGTAATAATAAAATAATGAGCTTGACACAGATCTATATTTCTTTTATCTGGAACGTAGTATATGCATACGTTGTACATACCTATATCTTACGTTTTAAAGGACGCATTTTATTTATGTTGGGTATTCGAGATATTTCAAAGTTTCAGGCCACTTAATATTAAATTGAAATAGATATTAATGAATGAATATAAGGTAAAATATATTAATTATGACATTTTTTTTCTCTCTTTTAGAATCAAATTAAATTAAATTATTGCGAGCATGCAATGTCTTAGAGATATGGGTTCTATCTAATTTGTCGAATTTTGTCTTTTAATTTCCTGAATTGTATTGTAGCCCCGGGTATTTTAAGGCGAAATGTTAGTTCAACAGAATGGATAGCTGTTCTTGTGTTGTTTCGATATTTGTTATTATTTAGTGCTGTGTAGTTTCGCTGGATACAGCTACCATATATGGGTGTAAATAGGATACGCCTGATAAACTAAAATTGTTCTCATACATTTAATATTCTGTTGGAACTTTTTATTTTAATTTTATTTCACACTTCTTGAGCTTTACCGATAATTATCTTTTATTACATGTTCATGCTTACATATATACAAAGGGTGTTTCACTATTACATTAACAAACTTTAGTAGAAGATTCTCCACTTGAAAATTTTAAGAAAGTTCCCATATGCTCGGAAGCGTCTCGTTGGGAGCTATTTTAAATTTTAACTTTTTAAAAATATATTTTAAGTTTAAAAACTTTTATCGAAAGCTGAATTTGATAGTTGCTGCGTATGTTATCGTGTTGTTTCTTTTCGTGAATTAGAAAGATTTTTGTTAATGTCCTTCCTAGTATAAATACTACGATTAAAAAATAATAAATACTACATTATTTTCATAAATTCTAAGTAATTAACACTATATGTTTAATAACACTACAGAACAGAAAAAGAAACGTATATTTGTCTCAAAAAGAAAATATATAATTCTGATAGTACATATTTTCTTCTCTTGAATTCAAATGTGAGATCGGTTACACTTTAAAACGTTCGGTATTCCTAAATATATAACATTCAAACATTATGAGTCATTTAGAAAGTAAAAATGGACGATTTTGTGCTACATTTCTCCTATGGGGCGTTCTTATTGATGCTCTAACAATAACCTAGTAGTATATTAGGATTCCATTTGCCTCAATATCTCTTATACATAGCTGATATCTCTTGATGAAATAGTTCCTCGTGCTTATGGCTCAATGCATTTTCTGGAAAGATATCTAAGCGTGAGTGCAGGATGTGTATTCTTAAGGACATGTTACGCTAATTTTTTATAAGATGTTATAAGATCTTTGACAATATCATGGTAATTTTTCACCTTAACAAAAAAAATGTGAGTGACATTTTCAAATGCTTGCCAAGCTCTCACAAAAATCTCCATCATGCATTCGTTATCATATTTGTAGATTCACAAATATTTCTTAATTTTTACACCATTAATTTTAGGAAACTGATGTTTTAAGTACATGAAATCAGAAGTATTGTCCAGGGCTTTGACGAAATTCTGCACTAATCTTAATTTGATATGCAATGTAGGTAGATACACAATGTGTTATGTTTCACGTTTTTCTGTTCAGGAATGAATGATTTGCGTTTTGCAATGTCCTTCTAATGTAGAAGGTGTTTCTTTCATATTAGCAAAATGGGTCACAGGTACAGTTTTTAAATTAACTCAATGAATAAGCGTCATTCTGTTAGATTTTGTTCAATATCAGATGTTCTCATGGGAGATGGAATGCCATTACGAATCGCTAAGCATTTTTTGCAGTAAAATAAACTTTCTATTGAGGAGTGACGATGACGATATTTTCTCTGTGTTTGTTTGAAGAAGATCAATTCTTTTAGCCAGGAACCAACCACTTCAGATTGTTTGCATAACTTTAAATGTTGTATGAGATTTTAAGGATCTTGTTTAGTCAAAAGTGAGGCTGAGATGAACAGCGGGCTTTAAAAGTTATATATTCAAAATCTGTTTATTTTTCTTCATCTAGTGTTACCTGTTCTGGAATCGAGGTAATTCTTCGTAGTGTGGAATAGGTCTCATTTTAGATTCTAAGTTAGAGTACACCAGTATATGTTTTGATTTGTGCAATCAGAGGAGTAGATTTTCTTTATGTCATAGGGATAGCGAATGGAAAGTGCACACAGAAAAGTGTTTACTAAGAGCAAGTAAGACTTACTTAATATAAGTAATTCTCATTCTCCTATATAAGCAAGAAAGTATTGTTTTCTGTAAAATATTTCACTTTCTTGGAAATCCAAAGATGTATTTTCTTGAACCAAATAACTCTCCATCTAATCGCACCGGGTCAATGTAGGTACTACTTATGACCTTAGAGATTTTTTAAGAAAAACATTTACTGTTGCGAAGAAAAGTCATCGTCTTGTGACAAACAAGTATTCTTGTTCCAAGAAGGAATTTACTTCTCTGAAGAAAATGAACGTAAGAAAGTCAACTTTCTTGGCCTTAGAAAACACTTTTCTCACTGTGGCGTGTACGATTTTTCTGTGCAGTGGGGAACTTAGAGTACGATGAACAACAGACATGTGGGGTTCAGGCGCTTGTGCTCTCCGTTCAAGTATGTGATACACAATAATTTAGATACAATGCTATGTTTACTGGTTCACTGCTATCTCACAGGTTGCATCGTTCTGGTGAATGTACACTACGATAATAGATTACCTTCGGACCTGCGCAACAGTAGCAACGGTACCAATTGCATCCATTATATTTACGATGTTCTATCCAAAAATTTAAACAAATAAATTGTTTATGATGAATTCCGAATGTATATTTGAAAACACAATAATAAAACAGCATTAAGTACATCGATTGGTATTCGTGAGACAACAATCGCATTGACCAATGAATGTGCAAGAGAAATAACATATATTGTTATAGTATTTTCAAAATTCTAAGTAAAGAATAAAAAAATCTCCAAAACGGAGTATTTTTTACATTATCTACATCTCTATTTCGTTACAAGTGTTTAATCCAGCTTAATGTTAGTTCTAGTTCTGTGTTCTGAAAAGTGAATTGTGGGTTTCAATTACGCAAAATTACAAAATTTGTCACAATTGCCGCGAAATAGCCCAAGGGCGTGTAGAAAAATTACTGAATCAGCTGTCGCAAAACCACCGTATGAGACAAAAGGTGAAATACCAATGTCAATAAAGGAGCATTAGAAAGTATTCTTCACAAAAGCCGGCACATTAAATATCTTCAGTTAAACGTTTTGTGGAGAAAGGGTCTTCGAAAGATAATTACAAAATCCACTTATTACACTTAGAAAATGTATATACAGAAGATAACATTTTCTGCATCCGTTATGGTCTGCAGCAATACTTCATTCATCGAGATAAGATAACTTCATTTCATTGAAGTAGTTCAGGATAGAAATAAATACGTTTTAGATGAATTGTTTTTAGCGGGCATAGACAAATACACACGTCACATATCGGAAGTCGAAACTTTGTGCGTGAGATAAAGAAGTGCTACGGAAACATCCTATTGGATCTATCGCTAACCTGCAGTAAAGCTTCAGAAAATATGACATTTTTTTCTGTGCAATTTTGCCAAGACTTATTGAATTTAATTAATTTATTAATTTCGATTAACGTTCGTACTAGGTCCATTGTAGTTTTGCTCCCTAAGTAGCGATTTCGAAAAACATTCTACGATGGGTTGGCTAAAATGTGTTGGTAATTGTAAACTAAAGTAGACAATGGAACTGTAACTCCTGAATTAATTTAGCAGACATTCCGACTTACCATTTAACGTAATAATTAAATAATGAAAATACATAAAGATTGAGACTGGTGAAGTATTTTAATCAAAAATTTTCAAATCTTTCGTCACGGTTGATTAGAAATAATCTTGCATACAGTGTATACGTAATGGAAGGTCTTGTGCATTTCATGAATGTATAAAGCTCAAGTAATGTAGCAATGGATGGCCAAAATTTTTCTAGACTTTATAATCTTTAGTATTGGTTTTCTAAGTCATAGAACGTCCTTTAGATTATTACAACAAGAGTGTTGTCGAGAGAAAAGATTCACTAATGACTATAAGAGTCGGCTCAATTACCCACAGCGTTCGATATAAATGTATAAGTCATTGAAAATACTAATTTCCATTTTCTCTGCTGATCCTTCTGTACATTACATTATTTTTGATATTTTACCGTTAGAAATGTCCCTTATTATTAATAAATTAGCCGATGGGATGTTCATTTGATTAGGAGCATCTTTTGAATTACCTCGAACATTTCGTGCGGTATAATCTCAATACTTAGGCGAAACCTAAATTATAAATGGCTAGGGATGATTACAAAGAAGATTAACAATAATTAAATTTTATGATAGAACATAAAAAGCACATTTAGTTGTTGCATGCAGATCGTAACTGCGAATTTAGGCAGGTATTTAGAACAAAGGAGGCTTTATATGACTTTCAAATAATAATTAATAATAGAAAAATATGTGGGGGGTTACACGATACTAAGCGAGAGCAAAGTTAAGCACACAGACAGTGACTGTCGCGCAGTAGGAAAACATTAGGAGCCGCGAGAATGCCGCGAGTGGGATTTTCTGCACTTGATGAAGATGTACCCATACACATACACACCAGGTTCCTCTATGTCCATATTACACTCTTCGGGTCCTGTTGGAGGAGTGTCCCACCCGATGGGGCATGCGCTTCTCTTGAAAAGTCGCCCGTATGTAGCTTCAGTAAGCGACGGACCGGGGTCGCAACTGGAACCCCTCGCGTGATGTTCGAACGTTATTATTATTACTATGTGGAAGCATCAGTGACAGCGAGGCGATGCTGTTAGTGAAATCTGACCTATGTCTGTCAGAAGCCTTCAACGCCGGGTGTCTGGTCCCGGTGGATATGTACAACATTTTCACAATCAGTAAGTTTCACGAGAAAGACGTGTGATGATCTTTGTGTGATGTTAATGTTGTCGGTGGACGGTGGAAGGACTCCCTAGATGGTCCTTCCTGGCGCTGTTCGATGTTCAGGAGGGAAACAAAAAGAGGATCGCTTTCTAACCGAGTGCGGATAAAGGATTATCCCCATCGTTATCATGTTATGTAATAACCTCTAGGGTCAACCAATACTAGGTTATAATTTCCCGCGTCATCATTATCTTTTGTCCTTTCAGGACCACGCGAATAGAAATCTCAATCATACGATAATATCCTCTGCTATAAAAATAATCAATAAAATGCACTATTGAGAAAGAATAGTTGGCGCCTGTGTGAGAAGTTGTAGTGCATGTAGACGAATCTACCAGATCAAAAATTACCGAGATTCTCTCTCAGGAGGGTTGGGACTTGTTAAGCATTACGTAACCTGAAAGCTTTGTAGAATTTCAGATATTTATAATGATCTAGTGTTTTAGCATGTGTAAGTTTATGTCGAATATTCAAACTAATGAATATAAATTTTAATTGAGGTCATATTTTATGTGCACGTGTATTGTTAAATATTGGTTTATTTTCTGAATAGAACAAAAGTAAATCTTTCTTTATGAAATCAGTCTGTTTGTAAATAAAATGCATTTCTGAACACTGAATGGCGGTTATATCAATACATTAGAACAATTTTTTCAATTGTTTTGAAAGCTAAAGATAATTACAATGGGCCATAATCAAAATATATAGACGCAATATGTACTGGTTATATGTATATATGTATGTATAATATAAAGCTTTTTTAAATATTGGGGTGCTAAGATGAACGTTCACATATTTTAAAATTCCAGAAAGTACCACTTATTATTTGGATTAACAGTAAAATTTCGTCTTGAACATAGTGAATGTTGAATACCTTATACTTAATAGTCACAAAATGATAAAGTAACATATCTGATTAATGGCTGGAACAATATTTTTAGTAGTCGATTCTAGTAATCGATTTAAAAATTACTTCAGTAGTGTGCTATGAAAATACGTTGTATTATTTTATGGATTAAATGTTTAATTCCCTACAGTAGTCGTCTGTTACGTTCGATATGCTTGTTCATTTAATACTATTGAGATGAGAATGAATCCTTCAATCTTTCATCGTGTTACTCTTTGTATTTTAGGTTAATTCATTTTGAGGTAGTTCCTACAATTAATTTTTATTTTAATAGTATTAATTTCAGCTCCTTTTCTATTTTAGCAATTTCGTCTTTGATTATTCGATTTTATTTCTATAACTCTCCTTCTTTGATTTTGAGATTTTTTTTTTCTAGCTGTGATATCAGTTTTTCAAATTGCGTTAGTTAGTTGTATCAAATGAGCCGGTAATCTTGTATATATTCCTTTAAACGTTTTTCATAGTTCAATACAGTCATTATTTTTCTGTGGTTACGATTTATATTGGAATCCAATACCTTTAACTTATTTTATTTTAAAATTAAATGTGGGGTACACTATTATTAAATAATAATTAATTTGAATGATTCCGATGATGAACAGTGTTATCAAGTTTATTATTTAGTTTACATTGCAGTAATATTGTTACTACAATTTGCCTGAGTTTCAACACAAAAACGATTAATTTAGCAAATGATAATCACATTATAAATACATAATTTTGTTTAGTAATATTTCGTTTCATGTACCATACATTTCAAAAACTGTCTACGATAAACAACAGCGTCCCGTGTGGCAATTACCTTTAATGTAATTACAAAAATTGGTTGTTAAAATCAAACATAACGCACGCTTACTTTTGAAAATGTTTATTCAGAAATATTTGTTATTACAATTATTTAAAAAAATGATCTTTAAAATCATTGTTATGACAAAAATAAACATTTCTCGTTAAATTAATAATACAATTAGGATCGGTGTGATGAATTTGTAGATTTTACTCATAATTAGCAAAGATATAATACACTTTATTTCATGGATTTCAGAGATATATAAGGTATTTTCTTATTTTGTGTATAGTTTTTGTAATGTTACTTTTTCTTGTCTCTAGCAGCTAGTATAATTTACTTATCTGACTTGCCCACACAATTTGTAATACCTGGTACAAAAAATTGTAGAAATGGTGACTCCGAGGCTCCAGATATTATATATATTCTTTACTTAATGTTTTCAAATTCATACTGAACTTCTTGCTGTTTGCCTGAATCTGGTGACAATTGCTTCCATTAATTCAATCTTTTTATATTGTCCTTGTGGTTTTCAAACAAAAAGTAATTTTATAAAGTCGGATTCATAATAATCTAATCCTCACAAAATTCATTTTAAAATGCTAGGTATGTATGTTACTTTCAACAATGGTCCATGTTCCGTAATTTTAGGAATTTATATATCTCGATAAATGACGCGAAGTCTCATCAGTACAAAAGGTTAGTGCTAATACATTGTTTATATTGTCATTAAACCAATTACAGTATCAAGAGAATGGATCGTCTACACAAAACTTATAAGGATGTACGTATATAGAGCTTTTGCTTTAATGCTTTTATACAAGGCGCTGCATATAATTCTACAAAGAATAAAATCCAATCTCAATATGTACGTTTTTTGTATTATTTATTAATATAGCTGCCCGTGCTGATAATTTTCGTAGTGACATCTTTGGATTGTGTTCCATACGTTGTTGAATCTTATTAGCAATTGATTGAGTAAGAGCGGTTTCCTCGTGACTCTTCCTTACAAATACAATATCTTAGTTTAAAGCAATCCAATAACTTTTGTTTATTTTGAGTGAAAATATATATTCCAGCTATACAGACCATTGAACCTCCTGGCTTGAATTTTCGTTGATAATCTCTTTAAATTTTCATCGGTCCCTTCAATTTCTTATTTTCATTTCCTCTTCTTCTTTCTCGGACGCCCTCTTCTTTGTTACCTCTTTCCCCTCATAATCAACAATTTTTCTACATTTCTGTGGTCTTTTATTCATAAGATTTGGGACACATCTTAATCATAATTCCCACACCTAACCACTGATTGTATCAAGGTTTCGTATATTCGTATTGTAGTTGTTCTACTTATGTTCTTCGTTCTTACTCAAATTCTCATGGTATACTTTACTTCATATGTATTATGGCTGGACAATATCACAATACCTATATTGAGAAATCAATATTCATATCGATATTTTCTCAAATACTGATATCTTAAAAATATTGCTAAGGATTATACTGTATGATCAGTTTGTAAACCATTTTATCTTGGTCGATTTTCTATGTCTACAATAAGGAACATATCGCTTGTAACATAGGATTTGGGACATCCGTTATATCAATAAATTGTTTGAGCTCTATACTATAATGTAGCTTAGAAATAACATGCTATACTACTCATTGACCTGTCTGTGATTTCAAGGACTATGGGCTCGTAAGATACAGATAAAAAATCGATAACACCAATACCATAACGTTTAATTATATAATTAATTCGAAACACGTGTCCAGAATTAATTAATAAAGCATTCTGCAATTCTGCAATTTTTCATAATTTCGAATTGGGTATCTAAAGGTGGTATGGTACTATGATTTCTAAGAATTGTTAATGTCTTGCAATCTTAAAGCATGGAAAAGCTTCTGAAAGCTCGTCAAACCAAATTACTGTCTATATTTTTATAAGTTAACAGGATTCTTGTGAAAAAATACGAAGAAGTATTATCCTTGTTTTTTTCATAAAAAAATGCAATTGTTGTAGCCTCGATTTAAGTAATTTTGAGACATTTAAATGGCGCTTAAGTTGCCGAAAGTAATTAAATACAGTTCAAGTGATGCAAATAGAACAACATCTGAGCCTGTCAAGTCATCAGTCTTCTCTGCTACTGTACTCTAGTGTACCTCACGACCACAGTTGCCGGGATTGAGTCCTTGAAGTTTATAATAATTTAATCATTTTTAACGTAATTTTATTTTATTAGAATCTAAGGTTTGTTGTATAATATTTGACGCTCATACGGAAAAAAACTTTATGGCAGATTTTTGGAGCGGAGTGTTTGCCCGTTGTAAGGAGTGTGTCAAAAAAAAAGATTCAAACCAAAGTAGTCTTATGCTAATCGAACAGTATTCCTTACGCCTACCAAAGGTTTACTGCTGATTCACATTCCACACTACAAATCAAATATTTGGCATCGCGGCGACGTGTTTATCTTTCTTCCTATTTCAAATAAAATTTATCATGCAAGGTTCATAACGACGTTGATTGCATTTGAGTAAAAGGCGTTAAGTTTTTGGAAGATACAAACATTCAGGTTTTTTGAGATGCTTAAAATGTTTTATCTATGTTGAGCGCGTTTAGGGTAAATGCGAAGATCTAGGAAAGCACACTATAAAGCTTAAAAAGTATTTCCGGGAAAGTGTTATTTGTAAAAGAACTTACTATTGCACAACAATTGTAGGGTGCCACAGCAAACAAGGTCCAATAAATAAACGATACCTGTAGATTTATAAAGGTAATGCATTCAATTTATCGCACTAATGTAGTTTCAGCAAAGACAGTAAGTAAATGTACAGTGACCAGCTTTTAAATCGACACCACCGCAAGCTAACGTCGACCTTATCTACTAATAATAATATCTACTATAAATCCTAACTGAAGGCCACACAATGTAACCCCCTCTACATTGTTATTAAGGTTTAAGAAATTCCGTAACGCTATCGATTATGGTGCTGTCCACTGTACATTATATCAATTTAATGAGAGTTTTTCAGTTATAAGTGCTAATAGAACAAAATTTCCTTCTTAATAACATACATACTACATGCTCAAGTCTATTTTGATAATGTTAAATATCAACCCTTATATAAGTATATACTAAATGTATTAATTTTAATTTTGGATAATTAAAAAAGTTGAATTAAATGACTTGCTTTTCAAATAAATCATTGTTCTCCTTATTGCCATGGCAGATAATACGTGAGATTTCGACTATATTACCATTTTAAGTTGCAGAAATATTATTATGTATTACATTATTACACTATGATGGGTTTACAAGTCCGTTGGAATGTAATTAAAACGAAGAATTTGCTTAGGTTTTACAAAACAGTTACTTTTTCACACCGATTCAATTACGTTAGGGAAGCATTTGAACTGAAGTATTGAGAAAATTCGGATATGTCGCGAATTAGTGTATTGGAACAGCCGGTTTGGAATTTCCGAGTTCCCTTGGTATGCTCGACATCGACAAGGGTAATACGATGCCAGTCGAGGCTCTACTTGCTAGCTAGTAGGCTAGATTTTGAGTAGCATTGGGTGATAACGATTCACACCAGTAAATGTACAAGCCGGAAGTGCCGATCTCCGTAGAAGTACGTATTAGATTGATTTTAACTTTTTAGCTTAACGGATACTTGGATTAATTTCCGTTAATTGATTCTTTCATATGTTGTCAGTAATTTTCGTGAATATAAAAATCTAATCGTCAAGATGAAATTAAATTATTTTGATCCATATAATAAAACCTTTTGACGGTATCTTTTGAAAAGTTATAAGCGAAGAGATTACCACAGCATTAACCGATAAGTTGCTCCGCATTTTGCAATAAAAGATGCGTGTTTAAACGCTATAACCTCGATATCTTAACCGTACTTTATCGTAAGATAAAGGTATTCTTAATTTATTGTGTGGGTACTTGACTCAATTGTATTACCCCTTTCATTATCAACGGTAGAGATGGATCTTTCGATAAAACATATTGCGATTTTCTTGCGGAAAAGGTTATACCATATTTAAATATTTGAATTTCCCGCAGTTTCTGATAGAATTTCTCTTGATTTGAAAATATTTCTATAAATTAATAATCATCATTTATGCTAATTCAACTGCCAAGAACATACTCCACAAGATTCCTTGTAAATCATTTATGTGTTGCGGATAGATAAAAGTGAGTTTGGTCCAATTTCATTTTCATCTTGTTGCGTGTTGTCGTGTTTGCGTCACATTTAATTTCTGAAACCTAATCACTGGCCATACTGCAGCTTCTTTTCGATCTGAACTTTAGATTATTATTATATTTCATATTTTCAACACTGAGCGTCAGTTTTTGAACATGCGTAATATTGAGCAACATGAACAAAATTGTAAGTCAAACATTTATCATCAGAAATGCTTCATGTGAAAATACAGACAAAATTTCAATCATTATGAACCATGATTAATTTATTTGTTGAGCCAATAGTGGACCTAGATCAGTTGTTTTAACATTTAGTTAAATAAGTGCAGTATTCTATTAAGTTGACTTGTTTTCGATTTTAGTGTACATATAATACTGGTTGAGTTGACTTGATTGTTCATTTTAAATTAAGTAACACATGTGTACCTACTTTCCAGTTACATTTTGCTAAATCTATTGCATCTGTGCTTATCTTTCAGGAATTTGCCCATGTTGAAAAAACCAATGCAGTTTGGAGCGTTGCATGTTATGTTGGATCGTGTACACATTATGTAACTATTGTAGAAAATGATTAATATCGTTATTAAATCTTCTGTATCCGTTGAAATAATTTAATAACTTTGATTGGGTACAAAGTTTTTGTGAAATCATCGTTTAAATGAGTCAAATGATTCAACTCTTGAAACAGAACCGATTGATTTCCAAGCACGTTTTGAATATTTATTTAAAGCAGTAACAAAGATTTCTACAGCAATTTTGTTTTGCTTTTAAAAATAAAACCAAACAGATAGCCAACTTCTGTTTGTATCATATTTTAAATAATTGTTATAATATTTTTTAGATCACTTTTTGAACTTGCGTTTGGCTCATTTGCGTTTTGCTTTTTAACCAAGTTTAATATCCGTGGTTGAACTTCTCAAACAATTCTATCTAGATCCATAACTCCAAAACACATCTCATCATTTTATTTCAGATTAATTAGTTGTTTTATTGAGTTTTCAGCATGATGTATTGAAATACGTGGTTAGTATGGTTCTATATTTTAATAGGATATAAAACCTACACCATAATAAACTGAAGTGTTATTCTTAATAAATTTCGAAACTCTAAGCACTTAAATGGCTTTATTAACGAAGTTTTAAAATAAATTTGAGGCGCGCATTTGCAATTAGTAATGCCGTTAATAACGTTGCGTGTTTGTTATGTAGTTATTTTGTAAATTTTTCATTCTTTGATATGTAAGATAAGAAATATGTCATCGACGGAAGTAGGAACACGGTATCAGAAACAAATTTTTATACGCGCATTTCCAAACGTTACATTTTATTCAATAAAAACATTTTATTAGAACCGTAAAATCTCGCTGCTTGGCCATCGAAATCTTGTGATTGGTCGTTTATTTCAGTAATAGTAGTAAAACTCGTCAGAGTAAGAACTACAGAAATGCGGTCTACCTAGGAAAAAAAGAGCTCATTTTTATATGTAACATATTAAAACAATTACTTTTTTAAACAGGAGCAAATTTTATTAAACTTGGGTTTAAAATTTTTCCAATAAATAGAATCCAGCTGGAACGAATAGTAATTAAAAATCAAAACATAAACATAAAATTTCAAGAAAGCTTGTCTGGCTATGAGTGCAACTCTCGCGGTGTAGTTTGTGTGTGTAAGTTGTGTTCAATGGCTTTGTGACAGCACTATATCGCCTTTTATGATGCCGCGCTGTTAATCACTTTGCTCCCAACAGCGAATGGTAAGTCGACCCGAATTAAACTCTCTGAAAATATGTTACCGTCCCTCCAGAGAATTGAACCCCGGCACCTATCGTCGTTCCACAACGATAATCAGCCGACTAACCACTGCGGCCATCGACCCGTTGCCTAACAAAGTAATCATCGATAGTGTCAAATACATCGCTTGTCAGTCACTAGAATATGGAATACCAAATTGCAACACCATCTAGTGTAGCATTTTCGATTGATGACCAATTAGCAGAAAATCATATAATATTCTGCATTAATGTTGTTTATAAAATAAAAATATTTTTGGAATTATTTACAACTCTTTACTTCAAACAATTACTACTCATTTCTTCTATGACGCGAATACTAAAAGCGTTTTAATTCTGTGTATATAATCAATATATCTACTGACGACATTTCAAAATAATGTACCCATCACATGTCTATTACAAAAGCAACCCCTTAGCTTCGTGAGTGTATATATTTTGTCATAAGAGCATCTCAAATAAAAAAGTGCTATTACGAAGCTCTAATAAATATTCATGATGGATAGATCCCGTAGCGTATAAAACACAATCGATAAGCGCTACTTATTAAGGAATATCTCATACAATTGAAAATTGACAGTTTTATTGCTGGTTATCGTGCAGTTTCTGCCGCTTGCACATCTGCACGTTTCAGTTGAATTGATGTCATCGAAATGATGCAATTTGTAATTGATAGGGCGGAATGGACGTGTCAAGTTTCTGCTACTTATTATCTGGATTTGGTTAACGTGATGCGATTGATATAACAATTTGGCCACAATAATAATTCGGTAATATTATTTTAGCAGCATAAGCTATATTTGGTTTGAAAAATACTGCCATATTATGTTCAGGCTAAAAAATGCAAGTAATGTTCTGAGTTGATAAGTTTATGATACAAATCTAACTTGACAGTGTTGTGATTATTACATATAATTTTAGTATCTAAAAACTTTTAAGACGATTAAAAGCGGAATAGTTTTGTTTTGGATAAGTAAAGTTAGTTACAGTCGTTGAAAGTAAACGTGTTACGTCTTTTTGTAAATATGAATAGAAGAGAATTTTGTACTGTGATTAAACACCTATATTATCGGTGAAGAAACCCAAAGAAATTAAAGAAGAGTTGGATAATGGTCATGGCGAATGTGCACCATCATTTAAGACAGTTTTTTTCAGAGCAAATTAATTTAAACATTGCCGTAGGAGTACCGAAAATTAACCAAGAGTAGTACGTCCAGAAGAGGCTGCCACTGACACAATAACCACTCAAAGTTCATGATCTTGTTTTAAATGATTGTTGATTAAAGGTGCGTGAGATAGCAGACACTATAGGTATATTTAAAGAACACATGCGCGTAACAACTTCAGAATACTGTTTGACCGTTTCTAAGTGTAGTCTTTCCGAATTTTTGCATCGATATATTACCGTTGTCGAAACGTGGATACATCACTATACTCCCGAAACAAAAGTTCAATCAAAAGAGTGGTAGAAGCCGGTTGCAGTGCACCGAAGAAAGCAAAAGTGGTTCCATCAGCTAACAAGGTTATGACCACCATATTTTGGGATGCTCATGGTGTTGTTTTTGCAAATTATCTGCAACAATGCAAAACAATTTCAGGCGAGTAGTACGTGTGACCACATTTGACACGAAAGAATGTTTTGTTTTATCATAACAATGCACGAGCTCATGCTTCGAACTTTGTCGCGACAAAATTATTTAAATTGCGATTCGATATAGTAATTCGTCATGCACCTTACAGTTCCGATTTAGCCTCATCTGATTTTTTTTTTAGATTTTAACTTGAAAAAATGGCTAGGTGGAAAGCAATTTGCATCGAATGAAGAGGTGATTGCAGTAACAAATGATTATTTTGCGGCGTTTGATTTGACCTATTATAGCTAAAGCCTTAAACGATTTGAATGTTGTTGGAACAAGTGTATCGAATTAGAAGCGGACTATGTTGTACTTTCTTTTGTACTACTTACTTTAGTTTTTAAACCACCCTCGTAATGTTTCGAGTGGTGGAATTTAAGTTCAATTTAAAGTTATTATTAGATTATTTATTATTGAAGCCCAACAAGTGAAACACTGTAGTATTCACTAGATTCGAGCAAAGGCTCACTAGATGAAAAACCAAGTGTTAATAATATGTAAGTAGCTGAAATTTGGTTTTGCCGGATATGTGTTGGTCGCCATTACCAAAGACGCTGAAAACGTACTCATTCTATTTATGACAACAAGAATCTTTATTAGCGTACCAAAGACCGAACATGCTGTGATCAGATAAGGTACCAGTTTAAAAGATATTAATATACGATCATTTAATTCAAAGTAAATTTGGTGTTAATTAATAAATTCGACATGGTTACCCACTCTCCAGTATTTGGTTTTATTTCTTCCTCTTCATTACTCAGTGCTCACTGATCCACTTCACTACAAAGTTGTATATATATAATGCCCTTGTAGATCAGCATTTCTTTGCCAGAAGGTTTTTACCTCTAGCGTAGTTTAGACATCAAGTTGCCGTAACTTTTTAGCATCGCCTACCCAGTTTTTGCTCCTAAAGAATCCACTTTTATTTAGTCTATTTATTATTGCATATATTACTAAATATATTGCGGTCAAAACCCGGAAGCCTCCACAATATTGTTATTTATTTGTCAAACAAAGTGCTAAAGCTGGTTTTGTAACTTTATAAGTTAAGAAATTACATTTAGAAAAATGGAGAAAATTAACTCATGTTGTTATTATACATCCACAAAAGAAAGTTCCAACATCAAAACAAATTCATGAAGATATAGTTAGTGTACTTGGCGATATTGCTCCATGGTTTCAATTAGTAAAGATGTGGTCTAGAAAGTTCCGATGAAGTGGAACAACTTGTAAACATGCCAAAGATGCTGGTCGGTCGCAAATGTTTTGCACACAAGAAAATGTTGGTCGTGAGGGGTATTTCAAATGAAACATTTGGAATCACAATTAATTGCCTGTTGGGACTTTATAAGGCGTTGGCATGATGAGTGTTCTGAATATTGACGGCTGAACGAAAACGAAAAAGTCATTAATGTAGAAATGAATTTTGCGTTGTTTCAGCATAATCTGAAAAGATTGTCGGATCGATTTACTACAATTGATAAAACATGGACTCATCATTTCGATCCTGCGTCTAAACTACAAAGTATGGTGATACCCAGGATTTCAGGCCAGTATTAATAAAACTTGGGAAATAAACTTCGTGATTACATTAAAGGAAAAAGAAGAGGAAGGTTGTCTCCTGGAATTCATTTTCATTAGGATAATGTCTCAGTGCATAAAAGTCTTGCAAGCAATTCAGGGTATTGGTCTCGAACTAATGACATATCCACCATATTCATCTGATATAGCACCTAGTGACTTTTACTTATATCTAAAGATAAAAGAAAGACGTTATAACTGCAGTTTAAGAATACCTTTGTGACAAATATATACACTGACTATCTAAAGATCTATATTAGAACATACATAGAGGGAATAATTGTCTTGAAGTGCAGGGTGATTACGCAAAAAAGTAACCGTGTTTTACGTCAGGGATCATAAATACTGTACATCCCTCCTATCTTTGATTATAAGCTGAATATTAGAGTTTACGAAGAGGTGAGTAGTAAATTATATTTCACCTAACAAATTAAGAGATAAAACTGTCACTGTTCTATCTGTTTAATTCTCTAGAAACTGCGTTACCTTTAGAGAGTTCGTCAGTTCAATTTATGTGCTGTAAGTAATCAGCCTGAATGTATTATTAGTTATTGTATTTGTAATAGTTATTGATTTTCTGTTACTTGTACAGTAGATTAACCATATGACATCTTATTTGTGAAATCGATACTACCCTAGAGGTCTGTTTCGGTTTTACTGAAATAAATTAAAACGTACATATAATGGCTTTAAACCTAATAACATTCCAACTTTCAGAGATCCGTAGAGGTTCAATTCATATTTTATATTAGTTTTCAATTTTATTGATAATTCTTAAGCCAACCTTACTTTTTTATTTGAATATGACTGCGTTATTACGTTCTTATCATATCACAATTATTAAGCTGTTCTTTAATTATATTATTTTTTAACAAAGTGGAGACTCAAGTTTTCTATGCTTTTCAAATGTTTATGGATTTTTGTAGTTGCCTTACTTGTCTGCGAAGTTTAAGGTTTGCTTATCTAAGATTTTTTCAGTTGTGGTTTATACATTTCTTTGCATTAATTATTTTAAACGTTCTGAATGGAAAAGAAAGGGCGTATATTTTTATTTTATACATAAATTTGTCTGAACACAATCAGTTTCCAAGTTACATATACCTGGTAAAGTCGGTTTTGTCTTTCATTTTGAATTATTTGTTCGATATAAATTAAGGCTTTTTGATTTAATTAATAAATAATAATGTATGTAGCTAGTTAGATAGCTAGTTTAAATTTATTTTGCATTATATGTATGCTCAGTTAGGCTATTTTAGTAAGAGATGATAGCATAACTAATTTTTCGTTTTAAATTAACAGTGAGTAATCAGGAAATTAAATAATATTGAATTTTCTTAAACTAAAATAGAATTACTGCAAAAAGTACTGCATTAATAACACTTTAACTCCAATAATCTGAGGTTTGGGATAAAAATGAATCCCTAATAATATTTATTTAATTATTTATTAAATAAGCCAAATTACAGACATCGGCTTCTTCAGAGCATTTAATGACGAGCCAAAGTAGAAACTTTGCACCTATGGACAGTGCTTGATTTAATCACGAACAAAAATAGCTCGAGAACTTGAAAACCATAACAACTACAATAGTGCTCTCCTCAACATTTTGTAGAAGATTTCGTGCTCCTCAAAAGAAGTCTTACAAGTTTTCTTGATATCTTATTCAGTTAATGGTGGATTCGCAAAAAGGGAAAATATCGAAAAAATAACCCTATTTTATTAGCTACGAACCCATTTAATGTGTATGTACTTAGATACATCTATAGGCATACTTGTCTAATTGTAAGTCGGTTATTTTCTAAATTGATTTTAAACAAAAATTGATCTTTAGTGTCAGTTATAACGGTAATTTAATGAGTATTAATTTTATACCCTTTATCATTTGTATTTTATAAATGCGCAGCACATGAGTTTAATTTCACAATAGCTCGGCGTAACTCTAGACGTACAAAAACTGTCTTACAAGGACGAGCTTGAGGTGGCGAGAAAAATCAATAGGACTAAAAATATATTAATCCACTCTTGAAACATTTGAATAGACTAAATATAACACGTCCTGCTGTCGCATCGAAAATTAATTGCGTACGGTAGTGAATTATAGATTACTGCCATGAGCACCGAACTATAGGGTGGGAATACTGTAACTCGTTGTTATTTCTGGTAATGTTAATTTCCAATAAAATTAGCGAAATTATTTGGAAGCAATGAGTCGAGCGATATGTTTGCTTTTGTCGAATTTTGTTTGTTAAACATAAAACCTACATCTTAGCCAATATATTTCCTATCCCGTTATTCTAACATAATATATGTACCATACGTTGATTATGAAATCGATATACATGTGGGGCATAGAGTATAACAAGTATAAATAATGTATCTGGGCGGCGAATTTGTGTTCTACTTAAGTATGTGTACTGTTCATTGAATTATTGAATTATTATGATGGTACTAAGTGTTAAGCTTTTTAGGATTAATTCGAATATCGACCTTTGTATATAACATAGGAGCTAGTATTCCTATTAATTCTTTTCGAATTGTCTACAGTCCATTAAACCTTTAATGGACAGTACAGTACAGTGAAAGTACAAAATAAGCAATTTATTTTACTTCCTCCATTTATTATTTGTGCATATTATATGAGAGCAAAATGATGTGGATTGTTGAACAATTCTTGGCTGCAAACTAAAATATTTCTCACATTTTTCTTATATTGAAGCACTTGAGTAACTTTTTTATTTTGATAATATTAGCACGCTTCTACTGATTTTTTTCTATACATTCCTAGTTTCAGTATATCATATTTTTAAGATGAGTAAATAGCATTTTTAAAGCAATAATTTAATAATATCGAATAGATGATCACAGACATACTATTTATATTACAGCTTACAAGGAAAATGTATCTGATTATTTATTATTGTATTAACAATTATTAGAAAGTATAGCTACGATTTATTTGCTTATTTTTAGATTTACAGCAGTAATATGATGATAACCTTGTGTTCAAAATATTGTTTTTTTATTTAAGAGTATCTAAAATATATAGGATTTAAACAATGTGTTCCTATGAATATATCAGAATTGGAACATTTAATTGTTTTTCTATTTTCATCTTAATCAGTAAGTTGCTAGGTTAACCAGCTTCTTAGCTCCAATAATCAAGAAGTTAATAATGGGTATTGAATTTTTGATCGAGCATATACATAAAATAGCATTAAACACGTTATAGATTGGCGTTTCCAAATAGAAAAACATGCGCATATTAGCATTGGCTTCAAAGGACAATCCAGCACGTAGCTGGGCCGACACACATGATAGTAAACTTGTTAAAGAAAACGCGTCAGTTTGAAATTCGATTTGTATTTGATGTTGTGTAGCCAATCAACCGAAGTTAACTTACATATTTTCACTATGTTATTTGTACAATACATATTTTTCCTCTGCTGATAATACTATTTTAGTTTGATTATTCATTGTTTTAAATTAAGGAAAACATATACGTATACATTTTATTATTAAAATTGATATTAATGAGATATTAATCGCCGTAAAGTTGAATTATTTTTATAATTGACGAAGATTGTAGTTATTTTTCAGTTTTTAATTGAAAAAGTCCAGCAAAATATTAGTAAAATGTAATAGTAATAGTAATAGTAATAGTAATAGTAATAGTAATATTTATTTAGCAGTCTGATTTGCGAAGCAAATATCTGCATTGTCAAGAGATTCATACATAATCAACAATAAAATATAAAATCTAGTATAAGCCTAGAATAAAACATGTATAAATACAACGTACATATCACATCGCCGCTCCTCCATGACAAGAGCTCGGTGTATATTAAATAATAAACCATATATATATTGTAATGTTATATTACATTTTATTCAGTGTTTACAATTCCATTTGTCACTTGACAGATGATCATCCAGCTGTAGGTAATCTAAAAAGATAAAAAGAAACACTAAATTAATTCAATATTCATTAAACTATAACCAACTATCTGATCTGTGTATTTCTTCAATTTAATTTAATTCTATTTTATAAAATATGTAACATTAACATGATTGCACACATGCGAGGTATTTGTTTTTAAATTAATTCATTTAAATCCAATTCTACACTATCAAATGATAGAGGATGCGCAACTCTTCAAGTTGGCACTATCGGTATTTTCTTTGCATATGTGCGAGTCGATGTCATGGTTTGCCTCAGTAGCCATCTGACGCAGAAGGGGGGTTTTGCTCAGCAGAGATCTTATGTTAAGTCCAGCCAGCGACAAAGACAGAAAGATGTTAAATACACCACAATATTATCACTCATATTTTATAAGGTAATTAATAAATTTTATATCATTTAATTAGTACACAAACATATATAAATATTATAACCAAATCATACAATTAAATTCCACACACACAAGAAGAAAGACCAGCCAGTTAGGGGCATTTTAAGAAGAAAAAGTAGGTGGTAATTAAAATCTACAACTTTTCGGTGACCCTGTATACAACAAAATTTCGACCGGACGTGCATAAATTAATCCATCAACGATCGTTGATTGCCGTGATTGACAGATGACTATCAAAAGGTATTTCTGATGAAATTTAGAGACAATTGCGAATCACCTATAAAAAGCCGTGCGAGAGCAAGAAACTTCCGCTTTTTGCATAGATCGTCGAACAGAGCGTTTAATTTTCTACGTAAAATTTATTAAAATTACCCCGGTGCACCGTGGGCCCAAATTAACGATTATCTTCGAAAAAGTACTTTAAACAAAAATTTTCCACCTAATTTAAACTTAATTACCCCTACGAAGAGGACGTTGTCCGTCCAACATCCGTCTAGGCGCGCGAAGACAGAAGCTTCCAAAATCACACACATACACACTCACACACGTAAAATAAGGTAATTTAATTTTTAAGTAATTTTAAGTTTGGAAAGTTGCAAAAATTTAAGAAAAATATTTTTTTTTCGAAAATTAAAACTTAGTAAATTTTTCTAAGTACAAAAATAATATTTGAAAAATTTAAAATTTTTTTTTAGAAATAATTTTTTTTTAGTAAATTGAGTTAAAAGAGTAAAATTTATTTATTTTAATTAAAAAAAAATGAAAATTTCAAAGTCAAGTCCCAACAAAAAGTTGGACAAAATTTCAAAAACTACCAAATAAGGTCTTTATAAATAATAATTTAGTTGTGGTGATTGCCACGTCATTCTGCACAGTGTAAACAAATTTTTTTAAATTTATTGAAGAAAATAAAATTAATTTTTTTTTGTAAAACATCTTTTTGTCTTGTAAATTTTTTTTTTAACTTAGAATTTTTTTTTCACTTGGGTATTTTGTTCAACGTACGCTAAGTTCTCGTATTCTGTTCTCTACACCTGCTGTAGAGCCAAGAATTCACGAACCCCTGAGATTAATTTTTTTTAAACCCCAAATTTCAATTAAAAGAGTAAAACTCACATTTTCTTGATTTTATTGTAAATCAAATTTCACATTACAATATATATATTAAATATAAAACTCATCAATGCTATAGAAGCATTTGTCAATTAAATATTTTCGAACAGCGTTTTTAAAACCGTTCAGGTGATGTATCTCTCTCAGACCCCTTAGAAGCTTATTGTAGGCCATAACGCAGTTATAGTACGGTGACCTCTCAAACAACTGACCCTTATGCGACGGTACAGCAAGATCATCAACACCCCGTGTATTATAAGTTTTATTATAATATCTGTTGGAACGGAACTCTGATATATTAGACCTGGTATAGACCACACACTCAAAGATGTACAGAGACGGAAGTGTAAGTATATTGTTGTCAACAAAACTATCCCTACATGAACTCCTATTTCTTAAAGTAAAAATAACACGCATAATTTTCTTTTGAATAATAAATAATCTCTTCAAAGAACAGGATCTGCCCCACACTAATATACCATATCTTAATCTAGATTCTATGCAAGCCCTGTAAAATGTTATTAGAGTTTCGGTGTTTACATTCTGTTTTAGTACTCTAACAGCATACAGCAAGGAGTTTATCTTTCTGGCAACACTATCAATATGATTATTCCAAGACAGATGCTTGTCAATCACGCAACCTAGAAATCTGTTTGTTACACATTCAGGCACGGATAGTCCGTTCGCGCGCACCAAAACCGATGAATCACGTCTTTTATGGCAGTCAAAAGTAATCAGACTTGTTTTCAGGGTATTTAAATGCAAGCGGTTTGACTGGGTCCAGGAGAGCACTTTATGTGCGCATTCCGTACCCCGCATAGACAACTCCCGAGTCCCTCCTCCGAATATAATTGCCGAAGTGTCGTCCGCATATTGGCACATACTCTTAAGGTTGAAAGATCTATGCATATCATTCACGTATATTATAAACAACAGTGGGCCCAAGACGGAAACTTGGGGAACTCCCACATTTATTGTTTTTGGCTCAGAGAAACCCACTCTGCCATTCTGATCAATTTTTACAACCTGACTCCGATCTCTCAAATACGACGCAATCCAGTCCCTACAAACCCCACGTACGCCATATCGCTGTTACTTATTCAACAACAGCTCATGATCAACTAGGTCAAATGCATGAGACAAATCAAATATTAGGGAGGACACCATGAACTTATCCTCCAGCAAGTCGTGAATCTGCTGCAAAACTTGAAACAACGCGTCTTTAATAGATCGAGATTTTAGGTATCCATACTGACATTCAGCAAATAATGAATTGTGTTCAAAGTAATCGTATAAACGCGAGTACATCACCTTTTCAAAGATTTTCGAGAAACTAGACAATATTGATATGGGGCGATAATTTGCCACACTTTCACGCCCCCTTTTTGTATACTGGAATCAACTTGGCAATCTTTAAAGCCGTTGGAAAAGTGCCCTGATCAAAGGATTGATTAACTAGATGCGCAAGGGGAGCCGCAACACAAGTTGCTACCTCCTTCAGTACGCTACATGGCACGTTATCAATACCCACACATATCTTACCAGGCAAACTCATGATTATATTATATATTTCAGTCTCATCTGTTGGGAAAAGGAACATAGTGTCTGCACAGTCAGCGGGAATATTAATGTTATTGTTATTTGAGTTAGCTTGCAGATCGAAGCTCGCATTACTGAAGTATTCATTAAATAATGTGGTTAACTCTGAAGGATCATCCACATACTTCTGGTGACATTTGATTTTTATTGAAGATTTTACTTTATTTGAAGTAATAGTTTTACCCACAATTTCCCACGCGCACTTATTTTTATTGTTAGCATTAAGAATGCACCTACTGTTATAATTTACTTTGGTTGCTTTAATCAAATTACTGTAGTATTTTTTAAACTTGATATAGCCTTTTTTACTACATAAACCCTCCTTAACTAGTCTATTTAAAAGCTTTAATTTTTCAGACGCTTTTTGAACCTCTGCCGTTACCCAATCATTCTTGATCAAACCAGTTGTAGAGACTCTTCTGATAGGAAAAGACATCAAAGTAATAAAAGAAAGTATTGTAAAAACTACTATAACTCTCATCGAGTGACTTATTATTAGTTAAAATACTCCAGTACTCTTCTTGCAAAGCTTTTTTAAAAGCTTCAATATTTGTTTTTGTAAAATGACGTTTACTAGTTATATTTTTTTGTTTTAAATGATTTTCGACAAGTGTAAACTCAAGAAGTTGTGCATAATGGTCCGAAAACCCCGGGTCTAAGACAGACACATCACAAAATCCGACATCAGCATTACTAGCTATATTATCAAGAAGAGTACGCGAGCAAGATGTAACCCTAGTGACATCACGTACTAACAATTCCATATTATATGAAGCAAAGGTATCAATTAATCTTTCAGATAAATTGGAGTTGTCTACATTTCCCAGAGGGGATCTATATACAGACAGAACCACAACATCAGCAACACAAAAGTCAACAGCGCAAAATTCAAAATCTTTTTCAACGGGTTTTGTTTTTAGATTTCTCGCGACATCGTTATATCTATCTTTTACAAAAATCGCTACTCCACCGTGTTTGTATTCTAGTCTAGTGAAATTCGAAACTAAATTATAATTTTCGATCACAAAGTGTGCCGATTCCTCAGAATTTAGCCAATGCTCAGTAACACAGAAAACTTCGGGTTGCTCATGTTTCAGAATACATTTAATTTACCTATTTTATTCCTAATGCATTGAACGTTCAAGTGCATTATTTTTATCCCTCTCTTGCTTTTGTGTGCATGAAATTCAGAAAAACCGACTTTCGTATGTTAGATGACGAATTACACATAATTAGATTATTGTAATTAACATAACAAGCACCACAACTTCTGTCATGGTTTGTCAAACAAGGCCTCGTGTTGAGTTGTTCAATATATTTGATACCTTTAAGAATAATCTGAAAAAGTTTAAATTTACCCTGTTTTGAAAAATGTATTCCGTCCCTTGCCTTGTCATCAACTCTAAGACCATAGTTAACATCAAGATATCAAACACTACTACAGTTAAGTTGTTTTATACATTTATAAAGTTTATAATTAAAATCATATATTGTTCGGTTTACAAGGACATCATTTTTCACATAGGGCACAGAAACTACTATAACATTGGTATGAGACAACTTAAACAAAATATCCACAAACCAAGATACTGGACATGTCCTGCTGCGGAGGCAATCGTTTGTTCCAGCTACAACAACCACATGATCTTTTCTTCCAAACTCTCGGCATAGTTGTGAAGCGTTGACAACAACATCAGTTAAGCAAGGATTTGGTTTTATTATTGTTTGGACATGATAAGTGTCACCTTCTAGTTGCTTTAGTGTCTGAGTAGCATATCTACCCTGACTACCAGCCAAAACCAAAATCCTGGCCTTGCTGCTGCCTTCTGGAAGTAATATTTGCGAAACACCTAACAAGTTATGCGGAGGTAGTTTTATGGTAGATGATCCACTCATTTGTTGCCTTTCAACATTATCCCATCCTCCAGACATCACACTGGCACCGTCATTTTCTTTAGATGAATCTGCTGTTTGAGAAATTTTCGAACTGGCCTGGGCCGGATCAGTTTGACAGGACTCATCTTTTCCATTACCACTTTTAATCCTGTTTGTTAACTCGCTTATAGTTCTTTGAAGATTTTCAATTACATTGTTTGTTTTATATATTATTGTTGTCTTACTTTAGCGATAGGGTGCAATGTGTTCGTTTTGATGGCAACATATCTAATATTACATCTATTTGGCGTGGAGTTGCTCAAGGCTCTATCTTGGGACCACTTTTATTTATTATTTACACGGCTTTAATCTCCATTTACGTAAGTAACTCCATATACTCGTACATATACGCTTACCACATACAACTGTATCAGTCCTTTCGCTATGTAGATAATCAAGCTGCCATTACCGCTATTAATGTTGACTTGGAGAGAATTTCTGATGCGGCAGCTCAACATCTTCTGGCAATTAATCTATCTAAATCAGTGGTTCAGGTTTTTGGCAACAAATTTAATGTTTCTGCATTCTTGACATTTGCACAATTTTCAATTAACGCCTCTCAGCTTCCAGCCAAAAGCGAACATAAAAATGTAAGACTGATTTTGGATACTCAGTTTAGACTTAATGCTTACATCGTCCATATTTATCTGACCAAAGTATCACGGTTAGCACATCTCAGCGTCAACAAAAGATACAAAATTCGAGTCTACGTCTCATCTGTGGAATAAGAAAATATGACGACGTGTCCCACAAGTTGCGAGAGTTGGGCTGGTTAACTATGACAGACAGACAATCACTGAGAACGGCTTGTCTTGTCCTCAAAGTTATTGCAACAAAACGATCCTCTTACCTATTTGCTAAAATCTCGTTTCACATACATTAAATCTTAGGTTGAAACGAACGCTTACTCCACCGGCCCATTATACTGCACTCTTTCAATGTAGCTTTTCGTATCAAATTGCTAAAGTAAGGTGTAAGTAAATTACTAGATGCACTACAGAGATGCACTCATAATCTACGTGAAATCATTCCACGTAGATTATATCGCTAGTTGGTAGTAAATTAACAATTCGGGTCGAATTAATTAATTGAAATGTAAATGTATAGTTTTTGATATGCTTAAAATATGTACGTGTATGATGATAAACCATGCCTTTAATCAGCTTTTCTAACGTCGAAGAAACGGCTGTTGTGATTGACCGAAAAACGGTTTATGAAATTGCCGAGTATGTTTGAGAGATTTATAAAATACAGCCTCTTTATGTACTTGCTCCTAATGCATAAACTTTTGGAAAGAGTTATTGAATAGTTTTTGTCATAAAATGCAACGCATGAATTTTGTATATAACATTACAACAAATTATCATTTATTTCATTGGTGTTGAAATGATTTCTGATCGAGTAAAATAAAAGATAGCATAATAATAGGTATAAAATAAACAAGGCAGTTGAATAAAACATGCATTCTGCATTCGTATTAGAGAATTTACATGTTTACGATATTTTCCTTTGTTCCATAATAACAAACTTAGCTATATGCGTAAGCACACTGTTTTTGTGCAATCTTAAGTCTGTGATATAGTTGTTTGCAGAAACGAGAAACAGTAAGTTTCTCGATTTTTTTCCGGTAACCATTTTCGTTGCCATGTAATAATTTCAACTGATTTTATATAACTGACATTAGAGAGTTGTAGACCTCACGAGTTTGTTTACATTTAACAAGTAGCATACACATAAATAATACAAATACATAGCTTAATGTGAACTTTGTAATCCAAGTTTATAACGAAATTATGTGTCGCAAGGGAAAAAAGACGAGCTGAAGTTATGAAGTATATTTAATTGAAAGCTCGTGTCTTTATTTGCGAGGCGCTTTTACAGTAATTTATGGTAATGGCAATATAAACTGACACGCGAACTTCTTTAAAGTGATCATACAATGATTCTTGATAGAAGTGCACTGTTTAAAAATGTTTTCTGATTATTATTATAACTTTTTTTTCATTATTATTATGTATATATTCGAAATGACGGACGACATCAATTATTAATTAATATTGGTTTATTGGTTAGATATTTAAGTATATTAGTAAATGCAGTATACATTCCATTGTAGTAGCAGTAGTAGTTATGTTCTTATAAAGTTTCAGTTTCACATTTTTTTAAAAGAAAAACGTCATAAATTATTTTCATTTGCTTACTTACGGATTATGATATATGCAAATCAGGTTCTGGAGGCTCTAAAACAGAATGATTGAAATACACGATCTAAGGTAAACGCTAAAAATTAGCAGGCGTTTAGCATGCATCATTGCCCATACATCACGTACATATGTATATAATTCCTTTATATAGAGATTCTTTCGCGAGAGATTTCAAAAATGTTCATGTTACGCGAGACAGACTGTTGTAAAGCTAAAAACATATTTATTTCACGCCATGGCTTGTCATCTTATTCCATCTCTCACATTAAGGACACAATTCCTTTTTTTTATATTTTGTCTGGTTGCTTGCTACTGCGTTTGTAAAAAAGAGAAAATTTCGTCTAATATCGTGAGACATTTCTTTTTTTTCGGTAGCTCAGCTTTAACTGCGCAACATATCAAAAAACCTTAAGACTTTTTTTATACAACATGGAATTTTCTACAATTAGTAATAGACCGTAATATGAAGAGTTGTATAACGTAGTAAAATGTGACCTACAACAATTATATTTGTAGATTAAACTTTGCATTTACACAATACACTTTGTCGTACGCCATTGGAACGAGTCTTAAATCACTCGCGAAAGGATGTTCAGAAACTTGTTATTCAATATAGTAACTCGTCAGAGAATATGATACAATAACATTGTAAATTCGTTCTTCTTCTGGATCCTGACTGCGCTTGGTTTTGAAATGTGACGTACAACAATTATATTTGTAGATTAAACTTTGCATTTACACAATACACTTTGTACTTTGTGTACTTTGTACACTCGTACGCGATTGGAACGAGTCTTAAATCACTCGCGAAAGGATGTTCAGAAATTTGTTATCCAATATAGTAACACGTCAGAGAATATGATACAATAACATTGCAAATTCGTTAAATTTGGTACTCTTGTACCCATAAAGGAAGCCCATCGCGATCTCTTCTTGTAAGATCTGGCATTCTAAGGTGTCTTCTGGATCCTGACTGCGCTTGGTTTTGAAATGTGACGTACAACAATTATATTTGTAGATTAAACTTTGCATTTACACAATACACTTTGTACTTTGTGTACTTTGTACGCTCGTACGCGATTGGAACGAGTCTTAAATCACTCGCGAAAGGAAGTTCAGAAACTTGTTATACAAAATAGTAACTCGTCAGAGAATATGATACAATAACATTGCAAATTCGTTAAATTTGGTACTCTTGTACCCATAAAGGAAGCCCATCGCGATCTCTTCTTGTAAGATCTGGCATTCTAAAGTGTCTTCTGGATCCTGACTGCGCTTGGTTTTGAAGCTGGCGAGTTATCTGAATTGGGTACATCTATAAGTTAAATGTATTGACTTATACATAGAGAGCATTATACATAGATCCAGCATTACCACAATGCTAAATATGTACATACGAGGGAGCGTTTTTATATTCGCGGAATGGGAGATAAGGGGTGGAAATAAAAAAACCAAATTATTTTTCTTTTACAATATATTCACCTGCAAGACGGATACATTTTTCACATCTTTCAATTAATTTATTTATACCCTCATAAAAAAATGATTTCTCTTTATCTGCAAAATACGCCGAAACTGCCTCCTTGACTTCATCATCGGCAGTAAATTTTTTACCCCGCAGCTCTTTTTTCATTTTCGGAAACAGGTAATAATCACTCAGAGCCAGGTCTGGGCTGTAGGGTGGGTGATTCACAATTTCGAAGGCCACCTTATGCAGGGCAGCTAACGCAACGCGGCTCTTGTGGACGGGCGCGTTGTCGTGCAAAAGCAGCACACCTTTCGTCAATTTTAGTCTTTTCTCTTTAATGGCTTCTTTTAGTCGCTCTAATATTGAAGCGTAATATTCTCCGGTTATAAAAACACCTTTATCTTTATAATCAATCAACAATATTGCTTCCGAGTCCCAAAATACCGTTGCCATGAGTTTCCCAGCTGATTGTGACACTTTAAATTTCTTGGGAGGTGCTGTATTTTTTTATGCCACTGCATGGAGTCTTGTTTGGACTCAGGTTCATAATGATGAACCCAAGTTTGGTCTCCAGTAACAATTCGACTCAATACACCATCCTTGTCTTCATTACAGAGGTCCAAAAATTCACGCGCATCTTCGAGTACAATTTTTTCAATTTTTTGGATAAGTGCTGGCGTGGTCACCTCAATGCTCCTGCCCGGCCTCGAGTCATCTTCAAGGGATTGCCTTCCTTGTTTACATAAACTGTGCCACTTGTACACCATGGTTTTTCCTGGACAAGAGTCGCCGTAAACCAATGACATCTCATTCATTATGGTCGCGACTGATTTTCCTTGCCTGGTAAGGAACTCTATAACGGCACGATATTCGATTTTTTCCATATTTCACTTTTCACTCCTGATTATGTTACTTGGTTGACGATAGCTCAAAGAATAACTGTCTAATGACTATGGTCTTTCCTTCTCCTGCTAGGGTTGGACAATGCCCTTGTACCCTTTAGTCCTCCAATATGTGCGGGACCATCCCCGCTGTTTTTGAACGGATGGAAAGTTGTCATCATTTTTTGAAAGTGTGTATGTTGGGCAGGAACCGTTAGTAAGGAATGTCAAGTTAAACGAAAACGATGTTAAAAAATAAAATGAATTTTAATAAACGTAAGTAAAATATATATTTGGTGTATACGGGACTTCACAACAGAAAAAAGATAAAATATAAACAAAATCACAGAAAGGAGAAAATTCGACTTAAGCGAAATCACAGTTGGTAGAGGGCTAGATCAGCTCGGTGGTGGTAGATATTCTATTCACCTTGACTAGAGGAGGGGGTCTATCTGGGTCGAGGGTAGCCAGCTCCTTGACTAGCATGTTATCTGATCTTGAGACTCTTGAGAAGGTCTTCTCGGCCAGTGTGGCGGCGTGTTGTAATAGCGTCGGAATGCCAAGATCCTGATGGATTTGCACATTCCTGACGTACCAGGGGGCTTTGGTAATCCATCTAAGAATTTTGTTTTGTAAAGTGTTGAACTTCTTTCTGTGCGTGGGCGCAGCGCTGGACCAAACTAGTGAACCATAGGTTAATATAGGTCTTAAGAAGATGGTATAAATTGAGAGTTTAATTCTCAAACTCAACAGACTTTTGCCGCACAGAAAGGGTGAGACAACCGCCCTAGCCGCATTAAACTTGGTCGAAATTTCCAAGAAGTGCTGTTTAAGCGTGAGTCTTGAGTCCAATGTCATGCCTAAGTATTTGACTGTTGGACTCCACGGAAGACGAACGTCCTCGACATAAATGTTCGTCGGAGGAGCAAGCTTTTTTCGGGAGAACCTGATTGCCACGCATTTGTCCCGGTTAATCGCTAGGCGCCATTTGGTGGCCCAAGACAGAAAGTCGTCGACTGCTTTCTGAAGTCTAGTACAGACGAGAGCGTCAGATCTTGATGACGTGTATAACGCCGTATCGTCAGCGTAGATAGCAATTTCAGTGCCCTCTTCCTTGGGCAGATCAGAGACAAAAAGAAAAATAGCTCCGGCCCAAGGAGAGAGCCCTGAGGAACTCCCGCCTGTATTGGTCTGATGGCAGAGACCGTACTACCCGAGCGGACAGCAAACGTTCGGTTGCAGAGGTAGGACCCGATCAGCTGTGTGATGCCCGGGCTCATCCCGGCAGTGTGCATCTTGAACAAGAGGCCGGAGTGCCAGACAGAATCGAATGCACTTGCCACGTCCATAAACACGGCCCCCGTCGAATCACGCCTCTCCAGGGCGTTTCTGATCTCTTCGGTCACCCTGAGGAGCTGAAACTCAGTGGACAGCCCTTCCTTGAATCCGAATTGCTCATCCTGTAAGATGTTAAGGTCCGCAATTTCCGCTCTAAGGCGGTTTAAAATAATGGCTTCAGCGATCTTTGAAAGATTGGAGAGCAAACTTATCGGACGATGGTTTTGAGGGAAGAGACTGTCCTTGCCCTTTTTTGGGATCACCCTGACGAGGGCGTGCTTCCAGGTGGTCGGGAAATGTTTCAAGCGCAAAGTGGCGTTAATAATATTAGTCAAACTTAAGATGACTCTGTCCGGCAGCCTCTTCAGGGCGGTGTTAGTTATGGCGTCATAGCCCGGGGCCTTACCACATTTCCTAGATTTAATGTGGTATTTTATTTCTTCCATCTGTTAGAGGGATGGGATCTCCGGAAAGATGAGACAGGTTGACAACGAACCGCTCGACGTCGTTGCCGGAATCCTCGAACTCTTCATCACCCTCGATACCCGAAAATACCGTTTCCAGATGGTCTGCAAAGATCTCGGCCTTGCCCTCGTCATCGTACACCAAGCCCCCAGGTCCGTGAACAGGACCATTAGAAGAAAAGGAGGCAGTCGCCTTAAGAGAGCGGGCCAGCTTCCAAATAGACCCATCGGAGAAAGAAACAGACGACACCCTCGACCACCATTTCTCGCTGTGGAACTCCCTTAACTCATCACGCAGGGTATTTGCCAAAAGATTGGCTTTGGCTATGTCCCTTGGACATCGAGTTCTTTGCGCCATTTTACGCGCCCTTCGCTTATCCCTAAGAAGATCGAGCAAGTCAGCAGGAAGCCACCTATCCGTTGTTGGGACTGAAGATGAAGTTGATCTCGAAAGAGCCTCAGTTATACCGCGGGCCAGTCCCGACGCTGCAACCTCAAGACTTTGGGAGTCCGCAATATTAGACGGAATGTCCTCGACTAGCCCAACAACAAGTGAGCCAAACTCATCCCAGTCGACTCTCCGCACGAGTCTTTTGCCAGAAACATCGGCTGTGCCTCCAAATGAAATTAGTATCGGGTTGTGATCGGACGACAACTCCGCAACACTGTCGATAACTGTCTAATAACAATGAAACTTCGTATTTATACTAATTATGAGTCGCTGCACAGGCCACGCCCCCAATGCGCCTAATCACCCCCTACAACCCGCTCATTCCGCGAATATAAAAACGCTCCCTCGTAACAAATATGTTGTTGGTAATATCTATAATATAAAAATATTGTCTAATTGAGGTAAATACGCGTAATAGAGAGACTATACAGACATAAAATATGACGGTGTTAAAATAGATTTTAAAGTACAGATATAAATGAAAATTCGGCTGTAACTTTAATAATTTCATTTATCCCGGTTTTAATATACCAATATTATCCAATATTTATACTCGTGCCAAATGCCGCTTGGTCAGTATGAAAACATTCACATAAAACAAATCACATTCTCGAAATTTTTTGGAAAAATAGCAACTTCCATAAAATTAAACGGTAGCTATAGAATCCGTGAGGATAGTAATTATAAACCGACAAAAATAAGAGAAAAACATCTTAGACAATTGTAAAAAGAGTTCGTAGTTAACACAAAATGTCTGAAAGAATTGTAGCAAAAGAAGAAATACTTTCTTTTGTTTTTAATCAAATATGCAAAATATTCTTGTACAACTTTAAACATCTATATTTGTTATTATATGATCAATTGGTCGCCATTAGGTAAACAAAAATTAAAATTGAAGGAAGGATAGGTATATGAAATACATTTTATTTATATAAAACAGTATCTTTCTTATTTCTTATTCAAGTGGATGATCGAGATGAAGAGCATTTTTTGTTTCTTATAAAAAATTATACAAAACCTCTACGTATGTATTTAAGAGCTTACCGTAACACTAACCATTTTATTTTCTATCTACCGCAGTTGTATCTCAGCGCGCGATTGATGTCAACACAATATTCATCAGCATATTAAGACGGGACGGTTGGGAAGTGAAACTTTTAAGTTTGCAAACTCTGTGTCTATTGATACGAAAACGTGATTTGTTCGTTAAATATACATATGTGTACTTCAACGTTACTGTGCTAATTAATCTGTGCTATTAACACAAATGTTCGCCATTACACAATCGAAAATGCTGTCCTACGGTTTTCAGCTGCATAAGGTAGGAAATATACAAATAAAAGGCAATGTTTAAGCATTGATGACTATTCTATTAGCAATAAATAGATACAAAATTAAATAGATTATGAATTAAAACATTGAGAAGATCCAACGGGATTCCAACGGATGCTTCAATGTTAAAAAATGACTAATATTCCACTTTAATGCGTAATTATCACATAACTAAGATCATTATGAAATTAACTTCTCGTGTACTTATTATTTTGCTTAATAATAAATTTATAAATGCAAAATACTATTTTTTTGTATTTTTTACTTGTAGCCAAGTTAAATTATTACGACAAACGGAGTACATATGTATTTCCTTTCGATTATTGCATGAATATTTCTAGAACTGTATGTATACACGAAATTGAATTTATCAATAAAAGTACTTTTACCAACAACATATTTAGCAATTGTCAGAAGATAGCTAAGAAATTTTTTGAATGCAGGCTGTCGGCGTAACAGTCAGTACTGTAATTGAAAATCGCATTATAACCTGCATCGTTATTTTGTTTTATAAAATTATGAACAAAATGAGATTTGTAGAAATAAGTTAAATTAAAATGTTAACCAAGATTTTCCTTTCACACAGTGTAATAGAATAAGAATTAGTTATTTCATTGTCAATTTTGAACGTTTATCCCAAATTATTTCGAGGTTGAGTATATCTGTGATAATAGTAGGTTAATATTATTGCTACAACAGATTCGATCCGGCATTTACATGTTTAGATATCTCTGTCCTTTTGTTTGGAACATACCTAAAAGCAATTGCATCGAGAAAATGCATTGGTACGCTACCAGAAAAGATTGGTTGAAATAGCTATGTTTTGTTTTAAATACGAGCAATAATTAAAAGTGTTGACCCAACTCGGAACTATGTAGCAATTTTTTTACGATTTTTAACAATACCATTACAGGTTGTAGTAGTTAAATATTTAGTTTATTAGTATAGAAATCTGTTCTAGAGGTGTCCATTTTGGTAATCATAAAAGCAGATCGCGTATTTATCACAGCTATGCCGTGAAATGATTTTTTTACAAATATTGATATAAATTGACATTTTAGTACCCCCACATTTAATTAAAAATGCGATATTTCGTAGCGTGTACTCTTAACAGGGAATACTTTTGTACATATCGCAGACAATATTCCTTTCAGCACATTCAGGGAAGTTACTGATATGTACGGAAGGTTTTTTTTCGATTATGTGTATCATCATGTGTATCATCATGTAAAGGTTGTAAAGAGCGTTTTTTTGTATATGTAGGGATACGCTGTTCACAAATGTTACAATTATTTCTAAAATTTTGTAATCTGCTGTATTGTTCCAAAATGCAATCTTTGTATACATTCGTACGAGCTGTAAATATGTACCGAATAATTGTTGACAGATTCAGAGTTATAATGCCTATCTTAATGATAACGATGTTTCGCATAAAACGTTTTTCTCCAGCGAGGCGTAGTTTAGGTTGAATTGCTACATGATTTTTTTAAATATGCATATGTAGGTGATAGAGAATTTGCAGTAGGGAAGCCTTGTATTCTGTAAGAATGGAGGCTTGGTGTGTTATAGTTTGTAGAAAACTTGTTAACAATTTTCTGCCAAGATAACTTGTGTCCTTTAGACTACTTTTTGTTTCGTTTTGTAAATCCAGTGTATGTGATAGACAGATAGACGATCGGTAGGGGCAACATTTTTAACGAATTGGCTTGAATAAATTATAAAAAATTATATTCTATTGACATTTTCTAATCTTTATCTTAAATTGTCAATTCCACTTGCATAAGCGAAACATTTTAAGGGTGAATTATTCATTCACGAAATACGTCTTAGCTGCCGAAGCTTTCCATTACCCCAAATATTTTTCCTCGAATGTTATATTATTAATAATAGTAGGCATAGAGAAATATTACATTTATTTTGATATTTAAAGAAATACAAGATGGAACTTAGGAAAGACTAGTAAGCAGCATTGACTTAAGAATATAAAAACATCGAAATTAAAGTTTAAAGAAACGTCTGGGTTAACGAATTTACAAACTATCTTGACTCTTGATACTACCATTATCTAAAAGATATATTTGAAGCATCTGGAAGTTTACCTTTTCCGGTTTATTCAAGAATATCATGTACAAGCCGTGTTCTCTAAAAAATATCCACTAACCTCGATTTGATGTTAGTTAATAAAAATGTGAAAATGTGAAAATTTAAGTAAAAATATTCTAAAATACAAGTTAGAAAGCAGAAACACATGATCTATCTTTATTGAAAATTACTAATGTGGGCATTTTGATGATTTTTGTATTCGAATAATCATTTCGTCTTCTATTCGAATATTCGAATTAGTCGAATATTAATATTCAATTCAATTCGATCGATTATTCGTATTCAATTCAATTTTATTCTTTCACATTCAATTCAATCCAACATTCATATTTCAATTATTCATTCGTATACAATTGAATGAAAATTTTAAATTCAATTCAAATAATGGGCTGTTCAAGAAATTGATTATGATTACTTGCTTATACTTGGGTGAATTTAAAATGAGATAAAGTTGAAATATTTTTTAATATAACTGACATTATGTCTGAAAAGATACGAAACATTTGACTTATACGCATTTGACATTATACGCAATTTGACTTCCAAGAAAATTAACAGTTTCTTATTAAAGCTCACACATTACTATAAAGATTGCATATATTATTTATGTATCATATCTATGTATATATATTCAAATATTTGATTACAATAGATTAGTGTAAATTCAAATATTTTATTAGTTGACTAGTCTATTGTTGATTGTGAATGTTTGATTGATCTAATATTTGATTATTCGAATAATCGATTATTTGATTATTCGAACAATTCGGTACAGTTTTATATACGTATATTTGAATAGATGCGTATTCGATTAATCGAATAATTCGAATAGGATGCCCAGCACTACTAATTACCAATGCATATAGAAAATTTAAAAATTTTAAGTACAAATCTCAATTCTCAAGATTCTCTCTTCTATGTTAACTTTTAAATGCCTTTTCTTAGACGAACTCATTGGCAAACGTATGGATTCTACTATCATCATAGGTTCATAGTCGCTTGATTTATTTTTTTAGAATGTATAATTTGATACGAAGAGGGTATTAGTTTTTTTGAAATAACCGTGAATTGTATGTAATTGCTATCGTGCAGAATTTTAAAACATATTTAATAAATGTCAATACACTTTTTAAGGGAGGATATTCTAAGAAATGTAGACTAGAACAGAGGAATTTTCACTTAAAAATCAACAGATTTTAATTAACTTAATTTAATTAAAATCATATAAAATGGATGGATTAGGATGCTACTTAGTTATGTGAGAGATGGCAGGATGCGGGGTTGAAATCTTCGAGAAGATGCTGACATTTTTCTCGAAGTATTGGATTCCGATTGATCTACCATTCACTATTGAGGGCAAAGCGATTAATAGTGAGTACAATGAGATTTGGGTGTTAATCAACTCATTATAACTGTAATATTATTACTTTTGTATTATTTCACAGCTTTGTTTCTAAAACATCGTTTTCTTATTTAAACCAAAGAGGAAACAGCTAAACAGCATTGCGAATTATTTTTAATTCTTAATTTGGTCTTTTATGGTTTCGTAATATTAATACATAAAAAACATTTTGTTTGTATTAACAACTTTAAGTCCATAACGAAGCACCGCTTAACAATACCTTGTGTATAAAGTGACAAAATTCCCATACAAATTACAACAAAAAATCGTTGCGCCTAAATATTTCTAACCGTTGATGTTGTTTTAACTGAAAAGCCATCTCGTTGCTGTAGATTATACGAAGAGGAAAAAACTTAACCGCTGCCGGCAAATTTTTCAATAAAATTTTAATGAATTTCTATGGGCGTGCGTGCGTTTTATTGCCTGGTCTAAGTTGGTGACATATTTGCATGTTGGTACGTACTTTCATCGCTATTGTCGCTGTAACTTTTTCCATGCTCGTTTTTTAACGTACAATCGTATGTGCGGTTTGATGATAGTGCCTGAGAATTGAATTTTATCGAGAGCGATAAATTTACAGGAAAGTGGTACGTTTTTTTAACGAGTTGAGTCATAAATAGGATTTTAACACGTTGTTACAGAATAAGTGTCGTCTTTTAATCTTAGATTGTCTGGTTTTAGCGTGTATCGTTATGGGTCTATTTTTATTATTAATTCTTTTTTATTGTGACTTAATAGGGTGTATAGTTGTGCATTTGACTAATTGTTGCTCCGAAATCCGTTGTGATATATGTATACCATTTTTTACTAATTTAGTGGAACAATCATCACAAAGTTGAACTTAAACTTAATATTAATTAATTATGAACTGAATTATTAATAACTCAGTGAGAATAGAAGTACCAGTAGGTTCACTTTGTAATATTACTATCCAGCAATTATATACCTAAATGAATACTGAAGAATAATGAAACCGTGTGCTTTTACGTTTCATATAAATCAACCGAGGCCGCGTAATTTATTATGAATTTAATGTAACATGATTAATTTGTGGTATCTTGCGAATCTTAACTCGATGTGTAGGAAATTCGAAAATGTAGCGTTAAACGTATATCGTCAATGTGTTACTAGCGCAGTCTGCGAGGAAGAGAAATGATGTTCTGTATCAGAGCTTATAGCTAGAGGCACGCCTGGCGTGGAGTTTTATTAAAATGTTTATCCTATAATTGTGTGGTGTCGCTGCGTCTTCACAGCTATGCGTACTCGTATTTGATGTTAATAAATGAAATTTTACTCAATAAGTGTATACGATAACGGGTAAAAGCGTATAATTGATTTCGAGTTTGTGTATTATGTCGGAGATTTTTAATTGACAATATGCAACGTGAACCAGCGATGGCGTAACAAGATAAAAGCTTTCGACATTCTGCTGCTAAAGCTTTAGAACAAGTATTTTGTTATGGATAATTGGTTTCCTTTCAGATATAATGATGTTTTTGTGTCTATGGCGCACAGTCTTTCTATTATTGTAACTCTTTTCTATTATTGAGACTAGGGTAGTGTTGTCCAAGTAGCACGGTTTGATAACTGTTTTAAGATAAGTATGGTGCAAATGTATGCCACAAATACACAAACTATATCCCTGCAAATAATCATTGAACAAACAGTACAAAGGCCTTACCATAAGTTGAAGGGAAATTTGAATCGTAGTAGAGCCTCAGTTCCGAGTAGTTTCAGTTCTATCCTAAACCATAAAACTTCACACAAACCCTTTGGAAACGACTTTCAGTAAATGTGAGACAAATACGGACGGCACGCAAAATTTACTGTAACTTTCTGAACAGATCCAACAAGACAATATAGGGCAACCGAACCGGCTAGATTTGTACTTTGAATAGTTGTCGCATTAGTTATTAAGCAATCGAAAATTTATGAAACCCTTCTTGATTAAGCTCCAGTAACCGATTAGTACTATTTTGGGTGGCGGTTGATTAAAGGACGGAAATTAGGTTATAGGAGGACATAGGTTGTTTGGTCAAGTTGAAAAGTGAGATCAGTTTTATTCGCACAGACTTTCTTCTTACAATGTAACCATAGATATTTTTAGAGTATTGTTGTCTGACTCATGAAACCTAATAAGGCAATATGCAATAACGGAACAGTGGGGCATGACATACATATTTTATATATACCATCTTTTTTGAATTAAATGTATGAACTTCTAATTAGTTGTTTGTCTTTGTTTAGTAATGTAACGCTGGTCTATTAATTTGTGTTCTATTAAGTTGTTAGTAAATATGCAAATGAAATTTAATTGAATTTAATTTGGAATTGTGTAAGAAAAAAGTATGACTAAATAATGATATAATTTTATTTTATTTATTATATCAAAACGTAATAATTTAAATAATATCGATGCCTAAAAATTTAAATAATATTCAGTCAATTTTATTTTAATATGTAACATATTTTACACATGCCAAAAATGGTTAGAATTCATGTTCCTATGAAATATTCGTGTCCAATAAATTACAAGATCTATGGAAAATGCGTATTTAGTTGGATAAAATACATAAATACGTATACTTGCATTTTAATTAATTTGGTTTGAACACATTTATAAAAAAAAACACTTGTTTATCTTACCCAAGCGAACGAGGGCAAAAGCAAATTTGTCCATTCTGATATCAGCGAAAGCAGTTAGCGCACTTCATGAAAAGTACACATTTAAACAGATTATGTCCTGTGTAAAATGTTTAACAGATAATCCCATCTTGAGCCGATAAAACGGCGACGTAGGGAGAAAATCTTTTACAAATTCCGCTCATAAATTATCCTCTTGAAAAATTGTTGCTACAGCCAATATCGAAACTCAATTTTTAGTATTACTTCCACATTTATTGAACATGTACGAACGTTGGGAAGTTGTTTTATTTATTTTACTGAGAAAGTAGTCGGATATGACTATGCGAGTGCCATCTGAGTGATGAAAAGTGGAGTATATTTTAGCAGATCCGTTCAATGTGATCTGCTTAAAATCGAACGCAGATTACATTGCGGATTTACTGTAATACCGGTGGTAACGGACGGCTATCACACAGAGAGTAGATCGTTATTTTACTCTGTTGCTTGCCTTATTTCTGCATATATAAATTGAAATATCTATAAATGCTGGTAATTCTTTTTATATATATGTATTCTTTATCACTGTAGTAACCTGTTTCCCATTATTAGCTTCTTTCGAAGATAGAGGTTGCGTCATCTTTGTGGTCATACAATAATACATGCTGTAATTTCTTTAAATATCCTGTAATTTTGAAGATATTCATAACAATTGAAAAATCGCGCAAGTTGTGAAAGGAGTGGTGGCTCAAAATTCAGCAAAGAAAAGGTATATTAAGGTATTCCTTGTGTAACGTTTCATCAACATCAAGAGATGACACCTACCGGAGTTCTTTGTTAGCGTAAAACCAAAATAAGTTCAGTGTTGCCGTCTCACAAATAAAATAATTTAATTTGTAATATCATAGTAAATACAGTAGTGAGTTATGTTTGGACACAAAATTAATATTGTAGGAGCTCGATGTGTCGTCTTAACTTCGACCTGAAACTGTTCTGATCATCTCTCTTTTCCTTGAGGGAAAACAATATTATTGGTTATATAATAAATTTCATAAAATCAAAAATTGGTGGACGTGCTGGCATTGATAATCGATTTATTTAACCTCGTCATGTATGGTATACATATGTAGGTCACTTCAATCTTAACAAAGAAAATGTTAGAAAACTTAAACTTAAAATTGATTAGTGTAGTATCCAAAATTTTCGAGTGCACTTTATCTTTTTAAATTCGAAAATATTTTTCTAAATTTGGCTTGTACATTGAGGTTACAGTGGCACTACCGCAATATTACATGTATTGTTACAGTATTACATCAGGGGTTAAAAAGATATCTTGTACTTTTAGACTTTTCAGAGAGTTTAACACAGAAGACCACCGTCCGTTTTCCGTTTAACTTTTAAATGTTCTGTATGTCAGTTTTTTCAGTGATAAATTAGCATTGAGGTCCAATTTCCTTTCTTAGCGGTTGTAAGTAGTTAAGTAAGACGCTTTCATAAACTTTGGTAATAAAACGTGTTAAAATATAATAATAGTAATAGTTGGTTTTAAGGCTGATTTTAATTTCTTTATATACCTCGTTCATTCAGAAGTTATGTTAGATTCAGCATTTTACTTGGAGTCGGCTGACTCTCAGTTATCTTATTTCTTTAAAATGTCGGAGTAGGTCGATAAAATTGCCAAAACTCATATAAATTTTGGAAATAGCAAAATTTTAATTCAAATGAGAGTTGTGTATGATTATCTGTAGCTACTAATGCAAAATTGGCAGACAATTTATTGAGGGACATGTGAACAACCGTAAGGCAGTTTTGCTTTCCGAAGATATTCAAAGCTGTAGCCTTAGCTTGCCGGGAAATGTGCATACACCTCTAGAGATATATGGTACTTTCTATTTAGCACTGATCCGCGAACAAAACCGGTTTTGTTCGAATGATTTATACCCAACAGTACCGGTTTTGTTCACTGATCAGTGCTAAATAGAAAGTACCTATAACTAGTACATATTCATATTTTACTTTCCTTAATGTTCTACTTAGGAGTGAATAAAAACAATGTTCTATAATTAATAAATTTATTTCCGAACACAATAATAATGTTTTCGTAAAATTTACTCCTTCAGTGCAGCAAATTGATATATAACATCTGTTAAATAATATTGAAACATACCTATAGCCATGCCCATCAACAAAAATGTCTGAGAATGATATTATATAGAAATATGTTTACAATATTTTCAAGAGGATTAAAAAACTTATTATAACTGTATATGTAGTCATATGTATGCATTTTATTCTTAATTTCTAACAAATTTGTTCAAGGGCTTGGAAACAATGGCAAAAAATCTAGTCAAGAGCTTAATTCAATAAAATTCAGGCGTGAATTAAATTATTATAAATAACATTTAAATTATTATTTCTATAATTGGCCACGTTTTTTAATATATCATTCCATGAATTACTCTATTTTTATCATTAACTAGTACACGCCGAACAGACCTATCACTCATACCAAGCTTCAGCGATGTTCGTCGTAGACCACGCTTTGGGGACTGTAACACTTGTTGGAGAAGTCGTCTATGCTTCTCGTTTGTGTGAATGGTTGCTGGGTGCTCAGTTGTTCCCCTCTGTCGACATAAGACTGATCCCGTAAGATCGAACTTCTTGACAATATTAGCTAGGATTGTTTTGTTACTTGGTGCCCTCTTGTTAAATTGTTCATAGCGTAGGCTTGATCCATTCTGATACCAAACTTCGTATGAGCGGAAATAATTCTGGACGATAAAAACGTTTACAACATAAAATTCAACACCAAATACGCAATATGTCAAACTATCATATAGAATAAATAAACACTCGGTTACCATGGAAACCGAAGCCACAAACGACGGATAATTTCAGTTATGTACCTCTGTTTTGCCATATACTAACTATAATAATTATGATATATCCTGATTCATAGATTAATTTTAATTTTTCCGAAAACTACACAAGAAAATGATCGAAGAGTCAAAGAAGTTGTATTCTTTGTCACTTCATTAAAAAGTTTAGTTTTAGTTAATTTTTTTAGATGTTACTAAAACAACGATTTTTGGCTAATTGTAGGAACTGTTAAATACTTACTAGTTCCTCGTAATTGGTTTGCTGTTGGGAATTCAGCAAATTGTTATTATTATTGAATGGTCTAAGATCCTCAATTAGAGATGCAATTTTTTATAATTTATATTTATAAATACTTTGTAATACTCCGTACAGTTCATTGTAAACCTTAATTGCATACATGTACTCACCGGTATTCCCCCGTGTTCAGCTATTATTAAGTATTAGGTTTCATATTTTCGGTACATCGATTATTCATTTCAACATTTTTAATAATCTAAGTGGTTTCCTTACGCGGTAGCTATATTCACAGAGCAGTGTAACATCATAATAGCCAAATCAAATTAAATTTCGCTTATGCTACAAATATTTTCGGGAGGGTAAGCTAATCGTTTGCTGCGGACCTCATCTGTGTATAAGTAATTTACTCCTAATTGCTGACAGATTAACTTTTTTAATTCAATATGTTGGTGTCAGTACTTCTGAAATTTTGCGCACTCAGAAATTCATTCATATTTTGGTAGTACTTTTATGTATAAGTTAAAATTCGGTTCATTTCATCCAATAACGTTATCCATTATGTCATAAGCAAGCCGTAGAATTTATTGGCTGTGCTATATTATACGCGTGTATAAATACAAATGAAACGTTACTATTGATAGATTTTATTATTAGTAAGCTGTAACATTTAATGCAATAAAACTTTTTTCAATCAATATTTTGCTGTTTCAGTTTATTATGTTGTGCTAAAAATGTGATATCCTTCATGGCTTATTAAACGAATGTGGATGTAAAATGTGAAAAAGTTCTTGCTGTATATAAGTACAAATGTAGTTTTGTTGAATTAATTTTCGTGTGACAAAATAATTATATCTATTTTTACTCGATAATTTTAGACATAAAGTAGATAAAATCGGATTACTAACATTTTTTTTTGATTTGACGTTCGAAAGTAACTGTCGATGTACTTAATCTACTACCTCTCTGTTTTTGATAATAATATTGTCAGATCAATATTGATCTAATTGATTTGATTGTAATTATTGTCATGGCAACTGAATTATCGGTTTTTGAATACTTGCTTGATTGCTAAGGCTTACTATTTAATATCAGCTTCATTATTCATTCATTTTTTAATTCATTAGTAGATGTCGCAAGTGCTATAGCATTAATAGAAAACGGGTGTGGAGTTCGACGAACGAGATGTTGGCACACTCTATATAACAGTTCATTGTGCCATTTGTAACTTTAATGAAACTCAAACTTATGTAAAGAGACGAAGAAGAGATCAGATGAACCGACGTGAAGCTGCAGCAATTTTTTATATGGTGGTATGAAAACTGCAGTTACACTTTTCTCGGTGTAATATGAGGTGTGTCAGTCTCAATGGTTTTTGGTAAATTTGTTACAGTATTACCTCGCCGTAAGTAATATTGCACAGTTAATAGTATCCCAACATGGAATGGTCACTCGACCGAATATAAATCTTTGGGGTGGAAGAGGGATCGTCGCAAGTCGTCCCAGAGTAAACGAGATCTCTTATCTATCGTGCTGTCATTACTAAACACTGAAGATACCCGAACTGATCTTATATCACTAACGGGCATCGAACTGTTAATCGTTTTGATTTACCAAGTTTTTGAAGGAAATCGATTATCGGAGGATCGTAGGACATATGCTACTAAAATTTGAGGACGCTTCAAGATGTTGAATTATTCCTACAAAACACCAACCAGCTTTATAATTGTCACTACATTCTGTGTGATTCACTTACAGTTATGTATTGAATAAAGTAGCAGTAGTAGTAATGGCATACCTTGGCATTTGGGCCTTTGAGAGCACATAAGTACATGTATACATTCGAGCTCATATACGAAAATGTAATCCATGTGTAGATTATTGGATTTACTTCCATAGATGATATACATATTCGCGGACACCAGGTATCATATCAAAATGTTTGCAATAAGTGCAAATTTATACTACTAGTTCGGCCAGTTTTTGAATTAAGTGACAGAACGTATATGTTGAAAAAAACTTATATGCACCGAAATTAGATAGCATAAATTGCTGTAAGACATTTAGACAAATAATTTATCCAACAGATGCTATGAAATAGAAATGGTTCAAGTTTTATTATCGCATTCATTTAATAATTAATCTTGCTGCATATCGTCTGAATTGTAAACGAACTCGACTCTTACTAAAAGTTATATAGCACGTCCAATCTATTTAATCCTTTTGTAACAGATTGTAACTTTCAAACAAAGTGACCGCATCCGATTCCGACACAAGCTGTAAAAGTGTAACGCTTAGCACTTTTTTTCTTATACTTTTGGAGGATTTAGGGCTTGCGTGTTGTTAACAAGTTAAAAATGACATGGAACTATCTAATTGTAGTATTTTTATTCATTATTACCAAAAACTTTTCTTTTGAAAGACTATATTTGAATTTTATATTTTAATTATAATTCTACATTAGTTAAAAAAAAGTTTACACAATACTGTCTAAATGACATTTCTGGTATATTTATTGTTTAATAATAATTTCACTCAGTCTAAATTTTAATTTTTAGTTAGTGTACTTTGATTGATATCCTGCTGTTCTGATTCATTTGATGACTATCAGAATTTGTTGAAAAAAATCTCTTTTTTAAGCTTCTTTCTAGTAGCAAATTGCTATTCTGGTCGTTTTAATGTCATTTGTTATAGTCCACCTCCAGTAAGAGGTGGATATTTCAATGCCTTTGCTCCCTGAGTAAGTTGACCCTATCTCAGCGTAACGTTGTGATGTTCCACCAGTTGTTTGAGTCTTCTAAAACATTTTCGTGTAAGCAGCCCAGGATGGCGATTACTTCAGTTTTAAAAGTAAAAAGGAGGTTTTGAAACTGATAAATAGCTTCAACATCCGATGCTTGGCTGTATAGATCCCATCCTGTTGTAAATTTTCACTAACTCTGTGCTGAGAATATCAAGTCAAACAGAAGAAGTGGTGTCGTGTCTATAATACAGATTAGTTAAATTAAAAACATTAATAAAAACTCCAGAAGGTATGAATGGAACTCAATAAAAACTGCAGTACTACGCTGTTTATCAGAGTTCTTCTGCTGTTCAGTTCGTTATTTACGTTTATTTGCATTTAATTTTACTGCCAACGAAATTATTTTCTATTTATCTTCACTCGAATTTTGTTCGCTCGCAATGTACGAACTGAGAATATTCAACATTACAGTCAATCAGACTGAATAAATTCCTGCTGCTCGAAGGGAAATAAACTGGTAGATCATTATACAACTCGACCTAAAGGTTCGAATGCGCTTTTTTATTCGCTGATTTTTATTTAGTGTCGGTAAACTTTGTAAGATGCACATTATTTTCAAATGGTGAAATATATTTGCAAATTGTTGCAAAACATGAATTCAGGTTTAAATGGTTTTAACTATTCTGGTGTTTTTGGTCTGTAGTCTTTGTGAATATGTCATTTTAGAAAGCAGTTTTATACATCTTGCGTAATTAAGTAAAATATGTATCCTTTTCAGTGTGTAATACAGAAGGTTTTAATTTTATACACTATTTTTGAAAATATTTAAGTTGCGCCGCAGTAAACCGTCAAAATTGCAGATATTGGAGCCAGTCTTCATTGAGTGGTTGAGGCATATACTCAATATGCGTAGAAATTAAACGTGTGGACTGGAATGGACGATAATAAAATAATATGACCTTTATTCTTTGAAAGAGCCATAACAGGAGAAAGATTAGAGAGCTTAGAGCTTTTGCAAAATAACCTAGTCCCGGTGCTTGCACACATTTTTCCAAATAACAATCTCGATGTTCCAGATAATACCGTATGGTTTTATAAGACAGAAGACACTGCATGTTTGTATTATACACGCGTTGTTAGAAATTTTTTGAACAATTATTTTCATATGCGTTGGATTGGCAGGCGAAAACCAAAAGAATAGCCAGCGAAATCTCCAGATCTTACACCTTTTGATTTTTTTCATGGAGTTATTTAAAGTTTAAGATGTAGGTCAATAGACCACTAAATTTGGTGAACTGCAAAAATAGAGATGAAATGCTCAGAATTGCGCAAAATATACAGGAAGAATTTCTAAACAGACTTGCGTACTGTCGAGAAGTCGATTTGCATTTGTTTGACAACGCATTTTCTTATTATATTTTTGTTAATAATAAAATTTCTAACATTCAATTGTCATTTCTCGAAAATTTTCTAATGTAAATGTTTACACCATCTGTTTGAGAACATAAAAATCTTTCAAAATCAAGGAAAGAAAGTTTATTTCTACAAATTAAAATCGATCTTTCGAGGATTTTTCTTAAAAGACTTTTACTGCTACTGTATATTTTTAAATTAAAAGCGGTAAATACTATCCTAGCAGTTTTATTTAAATGTTGAGGTACGAATGGAAGTTAGTTAGTTATGGCGTTTTTAATACGAGGGCAACGTGAAGAATTATTGAGTGGGTTCGTTAAAATGAATAAACTGGAATATGGTGCTGTTATAAAATTCTTTGTTTTGGACGGTTTATCGGCAACAGAAATTCATCCAAAGTTGGTAAAGGTTTATAAGGAATGTGTTCCTTCGTTTTCAACTGTAAAGAAACGGGTGCCTAAGTTTAAATGTGGTCGTACATCTCTTGAAGGTGATTCACGTGATGGATATCCAAAAACTGCAACCACCGATGAAAACATTGAGAAAGTACGCAATACAGTTATAGACGATTGACGCTTAAAGATGTATGAGTTATCGTATGCTGTAGGCATCTCAGAAGAAAGGACATGATACATTTTACACGAAGAGTTAAATCTGTGCAAGATAGGTCCTGCATTTATTAAATGCCGAACAAAACCAAACGAGACAACGAATTTCTCAGCAATGTTTGGATCGTTTTAAGAAGAATCCAACCGACTGTATGCGCCGGTTTCTTATCATGAATGAAACGTAGGTCCATCAGTTCACGCTTGATTTGAAACAGCAGTCAAAGTAGTGAATGGAAGCCGGTAGTTCTGCCCCCAAAAAAAGCGGAAAAATCATGGCTAGCGTTTTCTGGGATGCAAAAGGGTTTTTTTTTAATTGATTACCTTGCAAAGGTTAAAACAAGATAAAAAATCGTGAGATCAGGCTTAGATTCAAAAAGAAAAAATCTTGTTCCATCAGGATACCGGTCCTACAAAAGTGTTGTGGCAAAGTAAGATTTAGGGATTTGAAGTATGAATTGATGGAACATTCATTCTATTCTCCACATTTGGCTCCTGCTGACTATTATCTAGAAATTTGTGAATGGAAGACGTTTTGGGTGAAACGAAGAAGTGATTGCAGCCGTAAGTGCATATTTTGTAGACCTTCCAGAATCGCACTTCAGGGATGGAATCCATTTATTGGAGAAACGTTAGACAAAGTGTAAAGGAGATTATATAGAAAAATAAGTACATTTTTGAACTAAAAAACAGTCTTTCACTATCAGGCCGAGAATTTTCACTTTATCCTCGTATATCTCATTTACTTACGGCTTTTTTGTTATTTTTTTAAATATTGGTATTTTGTTTTTATATTGATTAATTCCGTCTTGAAAGTATTCTTTAGTTAGGCCAATCGCCAGAAAGAACCTTATAAGCTAATGTGGACTTTTTCTTCGAAACAGAGTTTTTTTTTTCATTAAATAAAATTGTTTTTTTTATTATAGTATTCTTGGAATCTTACATAAGTTATCAAAAGTTGTACATTTTCAATATATAACTCAAAAATGGATTCAACTGTGGGACACAATTTACAATTATACCTATGTGTATACCTAAATTATATAATAAAACTGTCAATCAAAGCTAGATTTGCGAAATACGATTCCAGAATCTTGCTTAATTATTGGCGGTTTGATACATCGTAGATCTGTGTTACATCCAATTACAGGCAAACTGTGTTAACGTGTTCAGTACGTTCGGAGAATGTGTTGATAATTGATGAATTCAGGAAAGCGAAGGGTTAAACAGTAAATTATTTAGTGAGTCTGAGTGGTTCGAATAGTGCTCGTCTTTAAAACGATTATGGAAATTAAGCTAAGATGGTACATTAGAGAACTAATTCTTCGGCGAAATTTGAACCAAATTATTATTTCTTATTTACTTACCCAAAATTGACGGATTTTGGTAATGACAGTAACTCACTCTTAAATGTTCTTATAATTAAGTAATACAATAGAAACTATTTCTTCGAATATATGTAAATGAAACGTTTTTTTTAACTTATCAATCAGGCAAACCTAATAGTGGCTGCAGATATTCCATGGTTTTGATATCAATTGAATAACCCTAGACGGAGTGTGAAATTATAATGCCATCAATCTCCTTATAGTTTGGGACTCATTCTGCGGTAATATATCAACATCATGATTGCATTATTAATCGATATTTATGTAACACTGCTCATATTCGGAGAGTAATTAGTAAAGCGAGAAAATTAAGTTAAGCAGATTGACCGGAAGGAATTTGCTTAACGGACCAGGAACACATCTCCTATGGGTGTTATAACACAAATTAACAATATGGAGAATATTGAATGATTTGAATCTTTTTGTCTTTATTACATTAATTATTTTGAAACGTCTACGTTTATTTGAGTAATGAACTTGCGAACTAAAGTATAACTAAAGTATTGTTGTCTATCTTGTGTTGGTTGAGTTTATTCTATATTCTTCAATTTTAACTTTGTAACTTATTTGGTAGTGGAATGGCTATAGTGAAGTAGCAGAAAAATTGCAGAAGAGAGATATAATGTCATAAAATTTATTACCTAATTTGACAATAATTTTGTTCTTTTTAGAGACGAAGCTACGTTTCATAAAAGTGGAAATGTGAATCGAGATCATTTTCATTATTGTTCCGCAAGTAATCCCTATTTTGTACAAACCCACGATCAAAATAGGTGGTATTTGAATTTTTGGGATGCAAGAAACTGGAGATTACATCATTTGATCACATTTTTTAGATTATAGAATAAATGGTCAGATTTATTTAGACTTTTTAGATCACTTGCTATTATTGCTCGAAAATTTTCCTCTAAATATTAATCAAAAAATGTAGTATTTACATGATGGAGTTCCGTACATCACACTAGCTTTGACCCACTAATGCGTCACCTTGTATTTACTAAATAGTACAACTATTATACTTCTAGCAGTATTTTGAAAAGTCAATGTACTTCTTGCATGTGATATATTGCCCCATCGGTTAAACAGGTGCAGATTACGTACATACATACGTTAAATAGAGTTTGTAATACAAAAAGAGATTATCTATTAAATTCTACGTAAACATGTTGCTGTGATTATCGGATATAAACTAGCTGTTTAGTAAATGCAGGCAGCCGCCGAAGGAGCAGCAAAAAGACAGGTTTTGTTGTCTAAACAAGAAAAACATATCTTATCATGTTTTGTGACACGCAAAAAGGAAAAAGAAAAATCGCTGTTGAACTTAGAGCTAACAATAAGTAAGGTATTGATTTGTCAGCAAACGTGTGGGTGCTTAACGATAACAGATTTGAACACTTTTCTCCGATACACCGCATAATAGAGGTTCAATTTCGACCTCCAACTATATGATATATATGCTACTTAATACAGATTATGTTTCTATTTATAGAAGTGTATCGGATTTTTTATAATTGGTACATTAAGAACGCAAAGGAAGTGCTCAAATCATTTAAAAAGCGGACATATCTAAGGATATCAAGCAAGAAATGTAGAAAGCAGTTTTTATGCTGTTTTTCTTTCTACTCGAACAATTCTTTCTACTCTAACAAGTTATGTTGTGGATACAAATAACCTGAAATATGTCCCAACAGTACGCATGTTTAGATTGCTTACTTGTTTTGTATATTTACTACGATCTATTGTGTGAAAGTGTGTTTGCCAAAATTGCTCAATGGTCTTGCTGAAATCCACAGATTAGTTCTGCCTCGATAAAAATGCTCAAGATTCCAGACCAATTTAATAGTGTTTCCAACTTGTATGATCTTATGTATCAGCCACTGTAAAGGTGGGATTTGTCGTCATTGACTTTTCATATTTATGTCATAGTTTCTACTATTTCCAATGGCTCATTACTTGTTTGGAGTAACGAGTTCAAAACATTTGCTTAGGCAGAAGATTTTGTCTTATTTCTTTCCATGCATAGAATTGCGGTTTAATTTAAATTTTTGTTTCACATTTTATATTAAGTTACCTCACTTCTGTGAATTTGGTCATTGATTGAACTTTTGTAGTAACTTTTATTGTATAAATTGTAAATATTGGGTAGATGTATTTTCCAGAGTTTGTTAGAAAAAATTGCCAGAAGAGCGTCTTTCTAGGATATTTAAATCGTACTCTACTAAATACGTACTAAATAATTAGCAGACGAACTAGATTTGAAATGATTAACTGCTACCGATAACCATATTAGTTATTCCTAATTGAACACGCCCGCATTAAATACAGCAAATTAGTTCGTTGAAGTTGTTCATAAAATGTCAAAGCAAAATGTTCCATTAAATACCGTGTGACATAAAGTAGGTTCATAAGTGTTTCTTGAGGTTTGTTAACCTCAGCTAATAATTTATTTAACATCCTCAGGTCCAAATTAGTATCGCGGTTAGATGAATTTGTTGGCCTTCACCGCTTACAAATAAGTCATTAACTAATTAACACCCCTTGCGCTTGTACATACAGATTTAGGAGTCTGCGACAAATGTTTATGTATGTATCTATTCATCCGGTTGCCAGTGACACTGAGGATACCGTTAATTTATGTAGCGCACTGGTTCAACAGTTCAAACAATTTTTGCATTAAATCTCTATTCATTATAATATAGCATCTGCGGGTCTATTAGTAAACTTATTATAGGATAATATATAATTGGTTCTGTTTATAGAACTATTGAAGAACTGTAGCAAACATGAGATTTATTCGTTGTTGTTAACGGTATTACTATTCGAAACGGCAGCAACAATGTTTTTACTTGGTGTTGTTTCTACTAAATAATCCGTTATGTATTCAATTAATCTAAACATATTTTCATAGTTGTTAAAGGAGAGAAATACTAATATTTCATGTTACAGTATAATCAAACGTTCTTCTTGAATGGTGTAGAATCGTATCATTCATTATGTTCATTATTGTATCTGCAAGTAGAGATTCGTGAGGTTTGTTCCATAAATGTGTTAAAGCTTTGTTATATTGTATCGGTATTGATTTACGATGTATAGATTTTGCAAAGCTCTAGCTTATTTAATGATCTATATTTCAAGCATCTATTTAACCCTTTTTTCTTTATTTCGGTTATTCTAGTTGTTTTGCTCGTAAATACCTTATTGTGGTATTATAGTTGCGAAGATTCTTGTTTTCTACTAAATGTTACTAAAGGAATTCAGAGAATGCTTCCGTTCAGCCATTGTCATCGATAAAGGAACACTTCTGATAAATTCCGTAGAGGACAACCGGTATCTGCTTTCAACCTTGTACAAGTGGAGTACTTCGAATATAATTGTTGCACCATATAAAACACGTGCATGTAGGAAATGATAGATATTGAGATTTAGGTCACCGATAGTAGTCTGAGAAGTTTTCGAGTGTCTGTTATTGTGTGTACAAATACCTGCATTGTGCAGCTGCTGACTGTATTATCGATCATGCACTTTAATTTGATAGTATGACAAGCGCAATCATTCTTTTTTAGTTTACCATTATTTTTGATATTTGTTAAGAGTTGAAAATTATGAAGTATTTTTATTTATAACTTTTTTTTAAAACATAACAGTAACTTATTATTTTAATACTACATAATTTACTAAGATAGAAAAAGGTACAGGAACTTGTAGTATTAAAAGTAGAAGCCATTCATCTAATAACGCGTTTATAGAGTTAAAGTCTAATACGAAGGTAATGATTAAAAGGAAGATAGGGAAAAATTATCACACTGAGAGGAATTTTCGAAACAAAAGGATAGTTCAATGTAGTTGTTCAATAGTTGCTGACGAAATAAATGAATCAGAATTAGATTATTATTTCTTTGATGCGATATATAAATTAAATAATTTCAAAATGCCACTACTTATTGATAATATGAATATCAAAAGATGTTAATTCTTGTTAGTTTATTGTATTGGTTACTTACTATAGTTGTATAAATGTACCCAGTTCCCTACGGATACTGTTCAGTTTGATTTATTACAATCCCTAGTTGGATACGGCAAATGCTGCTTAATGAGAACAGAATTAAAATATTTTGCGGCTGTCCCAATTAGGAGAATTCCAGATAAAATTCTATAATTTTGTGTCAATCTTTGAAGCAATCAGTAAACAGAAATATAAATTACAAAAATATAACATTAATACATTGTAAAGAAGAAATAATAATAAATATCAAGAGGCATGTACCTATGTATTTTAATAAATTATTTAACTAAAATGTAACATAATAGTAACATAAACTGTGAAAGAACAATAATAATACGTTTATGAAGAGGAAATACACCACCTATCGCTATTGAACTTTATAGCTCGCACATACAGAACATTAAATGTCAAACTGGTAGTTGTAATCGTAATACCACGCTATTCCAATTACGCTTTGTCCAGTTTGACAAGCTCAATTATTGTTAATTAAGTTATTAGCTAACATCGATAACATTTGAGTGTGGTTAATACTGCAAAATTAATAAAGAGTAGTCTTTACCTTTTATGAATTTGCACATATACGTATGTACATAATCAGAATAGATATTTAAAGCGGCTGCTTTGATTATCTTTTCGTATAAAATAATCCGGTACTTGCCGGTAACTTCCTTTGTTTTCTGGTTAGTCTTAGTGGTGGGTGACCGTGGTTCTTCTAATTAAACCTCCCTAGAATTGCATTTTCATACTCTAAGGTTCTAACTCGCAAACACCAAAGCAGTTCTTCATGGTGTTGGTTTTGGTGCTTCCTAATAGTCAACAATAAGCTGCAGTGTTTAGGTTAATGGTAAGAAAGTGGCGGTCTACGGTCAACATCCGACCCCTGTTGATTTGTTGATCATGAATTAGGCTCGTATGTGCTCGTTCCTAATTAAGCAGAACGTTGTCAATCGTTAATCGTTTGAATTATGTGTTATTATAAGTTTGGTTTTCGTTCCTTGTAGTTTGACTTAAATAAGTGGAATCTTCGGCGTATTTCTAGTAAATTTAATGTGTAAAAACGAAATTTAATTAAATGCAATTTTTGATGTTGCTATTTGTTTAAAGATGTATATATACATATGTTAATAAAATACTGAGATGTAAGTATCCAGAAGAATGTAAATGGTAATAGATGAATTTGATATTTACAGTACAAATACTGAGTTAGGGTTCTTTAATCGAAACACGGAATATAGCTTTTGTTACGTTTCGGGTTTTATTATTTTACCCTTCTTCCGAACATAGCTGATGTTTTACATTGAAATTTTAATTATGACCCATAATTTGCAACAGAGAAAGTGTATCATTAATTAACAATGGGATTTTTTTAATATACATATGTATATAATGTTTAAGAAATTGTCGATGTTGTAATCGTCAGAAATTTAAATGAAAATGCAACTGAGTAGTAAATCTTTCGTCGTTCCTTTAATCATAGTTATTCCTACTATCTTGATCCTTTCCGTCGTGAATGTTATATTCAAGCGGTCTACATTTATCATATTTACCTTCGTATTCCATTGTCGGTCCAGAACTTGGCTTACAGCGTGAAATTCTGTACACTTATACATTGGCGCCTTCACACAAATGGAAAGGACGACAAGAATAAATTATTTTGTTAATAATCACTTACCTGAAGCAGTCATTGTTATATGTGCTAGGTGCTTCCTATCGCTCTGTTAATTAATTAACATGAGCGTATTATTGTGGGATAGTAACATTCCCATATTAAAACACAGAAGAACATACACGTGAATTTCAGGATATATGTAGCCATACAAATTAATTTAAGTGATAATAATTTTAGGAATAAAAAGATTATATTCAAAATTACATTTCAATATTTTAACTTTTTGATAATTCAAAAAATTCGCAAACAAAAACACAATTGAGTTTAAATGTTAAATAAGACAACAATTGTGTTCTTGCAGTAATCGCTCTTCCATACTTCAAATAGTGTTTTTCAGACAATATTGTTGACTATAAAATTGACTGTGAAATCGAATTTTTAAATTCAAATGTAAAATTCTTCTTCTATAATATCTTCTACTGTAATTATGTGTTCGATTATCTTAATAATTCTTTATCAAAGAAAAAATGTGTCGTCACTGCCAAACCAGACAAGATTAACTTTAAGTTGTAAAGTAGTCACTGCAGGCCATATTTGGACCCTATTTTTCCTAATGCTTTTTCGTAGTTTCATTTTTTGTCGGCTGACAGAATTTGAACTGTTTTAGCAGTGTTATTATTTCCATCTCCATTCCATCGATTCCTTTGTAGACAAAGAATTATGATTTCGATCCGCGTGACGATTGTCTTTATCAAGTCCACAGCGTTTTCTTTAGGAAGTTTGAAAAATCATTGAATACATACTAGATTACCGGCCTTGTATTAATTTTATTCATTCAACTAATCGTGGAAGTGAACACAAAACTAAGATATTTTTAACATTTCTTGTAGCGTGTCGCCGTTTGTCACTATATTCACTGCCCTTTTGCATTTTGCATTGTCATCCAAACATTCCTGCCAAAGTTATTTACTACAGACGGATACAGTGAATTATGAATATCGTCAATAATTAATAACGAAATGTGCATCCAAGGTGGTTCACCTACATACGTCATTTTCACTTTGTTGTTTTTTTTTAGAAAAATTAAAAACAAAGGATTTAAACCGAACGTTCTTTTAGTTAAGACCGGGAGTTAAGTGAAGTAAATACATAAGTTTCTAAATATCCACTACCAGATCGCTCAATGTATCAGTAAAAAACTTCAATAACTGGATGTACCGACCTAGCATGTTGATACAATAATGTTTTCTGACATTCAAATTGGTGAAATTTTGCTTAAAAAATTTTACTGCATTCTATCTGCTATTATTCTGCTTTCATTCCTCATAATTGATGTATTTGAATGTTGTATAGTTGAACTACCCTTCTGACATAACTGTAACGACATCAACAGTGCTTAAGTCATCTAATACTTTTGCATGAATTAGAAAAATATAGAATTCGTGAGATTACTAACACCTAGTGTAAATCGCATTTATATGGGAGACCTCAAAAGGTCTTCTCCTATTGCACCAAGTCGAAGCAATCAAGGTCCAATACTTTTTCTTCTATATACCATACATGTTAGTGATTTCTCCAAATATCTCACTATTTCTATTAATTTGTCAATAAATTGATCCTGAATTTGGAGAAAACGAATTGCATCCGCTTCAATAACTAGAGTAAACATAAGGTTACATGACGTCTATTTAGTTTTTGTTTTCTTTTGTGCATACATGTTTGGAATCAATAAATATTATCATTAATGTACAAGCACACATTTTGCATTTTTTATGCATTAAGGAGAAAGTAGGCGTACAAAATTTCAATGATAATTTTATCACACATAAATTTTGTACTGCTCGTGCAGATTTTCAATTGTGGATATCCTTAATTGATGTGTAATCGGTGATATGATTATTTCATACTTAATGTACGTTTGAACTGAAATTCAAACCATTGCAAAAGGACATAATAGTTATTACTATCTATTTCTGATGGCAATATTTCATGTCTGATATCAAAAATACTAGGAGATTCAGAATGATTGTCAAATCCGTTTCTATAGATAGTGGTAGAGAGTAGGTATATGCCACATACATATTTGTTATGAAGGTTGCATGCGGTTCCTATAGATCGCATTTATTAGATAGCTAAATACAAAATAATCTAATGGAGTTAGATCAGGCTATCTTGGAGGCCATCTTTGTGCTCCAATAACCCTGTCAGCAAAAAAGTGTTGAAGATATTGGCAGGTTTATCGAGCAGTATAAGTTGGAAGCACTATCATGTTGAAAATAACCTGTTTCAAGCTCATTTTATTGTAATTCTCTAACAAACAAGTCTAACATCTGTTGATAACGTTGAGCTGTTACAATTTCCTCCAAGAAAATGGGCCCTATTATTCATTGCCTGTACATAGCTAACCAAACTACAGCTTTTGAGTTTTTCTAAATTCGTGTGGATTTTCTGCAGACCAGATGCGATAATTCTATAAATTTATATACTCCGTTATATGAAACTAGGCTTCATCTGAGAAAAATCATTGATTCAGCATGTTATCATTTCTTAAATTGTTACTAAACCAATGACAATATACCAATCGCCTGTTGTGATTTAAAGGGAATAATTCCTGTATTGTAGAAACTTTGTACGGAACGCCAATATCAACAAATGTCAAGAAAATTGATTATATGTTTGAAATTTGTAAGTAGATAACTTCACTCGTTAAACTGGTAATAAGCATAGATAAATGTTGCGGAAAAAAATGGCTCAGTGTCAAAAATTCCTGTAAGATAATAAATTTTCTTAGGAATTGAATTAAAATTCATTCATCTCAAGACTTTTCCTCGAAGTCTTGTTGTTACGTCTTCAAGATAATAAAATCCTTCAGTTTACAGAGTTAGTTTTGGTTTCTTCATGGTGATGTCATGATGTACCCCAGATAGAGAAAAATTGGAATTTTTTAGTGTTACAATTAAAGTGCTAACAATAAGTAGATACCTGCGAAGAAAAAATTATAATTGTATATTATCTACAAATTCATTAAGGTTATTCAGAATAATTATGATATAAATAGCGTCCACTACTCTTTCGTACTTTTCCTTGAAGGAAATCATTTGCTATTATATATGTTCGTGTGGTTTAAGCAAACTAAACGTATCAGTTTGGAACATTCTTTTCTCGCCATTTTTTATAATCTGGCAGTTTATATTAGTTCCTTTTCTTGTCATATCTAAAGCACACGCAACAAATCTAAATAATGGACCCGAATATATTACGTCGAGATTTCTTCGCGTAACTTTTTGGATTTAAGACACTTCCTTTATTACATTTTTCTCTAGAATACTTACGCAATATATTTTACTCATACTTGTAAGTGATGTGAATAAGCTGCAAAGAAATTTCAGCAAACGTCTAATTTGAAAATATAGCTTTGAAACAGGGACGTAATATTATTCGAACGTGTGTAATAATAGTGGTTTTGTTCGGGTATTAATAGAAAAGTATATAACCGCAACTTAGGTTGAAATTGTTACATGGGTTGTTAAAAGAACATTAATTACGAGAACAAGACGTATTAGGTTGGCCGAAATGTGTGAACATAAAAATTAACTGGCAAACATATAAATTTCCGCTATATTAAATGGTGCTTACACGCAAACACTCTGATAAAATACTATACAATGACGTCGAATAAAATAAGAAAAATAAAATTCAATATGTACATATGTTATTTTTAGATCCGTATTTATATTTTGTGTTTTGTTTTTTTTGCGTTTACTTTGTTAATTGTAGGTATTATTAATATAAGTGCTCGTTATGTATGTATTTGTAAAAATATTAAAATTGGAAATGTAATCAAATGGATTTCGTCAAGTGGATATACATATGTGAAAGGGTTTTGCAACTTGTTGAGATTTACAAGAAAGAAAATTTTCATGTATTTTATTTTATGGTTGCTATTTTGACTCGAAATAGAATCATTTCGGAATTTAAAATACACCCATTTCTCCAGTGGGATTTTTTTATAGAAAAACGAACAAAATTGAAATTCAGGCATTTTATTTTTATATTCTATGCGCAGTTTTGTATACTATACCTACCCGAAGAAAAGTTCAAATGGCAAATATAAAAGAAACATCTATTTGCTATTTGTATTCTGCCCTTCAGCCGCGTGTTGTATATGGAAAATCTCCATACTCAACGACCCTGTTTATAGTTTACACTGGATTCTCTGCCATTCGTTTTCGTAAGTTGTCTCCTCAAATAGTCGCCAGTTTACGCACACACGCCAACGTTTACACACAAACACGAAGCAGAAGGTAGAAGTGGCACAATTAAATATAGTACCTAGTATTGGTAGGTTCACACGCATGCAAATAGGTGTCGCTCCGTATATACGTACGTAAAACAAAGACAGAAATTGTCTTTAAAATGCAGAGGGCAACAGGGGTAAAACTAGAGCTTTATTAGGTTCATTGCTTATGTAGAATTGGGACAGGGCCAAGAGAGGGTGGTTCTTCTATTGATCATTCTCGAGTAAGCAACGAAGTAAAAATATTTTGTTTTACAAAGAATCACTTGTGATATTTGGAATATAAATAGCTTAATATACGGTATTTTGCGAATTTTCAAAATTATTTTATTATTTATTTATTATCTGTATCTTTATATTCAAATATTACTTATTATATTAGTTTACTGACGAATCTTTATGGCAAAATTTAGGAACCTTACATACGATCTTGCTAAAAGTATATGTGAAATATGGGACAAAATCGTGTTCTCTTCGGTTAAAGAAGAATTTGGTGGACATACAATACATATTCAGAATAAGAGAACTGACTTATCTTCACATGTAGAATACGTCTCTAGGCAGTGCTCTATTTTTAGTTTGTTCAATCAATTCCGAATGGAGTTAAAATTAACTTAAATTAATTAAAAATAAAGAGTGTAATCGTACAGTCGTATTGACATAGAGGGACGGACGAGGCAAGAAAGAGGGAGTGACTGCACTGACAAAAATCTCTTTTCATCTAATTATTTTCGCCCTAATAATAAATATTTTGACTCAGTTTTTGAAGAAACGTACTTATCGGTGAAGTTAAATATGTATTTAGGTTGCACCTATATTTACTAGGTTCTAAAATCGCTTGAAAAGCAGATTGCTCTAGGAAAAGTAAACTATTTTAATGCGCTAAGAAGTCCATCGTAAGTTTTAACTACAGTAAAACCGGATGTTTGCAACGCTCAACTCAAAATGTAATTAGTGAAAGCAAGTGGAAAGTTGCACTTCGCGATAAACGTTAGCTACAAAAATATAGTATCTGGTTATCATCGTTAGATGTTATTTTGTAATTATAGTAAAAATATGCGTTGTTTAAAACTTGTACATATTTCGAAAGAAGAACACAAATGTCATTAACCATTAATAGGTACTACGTTGTTTGCGATAATAGGTGAACTAAATTTATAAAACAATGTATATGAGACATTACATAAACTGTTAAAACATTATTTAAAATTATATATATGCATTTTCAGAAAAACTTTCTGATTTATATTTGGGAATTTTTTTTTTATAAATAACGAAAGTTCACCACACAACTTTATTGTAATTTCAGGTGAAATACGTAGCTAAAGAACATTAATAACACAGCCACACATTTGTTTTTGCTTGAGCCTGAGGAGCAGACCGTCTTTACAACATGTTTTTGGGGTCATTGAATCCTAGTGATCACGTCATGGGTTCAGCATAACCTCAAAAATCCTATAGCCTAAGCTATTTAACACTGTAACGTTTTGATTTAAACCGTAAACTAAAAAATTTATCAATTAAATACTATAACCTCATAAACTCTTAAATACATTGCCCTATTAACCTATAACCCCGTAACTCCTTAATCCCATAATCAATAAATGAAATTATTAGGGTTAATTTGTATAAGAGCCTATCATTTGATTTATGAGTGTAACTTTCCGATTGTCCATTGTAATTGTTTAATTTTTTAGTTCGTTTACTCTAGTCGTTCAATTTCCATTCTAGTCACCTAATATAGTTGTTAAGGATTCTCTTCATCATCTTTTATGTATATACAATTAATTTATCCAATCATTCATATCTATTCTTGGCAAGCATTCTACAAATTTATATTTGTTGCCAAAACTCCTTGTAAGGACTATATGAATTCGATTGCGTGACCTTCTTGCGGTATACATCGGGTAATGTTAATGCCGACGGTCACATTTCTGTTTTATGGGGTTAATGGGTTGTGAGGTTAAACTGATTGTTTTTTGTTAGTTTACAGCCCAAGTCAAAACGTTGCAATGTTTAATTGCTTAGATTATGGGATTTTTCAACGTTGTTAGGTTTTTTTTTTTTTGTGTTTTAAGTGAGGAAAAATGTCTTAACGCACCATCAGGGACGAGACCCGTCCCCGGTGTGTGGGGCTCTAAAAAACCTCACTTTGTCAGGTGTAGAATCCATCCCGGAACCGCTGGTTGCATTACTTCAGGATGGCACCTTAGTTAGCCTCGGTCGGCTGATTGCTTGGGTCTCTCTCTTCTTCTCCTTCAGCACCTTCTCGACGAACGTGGCGATCTTCTGCCAGTGGTCGTGTCCGGACAGCATCGTTTGCATTACGTTATCCGGCGTTAGAGGTCCTACTTCGTCTTGTAGAGCGTCTCTGCAGTCACTCCACCTCTCGCATTCGAAGAAGGTGTGGTGAGCATCATCTTCCGCAGATCGTGATTGACATGTCGCGTTCTCTGCTTTACCCATTCGAGCCAGGTATGCGTTGAAATACCCGTGTTGAAAAACTGGGTGAGGTAGTAGTTTGTTCTCGGTTCATCCAACGGATGATTCTTTTTCTGTTGCCAACGTTGTCGTTACTTTAGCTCTTGCTTGTCGTAAGCCGACGTCTCGTCGTGTCTCGTAGAAAGCTAGTAGGTCTATGCAGTTACTCCTGCGATCACGAGCACTGCCGGTTCGGAAAACGGTATGCGCTGGCGATCCTGAGTGCTCCCCGTCGCTGTACTGAAGCCATCCGCTTTCTACTTGTCCTGCTGTAAAGCGTCAGCCCAGATCTCGCTTCCATACAGCAGTATGGAATGGGTGACGGTTATAGCCGGCGTTTATCGCCGTCGGTCCTCCTACGTTGGCCATTAGTCGGCTCAACATCGTAGAAGCGGCCTTATCGCTCGACGACTGGGTCATCTTGCTGTCGAGCCGCAGTCCGAGGTACTTGAGTTGTAGTTGAACGTCATCTCGATCTCCCTAGGGATTTGTAGAACGACCTCGGTCTTCTCCGTTGCCAGGGTTAGTTTGACTCTTCTCATTACCTGGTTGAGCCTTCTCTGGGCATCCGCCTCGTCACGCGCTAGGATGACTGCCGTTACGTCGTCTGCGTATCCTATCAGATACGCATTTTAGCTCCATTCGGAGGATCCCGTCGTAGGACACATTCATAAGTCGGGGCCGAACTCCCGCTGTTATCTTCTTCGTGCACGGCCCGCCTGCGGTGTAGTAGACCAGCTTCCTGTCGCTAAGGTAGCTGCGTATCATCCTCAGTAAATAGGTTGGCGTGTCGAACGTGTTCTGCAAGGAGTCAAGAATGACGTCCCATCTCGCCGAGTTGAAGGCGTTTCTTACGTCCAATGTGACATAATGAAGCGGCTTTAAGGTTTCCATTTCCCCGCGTCGTCTATGCTGCTTTCCATTCGTGGAGATTGCGTGTCCAGCATACATAGCGGTCTGTATGCCGATGCAGTTTTTGGGTCGCCCTTGCCTTTGCTTATCAGCACTTGTTCGCTGTACCTTCCATCTGCAGAAAGCTCCTTCTGTTAAGCAGCGGTTGTACATGTTCATAATGAGATCTGGGCAGAACAATCTTGAGAGAATTCCGTCGGGTCCAGGTGCCTTCCGGTTTGTAGGGAGTTCGCCGCTAGTTCATCTCCGCTAAAAAGCGGGATGTCGTTCAATAGCTCGTCCTCCATTTCCGCAGTTCTCTCCGGATGGGTAGGGAACAACGTGTCGACAATGTTCCCAAAAATGGATTCGCCGTCTTCGTTGTAAGCTGCATGACGATCTTTACCCAAGGCCCCATGGGTCGTTGTCAACGCTGCCGCAGACTTAAGTTTCTTGCTCCTGTAGATGTGGCGTTCCTAAAGTCCTCGGACTCTAGTTCTGCCGCGTTCGGATCTCGTCGTCTCACTCTGGTTATTCTCCGCCTAAGCTGTAAGCATCGTTTCCGAGGTTGCAATCTCGTCGTTCCACCAATACGCAGATCTTCTATTGTATTTCCTTCTCCGCGACATGCAGGCGTCTTGGTCGCGTCCTCAAGGTTCCGCTGAACCGGTAATTCCGGTACAACGTTGTTAGGTTAAGGGGTTAGGTAATGAAGTTATGGGGTTGTTATAGGGTTACGTCATAATAGAATTAAAGGTATATGAGGCTCGTAGAGTTTAAATAATTGATTTTGTAGAGGGAAATTAATGGGATTGCAGCTATTGGCGTTAGAATTAAGAAGACGTGAACCTTAGACGCGAAAGCTTAGATACGAAAAAGGTTCCGAGTCCCAAAATACCATGAGTTTCCCAGCTGATTGTGACACTTTAAATTTCTTGGGAGGTGCTTGCCCTTTTTATGCCACTGCATGGAGTCTTGTTTGGACTCAGGTTCATAATGATGAACACAAGTTTCGTCTCCAGTAACAATTGACTCAATACACCATCCTTGTCTTCATTACAGAGGTCCAAAAATGCACGCGAACACTCTACGCGCTGTTGTTTTTGCGGCGGCGTGAGCATTCTCGGCACCCATCTTGCGCTGACCTTAGACATGCCGAGATGATCGTGTAGGATTTTAAAAATTGTTGTATCGGATACTCCAACCATTTCTGCGAGTTGTTTCTTCTTTAGTCGAGCATCTTCGAGTACAATTTTTTCAACTTTTTGGATAAGTGCTGGCGTGGTCATCTCAATGCTCCTGCCCGGCCTCGGGTCGTCTTCAAGGGATTCCCTTCCTTGTTTAAATAAGCTATGCCACTTGTACACCATGGTTTTTCCTGGATAAGAGTCGCCGTAAACCAATGACATCTCATTCATTATGGTCGCGACTGATTTTTCTTGCCTGGTAAGGAACTTTATAACGGCATGATATTCGATTTTTTCCATATTTCACTTTTCACTCCTGATTATGTTACTTGGTTGACGATAGCTCAAAGACTAACTGTCTAATATCAATGAAACTTCGTATTTATACTAACTATGAGTCGCTGCATAGGCCACGCCCCCAATGCGCCTAATCACCCCCTACAACCCGCTCATTCCGCGAATATAAAAACGCTCCCTCGTACATCATTGAGCGCTCATTGGGCTTTGAATATATTTATTAGTAGTATAAATTTTCTGTGCGTAAATGCTTTTGCATAAATTGCCATTTTTTTGTGTTAACCAAACATCCAAACGTGTACATTTAGCAAAATATTACACAATATTATGTATTTTTCTTTGTAAAGTATGTTCGGTTAAACTGGGCAGAATATTGGGTAAGTTTTATAAATCTAAAAAGTATAAATAAGCTCCTGGACTAAACTTAAATAATTACACGTATGACAATAAACCTCAATTCTACGGCTTCTCATGCTACCGATTAAATTAGCGATGGTATTCTGGGGGACTACTCTCCCATTCTTCAATTACTGCATCCACCAGTAGATTGTGGTTGGTAGGTGGGAGTCTACGACCTCGGATATTTTTTTGAGATGATCCCATAAATGGTCAATGGAGTTGGTCATGACTCAGAGAGGGCCATGAACGGAATATCAACATCATTAAAGTAGTCAATAATCTGCCCGGCCAAGAAAAGACGCGCATTGTCTCGCATGAATAAAAAATTGGGACCCATAAAAAGAGCAAATGACATTATATGTTCAAGTACGATTCTTTTTAGGTTATAATCCGCATTCATAGATCTCACACGTATAGGGATCAACTCTGTGCCATCGTTGAAGTAGATCCCTCCTTCAAACATTGCAAAGCCACTACTAAACAGAATCTTCGAAGAAATATTACATTATCCAGACCCCTATACTTCTTTTCGCTAGACACGTTGATGTTCATCAGAAAATTTTAAGCTAATCCTCGTTTCGCCAGCAAAATGAAACTTTTTCAAATCATTACCATATCACGATTTCTGGCGAAACGTAATCTGTGCTTTTTCGTCAATAACGGTTTTTTGGCTGATCTCCTGCTCTTTAATTCGCATTTATTTAAACGCCTTTTGATTGTTCGAGAGGATATTACAACATTAAGAACCCCTGATAACTGATTTTTAACACATTACTAATGGTACTCCAGTTTTTAAAAGCGAATTCGCTAATATAATAGTCATTACTTTAGTTGGCACATCCAACTTTGCCTTCGATTATGAGATACTGTTTCCTTAAATTGTCTAACCATGCAATTGTAGACATATTTTTGCTGTGTACTTACATGGATATCGGGAATAAATCCTGCCAGTTTTATCAAATTTACGTGGGTCAGGATAAAAATTATAACTTTTCGGTTGGTTTGACATGGCAAGAACTTCCATGTTAGTATCTAGCTTTGCTAACTTATAATTATTAAGGAATAATTTTAAGCTGTGTAGTTTAAATTATGCAGAGTGTTGAAAATCCCCTGTATAAACCTATACAACCTCATATCTTTGGAGAGGAGAGATACATTCAGAAATAATTTTAAAATATAGAGTTGAACTTGTCCATAACTTTTTTGTAAAACAGTTTTAGTAATTTATATAAAGACAAAGAATATGGCCTTACATACTTTTATATCGAAAACCGGACAAGTTTAGTAATAAGTAGTTAGTATTTGCGATGATCGTGTTTCGGTACCCTCAGTGTATAGTTTCTACTAATAAGTACATACATCGCACTTCGATCTTTTTAAATATTTACTATTTCCACTTTAATTGTTGTCAAAAGCTTCATCTGAATGTTCTGAAACGTCTAAGGCACTTCTAAGGATAAAGGTAATAGCATTTATGGGCGTCTCCTACAAGACTCAATATATTACACCATCCAATGGTTATTCATTACAATCGAAGCGTTGCCTCCCAAAACAACGGTCTCATGCTACGTTTACCCGAATCCAATTTAGCGTTCCAGTGGGCCAGATTAACGCTCTTTTAGTTTTTCCTGTTTTACATTCCGGCCGTCAAACGGGCGAGTAAAATAGCCTTGGCCCGATTCTTCGCCTATGAATTGTCACGAGGGAAAGTTATTGCACATGCAATTTAAGCAACGGCCTTTGTAACACTCCGCGAAGTAGGTTATCGGAAGAACACCTATCTAAATTTAATATAAACTAAGGTAATGTACTTACGACCTAACTTTCGGGTATATTTTCCCTTTAGCCGCAGAAAAAGTTCGCCTTTATTTGATTAATGACGGAGTTGTGAGATAAAGTAAGTGTAGATGGTATAATAGTGTACTTTACATTATGAGTTGATGCTGATTTATAGTACACTTCGATTATATTAATTTTATATAGTTTTTTGTTCTTAGGTGTTGATTTTAATGTATTTATATGAAGAATAGTGTGCAATTTAATTGAGATGAACCGTTTTTTAATTCATTTTACACGAAATAATTTAGTATACTTCAGTTTTATTTGGAATCTTTTAGGGTCTAATAATATATAAGTAAATACTTAGAGAATTAGAAAAGTTTTATACAGCTACATTAGAAATCTAAACAGGTTTATAGATGCTATTACAGTAAATGTGTATTTCTCGAATCAAGAAGACGTAATTGACGTTTCACAAAAAGAGATCATAGTGTCATTTCAAAGTATTCCACTACCTGGTCAAAACTCATATTCATCATAAAGGGGAACCCATCCTCTTTCAGATTGTATTAGATGGCAACAACAACAACAAATTTTAATTTTTCTATTTTTTCTTTAATAACTATGTACCTACAGTTTTACTCTTTCTCTTACAGTCGTAATAATAACAATAAAAACAAATTTATTCTTGCACGTCAAGTTTAAGTACAAACGTTCTGTCTTAAAATGTTTTTCTTTATACTTTTCTTTTATACTATTCTACGGTACCTTCTGATATCAAATTCCAATAATAATCAGCCAACATTTCACTGTTCCACTTGCCTGTCCATCACTGACCTCACCGAGGTTCGGGAGAAATAAATCCAGGTGCAAGTATAAGTGTATTTTAAGGCTCATGTTACAGCCCAGTTCATGGTAATTTCTAAGAACATTAACAATTGCTACTTAATTGTCGGATTTTGTGTGGGGCTAACAGCTTCCATTCTTGAAGTCTATAGATGCCAGTATTTTTGGTTGAGTTTTTGACAAGTTCAGGTCTCGAATAAGGTCATTTAATTTTGACCGATTTACTAAGCGAGGTCTGTCCTCTAGAGATGGCAAATGTTCATCATCGCTGATAATAACTCCGATATTTCTTCCTCTGCATTTGTAATGGCATGTTCATCACTCGAAACACCTATAGCTCTTGATACTGGCAAGGATTCTGAACGAGGTATTGGAGGAGTAACAGAAGACATACTAGCGTAACTAATTTTGTTCTTAGTTTTTTTGGAGAATCCGAAAGTTTTCGTGCAGCAAAATAGCAGTCAGACTAACAAACCTAACAAAGAAAACACAAAAAAATTGAGGAAAAGTCCCTTTATTTCTCAGTATAGTCTCCTTGCAGCTCAATACACTTCTCCTAGCGATGTTCAATAGCTTCGATACACTGTTTATAGTGAGCAACGTCGAGCTTCTCAAAATAGCTATCAATCGCAGACTCTACTTTTTGTCGGAAAATCTTTTACCACCGAGCAATTTCTTCAAGTTTGGAAACAGAAAATAATCCGAGGGGGTTAAATAGAGCGAATAGGGTGCGTGAGGTAGCAATTCAAACTTTAATCCATTGATTTTGGCTATCGAGATAACGCACGTGTGAATAAATGCATTATCTTGGCCGGCGGGTTTTAGCTTGAATGTATCACTCGAACGCTGCAAGTTCGCATAGTACTCGTCGTTGATTGTTTTTCCTTTCTGAAGATAATCAGTGAAAATTATCCTACGTGTATTCTAGGCAGATGGAACTGTCTTCGCTTTCTTTGGATCCGATTCTACCCTTTCAGTCCATTGGTTTGATCATTCCTTGGTCTCAGGTGTGAAGTGATGGACACTTGTTTTATCCATTGTTATGAATCGACGCAAAAACTTATTACTGTTGTGAAACTTTGCCAAACACTCGATCGAAACATCCTCATGACGCTGTTTTTGTACCATTGTGAGTAATCGCGGCACCCATCTCGCGCATAGCGTATGTCCAAGTTTTCAGTCAATATGCAACATAGAGCACTTTTTTAAATGCCTATCATATCTGCTAGCTCGCGCACTTTCACTCGACGGTCATCCAATACCATTTTGCGGATTTTCTTCACTATTTCTGGTGTGGTCACCTCATTTGGTCGAGCAGTGCGATGTTCGTTTTGGCAGCTTCTATTGCCTCGTTTAAACTCTATCCAATATTTTAGTTATAATCTTTCCACAAAATAATCGTTCTGCACGTGATCATCATGTTTTTAATTTGGTGAATTAGAACTCCTCTCCAGTTTATAATTTCAACTTATAGTTGTGACCAGTTTCCTCGTGTATTTTAATTTGTATATTAACGGACAGTGACCAATTAGAAGACGGCACATAAGTAGTTTTTTTCTTTCCATTAGGTGAGATGTTTGGCTTAAACAATCTTTCTATATTTCCAAAATAAATTAGGTAAGATGACTGAGATCAGAAAGTTCTCCTGAAAAACAAACTTAGTACGTAATTACACCTTGACGAGAATGCACGGGCACGAGTACTACGCATATTATACGAACTTAAACGTAGGTAAAGTATAAAGAATACGTGTATGAAATATTCATATTCACGAAGGAGCCTGATACGGATGAGTGTGCTGAAAAATGTGTCAACATTCGAAATTAGGTCATCTAAATTTTAGCATTTATGAAATCGTGCTTAAAATATCGATATTTGTATTTGTTGTCGTGGAAATATATTCAATCTTTAACTCTCCATCTTACTAAAAGAACGTGTAAACCGTAACCTACTTTTCTATCGCGTTGGCACGTCTCGCATTTACTTAGCCTCTACTATTTGCAGCAAATTGTATAGGTGCATCTACTGACACTTAATGAATCAGGTAACAGAAAACTTTTTCAATTCTTAAATTTTGAAATGCGAACAATTTAAAAGCTATACTAAAACGAATTTGCAGCAATTGCAATGCAAAATTAATTGAAGATGGAAGCTGTATTGTAATTACGCTTTACAAAACTGAAAAGGTACAAATTAATAAGCGGTATTGAGGGACATGATTACCGCTGCTGAATTCGCTGATTGCTGAATGTGTGTTAAAGAATTGGATTACATATACAATTTTATCTTAAGTAGTGCAGTTTCATTGCCAAATTATACTTCTATTCATACATATCTCTGATATTGAGCCTCTGATGATGACCTGTTTTTATTTAATCAACCTCAAACTAAAACTGAATACATAGGTCCCTCCTAATTGGGATGCATTAAATCTTTGGCGGTTTTTTTGTGGTCCAAAGAAAACAGTTAAATGTACAATAGATACGTGTGCATAGTTGAGTGAAATAAAGATTTTAATGCTGTAGCCGTTGTGAATGACGTAAGTAATGGGTGTTCAGTAGTTTAATATTCTATAATCTCGTTACTAATACAATTAATGACAAATATCGTAGTCAGAAAGATAGTTTATCAGTTAAGTTAGTAAATGCTGACGAGCAACCAGTCTAAAGCATAGACACATCATTTAAAAACAACTAGCCACATATACGAATACCTGGACCTGATTTAATCTGAAACGTTGCTATTTAGCCGAGACATTTAGACGTGTGGAGGAATTATCAAAAGTAACATTTGGTTAATCGTATTTGAAAATGTTTTAGTTTAGCCTTATGTCGAGATTTAATTGAACAGCAGCAGCATAAATAGGAAGCACAATTGTCAATTCTTTCTGCAATAATAAAGAATTTACAAAATATATCTATTTTATACAATTGAGCACAAATATAGTGGCTTTATGGTCAACATTCTTTCCTTCTTATTAATGTGGTACTGCTTTGGAATTTTATTTTTAGATTGTGGTATAAATTCGTTTCTATGATTTATATGAAGTGTTATATGCCTTAATAAATTACTGAGCTTTAATAATTTTACATAGAGATTACGATTTTATAAACCTAGCAACATATTATTTCCTCGTGATGTGCAGGTCAATGAATTGATTTTTATGATCACAGAACACTAAACACTTTAACCCACTGAACACCAAACAAGTTTTAACTAAAACACCGACGCGTTTCCACAGCAATGCTGTCATTATCAAGGCGATAATAAAACTGAGTCAAGCTAAAATAATGAATTTCCTGAATGCATTTAAAATCCAACTACTGTAAATTTAAAAATATTAGGAGAATTATTGATATACTAGCAATTCTGTAATAAATACACTTTAAATATATTTGTAGGGTATATATTTTTTCAAAAATCTTTCCCATAAAACTTATGTTTATGTTTCATTTATATTCGTATGATGCTTCACGTTACGCCATCCCATCACATTTTCACGATGGAGATCTAACAATAGCGGAAACTTCCACAAGTCTCTAAGCATTGTGTAGTTATCGACATATTGTGTATTCAACTACAAATACGCAGCTGACACTGTTCCTCACAGCAAGTACGTCGTTATTGAACACAGCATCATATAATTCGCGATAACACACAAGTTTTTGTTAAGTCTTTGAAATTAGAGAATTATTGTTAATGAATTCGTTTGGTCTGTATTTTTATGTTTTACTCTCCAAAATTTATTTCTGAATTAAATTGCTGATACCTATATTATACTTTCAAATTAATTTTTTCAATTTATTTTTGCAGATGTGTTGATGAAAGTGAACTTGTAAATCGTTACCACTTGATTAATCTCTCTTTAATTATGTAGTTTCCACATATTAAAACTATTTCTATATATAGTACAGTGACCGGCAGAAAGTGCGCAGCATATGGGAAAATGGTTTACCTTTGAATATAGCAAAATTATGTTATTGCATCATATCTCGGCATGACTTGAGACCAAAATAGCACTCGCGATTTCTGCCGAAACTCTCATCGTATACGAGGGAGAGTCAAAAATATAAAATTACACTAAGAGAAAAGTACCCCCATTTTTAACATTAGACTTTTCTTTATTAACCAATAGTTCTTTGGTTTTAAACATTAAAGTAAAATATCGAGTTTCATTCACTTTTGATAAAAAATTTCAGTTTACTGTTTATTCTGAATTACCCTGCATAAGAAATTGAGCGCGCTCATACAATACGCAAATCTTACTCTCTGTAGACATCGTAACAGAAAACCATAAATAATACGTCGCAAAAGTCAGCTACAAAAATAAAATAGCTCTTGAAAATAAAAATTCAAGAATGTGAAATAATTTTGCTGCACACCATATTTTACGTTTTCAGAAGGCAAAAAAATTTATTGAACTGAAATTGTGTGATTCATTTTAACTTAATCATATTTAAAATTGTAATATTTTTTCATAAAATTAGCAACACTTCTTTTTATTCAGGTTTTAATAATAATAATAGTAAAGATACATAATAGTAGGAAATAAAACTCAAAATACATTAACAAAATCGTAAACAAAAATATTTATTTACAAGTACATTATTTTTCTACGTAAGCTCTCCCATTCTCTATACAATTCATTGTCCTGTTGTTAAATTCTTGTGCTACGTTTCTTAGAAAAACCGGATTAATTTGAACGACACACTGCCTAATCGTATTTTCTAAATGGTCTAGATTTCTAAATGGTCGATGTTTGTATACTTGGTTCTTTAAGTAACCCCAGAGAAAGAAATCCATTGGGGTAATGTCAGGCGATCTTGTAGGCCAATGATTTTCTGAAAACCGTCCGATCCATTTTTGAGGAAATTGTTGATTAAGCCATTCTCGTACTTACAATGTAGAATGGATCGAAGCACCATCTTGTTGAAAATACATATTCGCTCGTAGATTTAAAGGCATATCATCTAGGAACTCGCTAAATTCATTCTGCAAGAATTGTAAATATCTACCTGCATTTAAATTTTGCCGGAAAAAATATAGTCCAACTATTTGAGTATTCAATATACAACACCAAACGTTTGTTTTAAATGAATATTGGCTTTTACATTCAATTGTAAAATTAAGATTTTGATTAGCCCACCACCTACAATTTTGTGAACTTACTACGCCGTTGCTTGTGAAGGTTGCTTCGTCAGTAAATAATATTTGACTTCCAAAATGGGGATTATCTTCCTTGTTGCCTTGGAACCAAAAACGGGAGGTATCTCGCTGGCTTGTCGACGTCTCAAAAACGCCAAACCGCACGGGAATTGGAATTTGGAAAGATGGTGAAACCGAGGGTGAAGCTCTCAGCCTAGGCCTAGCGTCCACTTTCCAAGCCGAAGTAATCGCAATCCAGACCTGCGCGGAAGGCATATTTAATTGCCTGCAGGTTAATGGAGAAGTGGAAATCCTTTCTGACACTCAGGCTGCCCTCAGAGCATTACAGGCTATCAGATTTGACTCCGAGGTAGTGCTACACTGCCATAAGACTCTCGAAAACTGGCGGAACGTCTCAGCACAACTCTGAGATGGGTGCCAGGTCACTCTGGAATCAGAGATAATGAAATGGCTGACAAATTAGCTAGAGGCCCCCCCCCAGTGAGGGACCATTTGTGGGTCCAGTACCTACATGCGGGAACTCCTATGGCAGCATCAAAGCCTTTGTCAGATCTGAACTCGCTGCTAGGCATTGCTCCCACTGGAATGCACTTGCCGGCATGAGACACCGTAAAACTCTCGGGATTCGCCCGTACGAGAAAAAAACTGCGTAAGGCACTCTCTATGAGCAGGGTCAGGCTGAGGTTACTCACAGGAATCTTAGCCGGTCACTGCGCACTGAACAAACACCTGCATCGCATGGGCATACTAAACTCTCTCCTGTGTAGAAACTGTGGGAATGCGGAGGAAACTCCAATCCACCTTCTTGCCTACTGCTCGACAGTGGACAGGGAGAGGCGGAGTTACTTCGGGGACGATCCCGGACTATGAAAACTAACTCTGGACCAGGTTGCGGACTTCTTTGTCCGAGTGCAACCGGGTTAAGAGGAGTAAAACAGCACGGGGGCACAGTAGGCCTCCCTTATGGCTGAGCTTGCTTTTAAGGATTTTCCGCCCGTGTAATCCCCAAAAAAAAAAAAATGAAAGGGCCCAATTTGTAAGAAAGCTAAGGTGCGAACATTTTAGTAAAGCTTGGGTGGTTTGGTGATTTGATCCTGTATTTCGTCAGAAGGTCTAGGACCGTTTTACTTTTGCGAAGCAACAATGGGTCAAAATCAATACATATATGTGTTGAAAGAAGTTTCGATGCCATACCTAAACAATCTGGACCCTAATCAAGGTTTTTATACGTTTTTATATGATAATGCACCTTGCCATAGGGCAAAATCTATAAAATCCTATTTTGAGTCACCTGTATTATCATATCCAGGAAATTCTCACGACTTGAACGCTATAGAAAACATCTGGAGTGTTTTAAAATATATATTAGCTTTGTTTTGGTTCAGAATTCAGAATGGTTCCAGAGTTGTTGCGCACGCGCATTTACAGTTTAGCGTTTTGGTTAATTAAGAACGCTAACCGAATTTTTAATCCGATGTTTTGGTTACTGACAGAATCGATTCAGAATGATTCTGGAACCGTTCAAACAGTTCTTGCACTTCCATGAGTACCGATTCTGAATTATGAATTCGAAATTGCGTCGTCGGTGCATGTGTTCAGAAATTCGAGTTATTTCGATATGTTCGTCATCAATGACATTGATATTTACGTTGTCTTTTAAAGTTTGAGATTTTCTTCCGTTTATATTTGATTTTTTTTTGTTAGTTACTGTCCTGGGAATAAAATTTATGGAAAGTAAGTGGTATCCTAAGACAGTGACAGGATTTGAAAGACTTAGCGTAGAACATTTGCTATTGATATTTTGTTGGTTTGTATTTTAGTCTGTATCTAAAAGATGGCAGTAACAGGCTCCTAAATTGTGTTTTGGTTATTAAAAGTTCGGAACCATTCTGGAATTATAATGTTGTGCGCTTACGTTCTGCGCAGTTCTGTTACTAATCCCGAATTCCGAACCAAAACAAAGCTATTTTATACAAAAAAAAAGAATCATTTAAAACCTAATATTGAAGATGTGTGGAAAAGTAATCCGAAACTTAACGAAACGATTACAGTTTGCATCGATTCAATGCCGAAAAGCCAGTGAAAATGGCTATTCAAGGAAAACTTAATTTATTTTTAATTGCAATAAAGCTAAACGTATAATTTCAAATTGACGCTTAGTCTCTTTGTGGATCGTACTTTGTTCGACAGTATTTGTTGAATTTGTGACATTATTTACATTGACTACCTATATTATCTATGTTTGAGAGAGCATTCCATTCTCGTTTGTTGGAAAACCGGGAAAAGCATCTGATGTTAGTATATATTACATAATACTTGTTATACATTGCAAATGTCGGCCGTAATTAATTTAACTTCGTCACAAATACGTTTCGTTTTTATATTCTATTTATTTCAATTGTTTTTTTCCTTTTTCTATATTTTATTTATTTGTATTTTTATCGATAACTTTTTCTTCCATCATAAAATTTAGTTTGCTTGTGTAGTTTGCAATTTTTTCCTATTCCGACTCAAAATATACTTTTTTTTGTAATTATCGGACAGATAATTTCTATGACAATACTGTCAGAAATTCAACAGATATCGTCGGACAAAGTATCCCCAGCTAAAATGGGCTCATGATACAAAATCAGTGTTTGCGTCTTTTTACGAAAAAAATCTTTCATTTTATGCATTTTATTATTCTAAAAGTCAAAGTTATAAAGTATTCCCGTGGAGAGTGGGAGCTGGTAATATAAACCATCGTATCGTAGAAACAAAATAAGCGATTCAGATAGAAAATTTATGAAAATGCAAAGTCGTGCCAAAATTTTATCATTTCAAGAAAATACTACAAAAATTCTATTCTATAGAACGAACGAAGGAAACGTTTATATCGTCTAAAACAAACTTAAATGCCAAAGACGTTTAAAAAGATTGCATAGCAGCGAAAAAAAATCAAGTTTAGAATTTAATTTTAAAATTCATTGATCGAGCCGAGGGACATTTAAGAATCCAAGGAGGGCTATAAACACATACACATTTATTATTTAAAGTAAGGATGGAAATTTATGCACTTGAAATTGTGAAATTTAGTTACTTTTTTAAAATAGTGACGTTCAATTCTATTTTTTTTATCGTTTACTTAAGTTACAGTTTCAACCAAAAATAGTAAATCAGACTATTTTATACTGTGTGGGCAAAACCTGGGGAAAACATATAAATCTAGTACAGTCAACATGATTTAGTATTTAAATCCATTTCCAGAACTTCCCATTCTGTTCATTAAGCAAATTTCTCGCAGATATTGTTGTTGGTTCAAAAAAACATAACAAAATATGGAATAACAGACTACTTTTAGAAATTTTACTATATATATGATGTATGTTTAAATGGCGTACAGACGTAGTCTGATTACAGAGGTATCGAGGTGTAAATGTTCTGAATACAACAGTTAAAATGTTCGCGGCATAATTAGAGATAAATCTAGAAAGGCAGTGTGAAGAAGCTATCGATGAAGTTATAGAAACGGCATTGATCACGCGTATATATTTTATAAACTTTAAATAAACTTACGATGGGATTCTTAAGAAGGAACTCTAAAAAGGTATGGCTATATTAACAATTCCAGAAAAGTCTCAGAAAGTTAGGCAAGCCAATCGATTAGCTGAAGATTTAACAGAAAGTTCAAAGATACAAGAACTTCTAAGTAGGTACTATGAAAAGGTTGTATATCCGATCTTCATATATACGTCGTTAAATTATAGCTCATTGTAGTAGAGACGCGTTAATTGTTGATGTAAGGATTATACTTTCTTATACGCTTTCATTATCGTATTTTATTTTTAATAAAGTATAAATTATTAGTAAGCCGGGCGTACTCAGCTGTCTCAGTATACTCAGAAAGTTGTAAATTAAATGTATTGCATTCGCTTTCCCGCTTTGTTACCTGAAAATGAAACGCTATTTTTTGAGTCTAAGCCTTTAAGCCCCGGCGATCATGGTTTTGCCGTTGCTTGAAATCTTCCCAAATATAAAGCTCATGATCAGCGAGAGGTTTCCGTAATCCTTTCCCTACCGAGCTCGATTTTACGAAAATGTAAGCGAAAGTATACTCGGAACCGTTCTTTCTAATAAAAAGTTAGATTGACTTTATACTCGGTAAATCTTTGGGTTTAACATTCGTATGGTATGTGTATTACAGGCTGCTGTATGATACAGTAATTAAATATAAATTTCATATAACAATTGTGGAATTGAAATACTTCCAAGAGTTATGTAAATTGAATTGAAGGGGTGAGTGCAAGAAGCAGACAGCTCCACTTTTTGACGAAATACGTTTTTACGTGTTTATGTTTTTGATAAGGTAACAGCTCGAAAGTCTCCGAACGAAGTAATAAGTTCCTTACACGATTTTATCAACAACAACATAGCACCGGAAGTAACTACCCTGTACGTTTTCAGTGATAACTGTGCTGCAGACTTTAATATTACAAGGTAGATTTCAGACAATCAGACATCGCTATCCAAAGCCGGGACATAGCTTTTTACCTTGTGATCGGTCCTTTGCTCTGGTAGAAAAAGAAAAAAGGAAGAAGGAAAGAATGTACTTGCCACAAGAATGGAAACGAATGATAGAAAACACAAGCAAGACATTTTTTGTTAAAGATCTTACGCAAGAAATGATATTAAACTATAAAGCCAAACCAGCCCCATTAAAAAAAAAGAACATCAGAAACACTGATGGACAAAAATTCCAAATCTCAAAGTAGAGGATAATGGAATTTAGTGGGGAACATAAGAAAACAATTTTATGTTCGGAGACAACAAGTGTTTTTTTAGCGGCAAGGTTCAATCTTTTGAAGAAACCTTTGGTCATGCCATTATTTCCCGGACCTGATGATAAACTATATAATGGTCTTTTATCTCTTAAAGAAGACAAGTTAAAAAATGTGATGGAGTTAGCTAGACAGTGTGTAGGCCAATCTGATATGTGGTACTATGACCAACTGATTCCTGTGCAGGACCAAGAAATTCTGACTTCAGAAACAGACGATGAAAATGATTAATTTTTTTTTTGTATTGTAGTTTAGTATTAGTTTCATTAGTTTTGTATTTTTCATCAAAGAATGTTCATATTTGTTACTTTTCGCAATAAAATATAATACATAACTGCCAGTAAAGTGTTAAAATTACATATTTTTTTAAATTTTAGTCAAGAAACAAATTTTTAAGCGTGCAAGTATTTAAAATTTCAAAAAGAAATGCTGAAATATATCACTTTGTGCATATATTTGTAGCAGAATCGAATAAAAACCGTATAGCAATACTTCTTTTTTTTCTGTAACGTTTTTTTCAATTTCCCACAAATTTGCTAAAATGGAGCTGTCTGGTTCTTGCACTTACACCTTCAATTATATTTACGTCTCACTAGATTGAGACTCTGGTTGAGCTACTATTCGCTAATGCAACATAATTAACATCAGAAAATTATTTACGGCGAGACAATGTCATAGCAAAGCCATGGAAACACTTTTATACACACAATTTACGCAGCAAGAGTTGCAATGGGGAGACTCGATAAGCGATACAGCTTGAGAAGCCGCTGGAGTTCCACTCACCACAAATGAAAAAATTATATGGATAGAGAGCAAATGTTTACCACGATGAGTGGTAATAAGTAATAACTACCTGTTATATGTACATATTTACAAGATTTTATGTAGGTATATAAAAGTCGGTAAGATGTAGGAGTAATAGCTAGACTTACTGGACGATTGAAAGAAGAAACCAACACGAAAGTATGATGTCAATAAAACGAAATCATGACAGCACTGAAGAAAGCCAATAGATATTTGAGATCAGCAAACCATTTATTAAATAATTATTAAGAAGCGACAAAATAAGAATATAGCATACCGATGCCAAAAATATTATTTAGCTGTGAGTGCTAAAAAAGAACGAGATATTTAGAAAGTTCACAAAAATCGACAGAAAGATATGCAATGTCTGAATGTGGATGACGATTTGAAAGAAAAAGGTGTTTGAAATAAAGCCCATCTAACTAAAAATTGTAGGCTTCATATTAGCTAATGTCAGAATGATAGTGAAAGTATTTAATATTAAATTATTCGACACACCTCGGCCAATTTTCCAGTGGGCGTTAAATTTGAAAAAAAAAACTATTTGCTTCACTTTGTTATCCGATACATATCTCTGAGATTTCCGTACTTGAACATCAAATGAGTGCCATTTTCAGCTGCACAATTGTTTAACATGGCACGTGGAAATACAATTAATTTTTAATTAATGTTTTGGGAAGCTTATTGTTATCATAATTCCTGTGGATTTATTTGCTGTTGTATAACATTGTGTGTATTATCGAGTTGTCATCAGTTATCTCGTGAAGTGAGGGTGAGCTTCTGTACATATTGCAGTGAAGGTATGGATTTCATAATATTGACAACTGCTAGATATTAGAAACTAGTTTATGGCAGGTGGTACTTATTGTTTTTACTGGAGTGTAAACACACTAGTATACGAATTTTGGTCTTGCATTTGTGTAGTAGTGAGTTGGTAACAAGATTGAATGTTTGGTATGTATGTACATATTTGGAATAGCTTCCTTGTATCTAATTTGTTTTTCATTAGACGCAAAATTTTCATGTAAATGTGGGTTTTTAATTGAATTACAGATGGGAATAGAAAATAACTTCAAACGATCTTACCGTTGATTTACCTAAATATTTTGGATTCGGTGATGTTGTACATGAGATTGATAGGTTTCGCTTCAAAGAAAAATATTCCAATAAAACTAGGAACAGACTGTACAAGAAGTTGCTAAATCGTTTAGTATAGAATTGTGAGTACAAATCGTTTGTAAATTTTTCATTCATTGCAATTAATTGGTTACATTATAATTACTACTTCTATTTTTATACAGTACTTATAGTACCTGAATTGAATTTGATAGAAAACGCAGAAAAAAATAGCATTTCTTGGTAAAGATGGGATTTTGAGACGATATAAGGTTAGGTAAATTTGCCATATTGCTATAACATAGGAATGTATACATTGGTATTCCAGTCTGTTGTTGTTAGAATCTCTTTCAATCTTTTGTTCTTTGGGGCCACACCAAAGTATGTTTCGAACTTTTGTGACACCTCTACACTAGGCCAACGTCTGAGTTTTACAGATAGCGTATTTGGTTTCTAATGAATTAACACCGAACTTCATATCGATATAAAAATGAATGATGCTGGTTTTTGGCGAGTTTTTTATTGATAATAGCATAATAGTCTTTTTTATTAATCATTCAATAAACATGTTCTGGGCTGATTTACTAAAATGATATTTGTATTATAAACACTTCTAGAAATATGTAGCTACGAATCCATCCAGAATATGACAAAAAATGTATTAATCAGATTACTTGTATTGGTATATCAACTTAACATGTTTGATCATATACCTACACAATTTTTAAATATTTATCAAAAAATTAGGTAAACTACACATAGTATACTATTTATTACATAGCATTAAACAGCTGGCTCGTTGGTCTAGGGGTATGATTTTCGCTTAGGGTGCGAGAGGTCCCGGGTTCAAATCCCGGACGAGCCCACAAATTTTTTTTCAATTGCTTTGTTACTAGTATTTTATGGTACGCTGGAAATATACTTCGTATATTTATGTTTTTCTTCATATATTATATTGTATACTTACACTTTTTGACAATACAGATACCACATGGAATATTACCTATTTTTCAGTTTTATTCGTATTTTGGATATAACTTTTGTTTCTATATATAATAGAATTGATTTCGATGGTGTATAAATATTTGGATTGTAAATAATTTTAAAAATTCCTTATATTTTATTATTAATATTACATAAAAGAGGTCATAATATTCACAGCATGTGTGTTCGAGACGTCTTTCTTTGTAGCATCGGTGGTTCAGTGGTAGAATGCTCGCCTGCCACGCGGGCGGCCCGGGTTCGATTCCCGGCCGATGCATTTTTTTGATTTATTACTACTAATTTACTGATAAACAGGCAAACTTCATAATCTGCCTTATTGCTTGTGATAATTTTTTGATCGAGTCTTTTGTGGCGGTGATGATTCTCTGTGCCACCAAATTTAAGAATTTTTATTTTTGCGATGGATACCCAATCCTTATCACCAGTCATAAGACGTTTATCGTTAGATGAAATCTTCCAGTTTGACTTACAAATTTCTTGCCAACACCATTTTTGTTTGGGTGTTGTCCATCAACACTTAGTTCATTCCTGAATCACTGCGTAATTTTTTAATATTATGCGGTTTCTGATATCTTCACTTCAACGATGAGTTACTGTAAATGAGTGTATAGGTGTTACAGTCTTTAACTGAAAGCATAACCAAAAAACCAAATTTTTCCATCACGTTTAGTTTGAGAGTTAAAATAATACTCAGCTAGTAGATAAATAATAATTGTATTTACAAATTTTGTTAAACAGAAGTTATAAATATAGATACTTACACTTAACAGTACATAAACGAAAATTGCTGGCATATCGTAGCTTTGCATACCTAGTTATTTCTTTCCTTTATTTTCTTTCCTTTAGGTTGCCTACTCTGGAACGAAACGAGTAATAATCTTCCATCATAATCCTACCCTGATATCATTGTTTTTCCATTTTTGCTATATCTTGATGGAATATTTTCCCCTGTTTTTCATTCATTTTTGTTAAATTACTAGGAAAAAATTTAAATGTTACTGCAAAAAATGAACTTTGAGCAACGTTCAGCACCCTAAATCTTTATAGTCGTCTAGCAAATTAGCTACAATATCTTGGTAGTTGTTACACTTTTGATTTCTCAGGAAGTATATGCTAACATTTTTAAAATAAGTCCTGTTGCCAGCTCTAAATCATTCGCAATACGTTTAAAATTTTCATCTTTCAAAAGTTTCTTAATTTGTAGTCCTTTGCCAACTTTTGAATCAGATAGGTTTGCAAACTTATCCCTTATATATTTAAAACAGTTGTTTTCACAAAAGCTGAGAACATACCCGAGTTTGTTACAATACTTTTTTAAATTTTTTAACAGTTTTTATGTTACAAAAAAGTACTAAAATTTTAGATTGTTAAATCAGTTATAAAAATCGTGTCAGCTAGTGTCATCGACAACATCTTGTTTCTAAAATTTTTTATGTTTGTTTAGTTCTTACTTCGATACGGTTTATACATTTTCGATTTGATTTTGTACACCATCGAAATTGTTTCCAAAATTTGTGCCTTATGCAAGTGCCTTATGCAAGTTAATGATGAATATTTTTAAGTTCAGTTCTTCGTTCGTATACCTTCATTTTCTATGACTTTTTTTTGTTAAATAAAGTACTGTAAACACAGCAAAATTATAGCGATTTGATGGTATTCAGTTTAATTTCTTCTTATATGAAACAATTACATTGACCTGCAATTTTCATATCATTTAATTGTATATTAATATTTTGACTTTGCAAATTTGCGATACACGCATATTTATACAGAGGCAGGATGTGCAAACTATGTTTGAGGTCTACGTGATAAATGAGTACACATAATGCATATGGGACATAATCTTCCATTAATTTACCGGGTGGAGACGAAGTATAGCAATAGCAGTAGCACTCAGGTTAACTAAGCAGAGCAGTTGATTCTGACAAGCAAAAATTCAAAGTATGTTGAGCTAACGAAGTTTACAAAGTGTAAATAGTATCTTAATAGAATTTAAAAAAGAAACAAAACTATAAAAACTGGCGGAACAATATGCAAACTTTAAAGACGCTGATAGAAAAGTTGAAATTACTTTTAATATTTTACTATAGAACAGTGTTTCACTAGCCATGTATGTACATATATGTATGAAAATTTTTGGAATCCATTTTTGTAAACTTTAGAGATGAGCAGTTCAGTACGTAGCAATACTTGTAAATGTAGTAATTCATGTTATTTTTTATAAAAAATGATGACACCAAAGACAAAGCGGTTTGCTCTAGTGAGGTGACATTCTCGGTTTAGTAGTACCTATAGTTATTTTTCATAAATTTTCACATACAGTGAAATCCGTTTAACACGAAAACGCTTAAGAAGAAATATCGGTTAACACGAAACAATAAAGCGGTCCAGAAAAAGTACTGTATTTGCATACATTTTTTCTCTTAACACGAAACAAAAATTGCTTAATACAAAAAGATATCGCTTCTCGGAATGAATAAAAGACTAAAAGCTGCTGCCGCGTCGGCGAAAATAAAAAGGTGTTTGAAATCAAAGCGAATGAGACAATGTTGTTTATCTAAAAAGGACAATACAAAAAATATATCAGTTTATTTTTCAAAAAAGTTATAAACGTTTTATTTGTTTTTTTTTAATTGCAAATTATGTATTAAATTTCAGTAACTTCTTGTTAATATTTTTGTTTTATTGATTTTTGTTAAAGCCATGCAAACATACATATGTAAATAAAATGTACTAAACGAAATTTTGTTGAGTATATGTACCTACATACATATATGTATATACATACACTTTTTTTAATATCCTTTAACACGAAAATCTTTTAAGGCGAAAAAATACTTCGGTCGCGTCAGTTTCGTGTTAAACGGATTTCACTGTATTAACTAACCCAGAAGTTAATGCTAATTATATCGCAGTTCGTATATAATATTCTAATGATCTATTGTAGATAGACACTATTTAATAAATATCAATAAATACTAGTTGGTATGCATATTTTTAGTTACTTTCAAAACTAAAATACCTTTAACATGATCCCTGACATGCATGGAGAGCTTTCAAAATTATATAACCTATATTTGAAATCAATTTGGTAATATATCGGCGGCAGTAAAACGTTATTTAGGATTTGTCATTGAATATTGAAATATTTCCGTTTGAAAATATTTCCAATTCCGTGGATTATTGGTATTAAATCATAATAAACCGATGAGCCAATGAAAATTTAAAAAATTTATTTATTCACGAGTAGGGTATAAAGCTGCAGATAATTTCCATGACATATTCAATTCGACGTAGTAACGGCAATAACAAATTCAGATTTCAATATTTTAATACATAATTGAAAATATTATAATGATAAATGTTTAAGCTTTAAAATGCTTGGCTTTTTTTCGTATATTGGACAATTATGAATTGTAGAAGGTGTAATAAATTGAATTTATTGAAAGGCAATCATGTAGACGGAATCACTGAATACATTACATATATCTATATGCAATCCGGATTTTTCTAATAATAATTGTTCAATCCATATTTTGGCTTATTTTGAAAAATAAAATAAGTTAATATACGTGGTATATCTAGATTTTATCAATAGTTTCTTCTTCAAATTCTGTCTGAAAATTTGCAGTTGTATAGTTTTCATTTATTACTAGTATTAAGTATCTTCAACATTTTGCACTTACATAAAAATTCTTGTGGTAGCTTATTTTTCCATTTTAGTAAGTTCGATATAACTGAAAATGTTGAAATCATGTGTGAAGTCAAATATTTAAAAGAATATGATAATAGTGCTATGAAGTTTACTCTTTTTTTCGCTTAGAGTATATTTTAGGAGAGTTCGAATTGAATTTTTAAACCAGGCAACTCAAAGAAAAGGAACAGAGACAAGATAGCATAATGTAAAAGGATAAAAGGTTATCACAATACGATGATAAACATTTAATGCTCCAATGAGGAGTATTAGCAAGAAAGAGAGGATATTTCCTTAATACCCACCGTTTTACATCAACTCTCCAGAGAATGAAATAACTTTCTATTCTGTATACAATAAACGTGTAATTAACCTCTAAACTGGAGCGAATGTGTCTATTATATGATATTATACATTATTGCCTTTTTACCGTGTCATCTGTTTTCTTTTTATTTCATTGTTTTCGAGTAAATGACGGCGATATATTTTTTTAAATTTTGTTTCAAATTGAATCCGTTATGTAATACCGGCGTAGGTACTTTTTCTGGGAAATTAAACTTTATATACAGGGTGGGGCACTCTGCTTGAGTCCAGCTTATTTGTTGTGGGGATATATGAAAAATATTGTATACAACATATGTACCACAAATAACACCTGATAATATGAAAACATTTCAACCAAGAATTTATTTATGTATTGAAAATGAGTGATATTTAAATCATTAGTATCTTTGTTTTCTTTTGTATTAAGTTTATGGTGAAAATTTATATGTAATGAGACATGTACGCCACTGCCTACTTTTCAAGAATAAATTAGACAAAATTAATATCTGAAATTAGTGTCATCATGTCAAACATACCTTGATTTAACCAAATATTTAGCCAATTAAAACACTAAATTAACTTTTACAAAGAAACTGTAAGAGATAGAATTAGAATCGAATGACGATGTTAGATACAGGATGTTCCATTTAAAATAAGGAAATTATTGAGCATTAATGGTACCCACAGTTAGAGGTAAGATTTCAACCATCCTGTATAATTTTTAGAAAGCATCTTTATTTTAGCATTAGATGTAATGGTTGTGCTAATGAAATAATACAACTTGAAACACGTAACTTAAATACGTACGCCAGGTACTCATTCTAAATATTGATCTACATTTTCAAAAATTGTTAAATATCTCAGAAACTGTTGAACCTAGGTATAGGGAATATAACAGTAACTTGCCTTTATTTAGTCTGCGTCATTGAAATATGCAATCATATACATGGTGTTCCATTTAAATTTTGATAACTTTGATGTGTAACTTTCTTTTGGGACAGCCTGTAACAAAACATTTTTAAATATGTGTTACCGTTTTTTGTATATCAACCGAGGTGAATGTGGTGCCTCACCCTGTATCTTAGTAGTAGTATCTTAGGTAGTTCACCGGGAACTGTATCAAACGATTTTTGACTTTGAAGTTCTTATCCTAAAATTGACGTTTGCATTATTTAAATAGAAGTCAGTTCTCTCAAGTAGATGGCCTAATCAAACGCTATTTGTATAAAATTATTAATACATGGTGTACCCCTGAAAACGAAATTTAATTTTTTTAATAGGAAGGGGCAATTTTTATAGTTTTATCTTACTCGGCATTACGAATAAGGGTCAAACCCATCACGTTAACTCTAGTATGAAAAGGGACAAGAAGGTTCCTAAATTACATTAGGGATTAAATGATATGTGACTCATTAAAAAAAAGCAAACACAAAAATGGTTACGATTTGTTTCAGAAATTATTAGAAGTAGTACGTTGCTCTGAATTGTTATGTTACAAGATGCAGATTTCTGAGAAAACAACTAACTTTGAATGTTAGTTTAACATTGAAGTGGTATAACGCATTATATTAATTTTAGTTTTCGGCTGTTTATTATTTCAGCTGAAAACAGCTGGAGCGGAAAATGCAGATGAAAAGATGAATACAGGTCAAGTTAATTAAAACGACGACGGCTGGCGTCTCCTAATTTCACAAGAGTTTCTTTTGTATATTACGGTTTGAAATGCATCCTAAGTAAAAATGTTTAATGTTAACTTCGGTAACTAAAATGTAAGTAAAACCTAGCGGTAATATTTATTTTCATCGGTCTTTCCTTTGTGCTACTTAGCCGTATTACATGAGAGACGTAATTTAATTCAAAAGGTTTTGAAACAAAATTTATACATAGGGCGATTATTACCGAAACTCCGTAACACTTCTAATGTAGCTATTATATTTTAATCAAATACCAATGCTTACCTACTAAAAACTTTGACTAATTTTTCTTGTTACAGCAATTTGATCCCCTCCAACATTCGCTAGCATGTCAGTCTCATTATCACTTATAACCTCTAACGGGTGCGTATATTTAGTGTTCTATTCCACGAAAAAATCTGTTAATGTGTGTCGTATCATGCGCAATTTATGTTGTACAGCACGCATCGCTTTACCACTTTGTATTTTCATTTAATATTTTGCAAGTCTTTTCAACCGTTGTATGAAGCATACACATCTCGTCAAATACGACTGACATGATAAATTTGTGTTTACATTTTAAAAGCTTCTTTTATTTCCTGACTAAAAAAAAATATTTTAAAGATAGCAGTTCATATAATTGTTGTTTTTGTTTAACTTTACTTGTGCATCATGCAGTTAGCGTAAGTTACTGTGAGCTGGAAATAACAGAGATTTTTGTGAAATGTAGTATAAGTTCATAAAACAAACTGTAAAAATTGTGTAAAGAAAATATTTATTTAATACCGTAAATGAAAAGTTTATCGGAAATTATTTAAAATTGCGAAAGTTATGGCAACAATTTATATGTAATTGCTTTTAAATTTGCAACCTATAAACCAGTTTTTGAAAAGCATGATATATTTTAGCAAACAAAAATTATTTGAAAACTTGTTGTCTTGTTTTATATCAAACTTTGTTGTGGATATTCTTTTAACAACCACGTCAAAAGATCACCATCGCCGAGCTAAGGTAAGGTAATTGGAAATAAAGGAAGGGAAAACAATGAATAGTACAACTTTGTTATTATGAACTAATTGGGAAAGGGAGTGTTTGTATTGATGATTTATTCAGATTAGCGAGTTTGTTATTTAATCTGCTTCAAATGAATATTTTAATACGTGTATGGATTAAGAAACTTTAACGAGATAGAACTGAATTTTATTTCAAGTCAAGCTAAAGTATTAAACATTAAAATTTGGACCAATATGATGTTGCCCAAAGAATCCATAGTTGTTTAATGGTTTTATCCAGAGTATTGTCGTGAGCAAAGTATGGCATCCGAAACTATGGCATGATGTCTGTCTTTTTTTCCAATATAATTGTTTCTGAAGGTAAGATATACATATCCAGAATACAATAAAATACTTATAAACTGCACAATTTCAGATACAGTAATAGAGTTTCTAGAATTATGTTTCTGCTGCGCATAGCAATGGTGTGAGTTTTAAGAAATAATTTAATAACGATAAATCCAAAAATGCCGTATTCTTCACAAAGTTATTTATTTCAACTGAATGTACCATATTTTTCAAATGAAATACAATTTGCAGCATTTTGTGTTTAGTAAATCAAGGTTTTGTTTTAAAACAAATTTAATTTGTTTAAATTTCTTCCATTATTTCGTCATTGATTGAAAATTTTAGTTGTAAAATTAGTTTCAGCATTTTTTCTTCTGTAATACCTTCAGCTTTCAAGATTAAAGGTATGTCGAAAGAATTGTTTTTAGATGTCCTTAATTCACATTATTTTCTAAATCATTTACAATTATTTTTAGCTTAAGCAACTGTGAGTTGTTTTGCTGTTTTGTTTCTTTCTTCCGATCATGATTGTTTGCACCAACTATGTTGGCTAAATAAAGGTTTTCTTTTCGTATACACTGTAATATTTACATATTAGTTCTTACACAGTACAGTAAATATATTTTTAGGAAAAAACATTTACTCAACAACGAAATTCTTCCCAAATATCCATCGATACATATTATATTTTAGAAAGATGTGTCTGCTTGTTTGTTGAAAGGTAGTTGAAAAACAAGTTGTAATAAATGGTCTCTTATGTACTTTAGGGAAGTTTAGTTCCAGGGATTTATAGCGTGATAATGTATGTACAGAAATAATATTGTGATCTTGATTAATGAGTGGCGTTATTGGTCGATTTAGGTTCTGCCTATAAATTATACCAAATTCGGAGTTTACGTCGCGTGGGTGGTGGTATACGATCTCGTTGATGTTAGGGAATTGCAATGCTTAACGCTAATGTGAGAAAGTTTTTATTTCGATGATTGATGTCTCGCGAACGATGACGATATTCGCAACAAATCTATGTCAGTTTCATATACAGAAAATATAGTTCATAATCGCTTGATTTCTACATACTTTAAAATACGGAGAGTATTCAATAATAATGACAATAAAGTATAATAGAAAACAACCGTCTTTTATGGAAGGAGAAATGTTTATTAGCAGGAAAAAATCCATAATCACATCTCACACAGAAAAGAGTTTACTAAGAACAAGTAAGACTTACTTAATTTAAGTAATTCTCATTCTCCTAGAAAGTATTGTTTTCTATGAAATATTTCACTTTCTTGGAAATCCAAAGATGTATTTTCTTGAACCAAATAACTCTCCATCTAATCGCACTGGGTACTGCTTATGCACTATACGGTGCATGATAACTAAAAGTTTAAAATCAAGAAATTTTTTGCTTGACCTCAGAGATTTTTTAAGAAAAACATTTACTGTTGCGAAGAAAAGTCATCGTCTTGTGTCAAATAAGTATTCTTGATCCAAGAAAGAACTTACTTCTCTGAAGAAAATGAATGTAAGAAAGTCAACTTTCTTGGCCTTAGAAAACACTTTTCTCTGTGTACTTCAGTAATATGTGTTTTTGTTATTTTTCCAAGAAAATTAGATGAACGATTTTTGTCTTTCTAAACATCAAACGTTATTATTGTACTAACTACTTTGGTTAACTAAAAATTTAATAGCTATCAAGATCGAATTGTGTATGCATGCATATATGCTTTGGTTATAGAATAAAAGAAAATGTTCTTGTTAGGGATGTTATAGCATTTAGCAAATTGGGCTGATAAACATATATAACTATGATATTAAGTGTAAAGGGAAGTTAATGAGATTGCAGCTATTGGCGTTAGAATTAAGAAGACGTTAACTCTTTGAAGCATACATTTGACTTTGACAACGTTATTATTTTGGAAAAGGAAAACAGATGGTCGACTCGTGTATTCCTCGAAATGTTTCACATTCAAAGGACAGATAATACTGTTAATTATAAAACAGACATTCAGAACCTTAGTGCGATTTACTTTAATTGTCCATGGACAAACAACATTACAATAAAACTAAAAATAAATAATACAGTTCACTATTTAATTCTAATTTAGTTTAATGATTTTCACTCTGTAATTGTTGTATTTTCTACAATCAACATATATTATAACTTGATCAATATTGATCATTATATTCAACAATTTAGAATTCTCAGAAATGTTTATAAATATTTCAAATAACTTATTTTAATTGTTATAATACTTTTGTACAACTTTGTATATGCACTTTATTTGTCCACTATAAGTTTTCACCTGTCTCTATCTTAACAATATAAATTCCCCAACTTTTGGTGGGAAATTTGTGATTATTATAACCTCACTTACTGTTAATCCATGTGAGACGTTACACTGTCGAGTTTTAATTAACATTGTTAATAAGTTTTTAAATATGTTGTTTGATGTTTGATGTTGTTGTTTCTGAATATTAACTGCACATGAGTCTTGTGATGTTGCCGTACTTTAAATATCACCACGTAAGTTAAATAATTCACTTTGATTTAAAATAGCCCAATTTAATTTACAACTTTTGTTGTTTTTATTTGTAGTTTGTTCTCTGAAGAAACTAATAAAGAATTAGCGAAAGCTTAGATACAAAAAAAGGTTCACGCCTTCTTAATTCTAACGCCAATAGCTGCAATCCCATTAACTTCCCTTTACACCTAACGTTGTACAGCTAAGTACTTCTTTTCAACTTATGATATTAAGATAATTTAAAATTCGTGGTTTAAAGAACATCTTCACGAAAATGATTTTAGAAGTAAGATGTTTTGAAGAAGCTAACAGTGTGACTGTGTGTGACAATGAACAGCCTATATCATTTCAAAATCCAAGAATATGGACAAATACGTGCCCCATGAAAATGAAAGACAAGATAGATTCACAAAAGTCTCTTGAAATCTATTCACATGTTTAGGAAGAAGCTAGAACACAATAACTACATCGGCAGTGTTTACAAGTCAGACAAGTAGTGTATCTCTGATACACTTGGAAGATATATGATGAAAACGAAGAACATACCGTAGTATGCAATCAATTATGCTATCAAGCCCTTGATTATACTATTATGATGTGCTGCACAAGACTTAAAACAAAGGTTAGGTCTTTGATGATAAAGACATTACCGTAGCTGTCAGAAGATCATGATCTATGAAGAAGAGAGCTGACAGTCGTATTTTTCAAATCGACTGGAATTTTGGAGCGTGTCGTCTTGGACACACAAACGACAGTCACAGCTAAGTGCTACACAGAACAGTGCCTGTCTGGAGTCATCATACGAAGAATTTGTGTTCAAAGTCAAGAATAGACACTTGGTTTCTCCATCAGTACAACCCCCAGCTCATCCTGCCAAAGTTTGCAACGAATATTTGACCACTACAGGACTTAAACTTCTTAGATACCCTTCTTACAGTCTAGACTTTGCTTCATGCGACTTTGCATTGTTTCCAGATGTGAAAATGAGTCTGAAAGATAAGCGGTTTTCAAATGACGAGGAACTTCTGAGGGCTTGGGACAACGAGCGAACTTACTCGCTAGTGAAACTGAAAGAACTATAAAATAAAACTGAAAAATATTAAATAAATAAACCTGTATTGCAAAACTTTCCTAGTATCCCTACGAGGGTTTCAATTTATTTGGCATTGGGCATCTAGATAAATATTGTATCAAACAATTTCAACTGAGCAAAATTATCAAAGGATTTTAAGAGATTCGGAGGAATGAAGATGAAGATAACGCTCGAAATAAGTTTTTCCTATGCGTGTGGAAAGTATATGCCATATTTACTTATGGATGAATGCCTTCCTAAAATAAAAAACAAGATTAAATAATAATTTTCCACATCGTACAACTGTTTGCGTACACTATCGCTTAGTGAAACGGTAAGCAATAAATACATTGTCAACGATAAATCAAAACTTAAATATAGATGCGTCAGTTGCGCTTGCACGTTTTGCAGAATTTATTTCAGAATTTATTGCGAAGGAAAAAGGGTTGCAAAGAGAGTTTCAGAGTTAGGCTGAGCAAGCAGGATTTTTATCATGAGAATACACCAATGCATTGCTTTCAAATTACACAAAAACAACAAACTAGAGTAGAGTTAAATATACGTGAACATCCTTATAACAGTTTCGATTTTGCTTACTGAAACTTCCTATTGGTTGGGAGGGAGGAGCGAAGGGGCTCCTAACACTTATTTATTTTAATTTTACTGGAACACATTGTAATCTAACATATTGTTTTCAACTTATAACAATGCAATTAATAAGTGCGAGAATTTTTATTTTATGTATATCAACACATAGATTATATTGTCACTTTTGTATGACACTTTTTAAGTGTGAGATTAAACTTGAATTTACATTATCATAACATTGGAGAAAATTTATTCCCAAAATTTGACATAATTGCTCTTTTTGAAAGTGACAAGAAGAGAGGAAACATTGATGATGATGATACATTGATATATTTACATAGTTAAACTAAAGCAACTGACTAAAATTCAATTTAATGCTTTAATTAGGGGTTTGGTTTTCAACTACAATCATTAATATTATATAGTATTTTTTTTAAATCGTTCGTTGTCGTTGTTATGTTGTATTGATATATAAGAGATTCTCAATGGTTAGATCGATTTTTGTAAAATAAAAAAGGTATAGAACTCTGAGAAATTTAATTTATTATTTTACATAATCTCACTTATTTGTAATTTTCACATTCCAGAAGATTTCTACTTTAATTTATTTTGCATCACACTATAGCCCAACAATTTTTATTTAACCACACAATTTTTCTGTTTTTACTCTTTATACAAAATATTGAAAAGGAAACAAAACAGTTTTCGACGGAAAAATAATTGTAGAATAATACATTTGAAATACTTAGCTGGCCTTAGATGAGGATTTGATAATTTTTTCCTATTTAATATACTAATAAATTATCCATGAAGTTGTGGTCTAGATATAATTACTTCTTATCTGTGCAGTAGATTTTATCAGTTACTATCAGAACCTGCTTTTTAAATATGTATGTACAAGCATAGTATGTTTCTTTTTGACATTTAAGCATCTTACTTCATAATAAATTGTACTTAATTAGCTATTTATGCCAATAAGTTTTAATGTCACGTTCATACAATAATTAAACAAAATTTGCGTCCTTATATTTTATGTTATTAACTGAGCTAAGAAACTAATTAAACCGTAACGTCTTCAAACTAAGAGCAAAGTAAACAGCTCGTCTAGATCTAAAAAGAATAATTAAGCCATATTTCCTGCAGAATAGTGCACATAAAGTAAAAAGCTCAAATTGCGTGCGAGTTCAACCTGTTGCTTCCGTATATTAATTTTTTGAATACATTGTAACGTAGGCGTCCTTGCTGTAACGAATCGTTATTCGTTCATGTTATGTCAAGCTTATTTATTAGATAGTATACGTACTATTTCATTATAATAGTAAAGAAATGAATTGGAGCATAAAAGCACCTACGTTAGTAGATGATATTGAGTTCTTAATCTAATTTATGCAGAATGAGTTTGTTTTACGAGAAAGGTATGCAGTCATAAAATATTAAGAATAAATTGGTTCGTGTAAGTACGTGTACTAGTCTTAGGATAAAAAATTACTGCAGTAGTAATCTCTTTAGATTTATGGTTATGATCGATCCACTTATTGAATGAAATTACACTAAAAGTATTGAATGTGCTTCCGTCGAATGAAAAAATAATAACTTCGTTTTTTGTTCTGATTGTGTTCTTATATTCCGACTCGTGTACATATATACGTATATATATACGTACAAAATTTAAGTATATACGCATGTAGCAAGAAAGGGTATTACACTAAATAAAAAAAACCTACTACACAAAATATTGATAATTCCGAACAATTCAAATGGAATTATGAAAATGAAGAAATGCTTTACGCTGTGTACTGCACTGATATGTGGTCTCACAGCAAGGGGATATAACTATCTATGTATGCCTGTGACAATACAGTAGAATCCCGTTCATTCGAACTCGGATCGACAACGGTGAATCCCTACAAAAAATTGTAAATCAATTAGGTGTAGGTATCACTACAATTAAATATTAGAGAGAGAATGCGACGATTTTATCTAGTCATATGATGATAATTAAGAAAGGAAGGTTACTTAAAATTCGTAAAACACTTAAAAAGTCGAAATCTGAACTGTTAGACGACTTTGTGTGGCTATGGTTTTCGCGACCTCGAAAAAACAAGGTGATATCCAAATTAGTGATATAAATGAATGCAGCATATAAATTGCCGTGGTTTATGTAACGGTACAAAAACTAGACAGCGAGCAGATCATTCCAGTTATCCAGGATGCAGTAGACGATAATAAAGACAAAGAAGAAGAGAATGAACACAAATAACCTTCTGATCGAGTATCCATGTGCCTCTGCAATATATTGGACCAAATTCTGTTTTTCGTTTACGACTATTTTATGAATACGAAAATGGAGGAACATAGTTGCCAAATCGAGAATAAAATTTTTCAAGCAGAACAAAATTACAAATTGTTTCATCCTTAATGCTTAATGTATAAACATTATTTTTACTTTTATACTACAAGTCATTGCTTTTACCACACTTACGTTGACGTGCTTTCATGATTTGAATTGTAAGGTATTTGTTTTTAATTACACTATCAAAGTAAATCCAAATGTTGCTTCTGGGATAATCCGGGGTTTTTTACGTTCCGGCCAAGCCGCCGTCCCACAGATGTCGGATTAATGGTGTAAGGCGCTTTTACTTTTGCAGTGGCTACTGCCTGGTGGAATAGAAACCGTCAGCGTTAAACATAATGATGTTGGATTATTCAGATCGATCATGGGGCATAATCAGAATATAACGCAATGGCATTTAAAAATATTAGTAAATATTTCTATGTATTTGAAAGGTATAATGAGTTAAAACTTGGAGATTTTTGAATAAAAGTGAAATTATAAAAGGGACTTCTTTATTTTGTCAACACTCGGCTAATATTACAGTCCCTGGATTTGATTGTAGGTAAATATTGTAAGAGACCATTAGTTGGAACGCTCTGTACTAGAGATTGCTTTTTTATTCAATATGATAGTAAACATACGTAAGATAATTTTTAAATAATAGAAATGTCGTTTTCTGTGATTGACAAATGGTAGTACATATAGGAAAAAAGTCTCTTAATAAGTTAAATTATCTTTGAATTATTTGACTTAAACTGATCCAATTTATAATAATTTTTTCTTTTCTTAAGGATTATAGACAGATGTATATAAAGATCAGTAGATGATAAACATCCAAATTGAAATTAGAACTTACGAATGGCATCAAATGTTAGAAACAAACATGTATTATGAATACAATGAAAATGAATGATTTGCGAAAGACCGTATCAATTTAGTTTGCCGGTTGGGACGTTCGTATCTATTTCCCGTTCTTTAGAGTGAAAGCAAACTGAACTCAACAGATCGAGATGTTCTTGTTAAGTTTCTTACCCAACCACAAAATAGACACTTTGGCGACAAAAAGTGAAATCTAAGCTTTTCCAGCTGATAAAAAACGATAAGAAATAGTGAACAACAATTTAAGGTGTTGGACGTAATGCTGACAGAGTTAATCCGCTTATTTAAAATGATTGTGAGTTGAAGTGAGACGCCTTGCTACTGTATTGAATATTCGTATTAGCAGAGCAGATTACCAGATTTAGCTTAACAATCAAGAAATATATTATATATTGAATTTAAAAACTATTTATGAACTAGTAGTACAGTCCTTATTAAACCAAAAAAAATATAGAAATCAACTGCTAGCAAATTTAGATATTTGGTCTCTTAACCTTACTCTGAGGTATCATCTGCTCTGTGAGCTATGTACTTGGTCAACAATAGTTAAACAATATCCACCTTTTATAAATGCAGTGATTTATTAAAAAGGCTACCGGTATGTGTTTGTCAAACAAACTGTTGAACACTAAACAATTCAACCCACTAAACACCAAATTTTTTTAACTAAACATCGACGCGTTTCGACAGCAAAACTGTCATTATCAAGGCGATATAAAACTGTTTTATTGCTTTGATAATGACAGCTTTGTTGTCGAAACGCGTCGGTGTTTAGTTAAAGGTTTCTGGTGTTTAGTGAGTTGAAGTGTTTAGTGTTCTACCTCTGCACCAAGAGATCCAACTAAAGAAATTGTTTATTAATAAACTTCTTCGTACAATGTATGATTTCCTCGCAACAATTTATGTATTGTTCTCAATATATTTTATTTGCGCTAGTAGGAAAGCATTAATATTAATAATTTTGTTGTACATCTCTGTAAATACAAGAGTTTACCTGAAAAAGTGCAAATAAAAAGCTCGTCTGATAATTAACAAGAAAAATAATAATCTAAGTAAAATATTACAGTAAAAAGTTCGTTGAAATAAAATGTTGATCAATAAATTACTTTCAAGACGCCAGTAATTCCTATTCGACTAAAATAAAAAATTGTTGAAGCAGCATTAAGTTGCTTGTAGATTCAGTTTATTTCCAAAGTAATTTGTTGCAATGGCTTTATACATCAGGCACGTTCATCGAATAATATTTCTTCTCACTCCGGGAAGGTATTTACAAAGTTTCATCATTGCAAACTTTTCGAAACTGCGTCCGAAATTGAAGAACCTTGCATGAATGTTAAAATCCGAATGAATAAGAACATTAGATATTCTAAAAGACGTCAAATGTAGAACGAATAAGTCGTTGAAATAATTATGCTATAAGAAATAATGTAAATTGAATTGTGTTCTATACTATTTATTGCATTAATTTTAAAATAGAAATTATATAAAATAGAATCAGTAAAGATATAAGTAGACAAGGAATGGTTAATATGGATAGTGTTTGAAAAAGTGCAACAAAAATAAAGACAATAAGACACAATGACGCTACCAATCACTACTGGTTCGAATGCATCATATTTTCTAGAAGTACCATTCTGTTGAGATAGAATTTAGTGCCCTAAATTAACTTCTCATTATTTATGAGCATAGTATGCATGCACTTCTTGTACTCTTTTGCCTTAATTTTCCATGTGAGCAATGAACTGTCACCCTCAGTCAATAAACAACAATAGGGGAGATAATTGTTGCATGAAATGAATAAACAATTTAATTATTCTTATTTTCAAATTAAATGGTAAGATTTAACTACGAATGGATATGAAACTAGTGGAAATAGTACCGAAGTGTATTTGAAGTTTACAAAATAGGACATTTTCAATATGTCGTAAATTAGAGCCATTAATACAGATGTATTTGTAAAGCCAGTAATCGTATAAGCTCTTCATACCCAAGGTAATCTGGTCAGCGTTAGTAATCAATAAAAGCAGTTGTATTTTACCATTCTTGTGAAGTACTATAGGGCACACAAGTATGGTCGCGGCCAGATAAATGTAGTACAACCTTAAATTTCATATATGCCATAAATTTGAAATTTTATTATCATAAGACAAGGTTCAACTTAAGCTACTTAAGTTTGAATTATGAAATATAAGTTAATAGTATAATACTACTAAGTTAAGCGTAAATTTAATACTAAATTAAATAATACATTTTTTTTTTAACAAAACAAACACAATTTGCGTTATCTAGAGGAGATTGCTAAGCATTTTGAACTGTTTCCCGTAATTGATTCCGATGTCGAAATCTTATATGTGACATACTTTTGGTCAGCCCGCTCCATAGTTTTCTATTAGGTTCATGTCTGCACTCTTGGCAATCCATTACAAAACGTTAATGTTATGATCTTTCATTCATTGCGACACTACGTTTGCACTATGAACTGGACAATTATCATGCTGATATATAAAATTGTTTGCAAGATACACATGTTGGACTGATTGTGACATAATCTTTGTAAAATGTGAATATAATTCTGTGAATTAAATCTCCCATTTATTTTATAACACATTCCAACATTGTGATAACTTATCCATTCCCAAATATTTATAAAGAATCTTCCTTGTCGATTTGAATTATTTAGATATTGATCCTCGTATCTTCTTCCGCCAAGTCTGTAGATACCAACAGCACTTGTGGATTGAAACGTTTTTTCAGTAGTGAAAACTATATTTTTCCAAAACTGAGCTGCGTTGTTTATATCGTTCAATGCAAACAAAAGTCTGGGTTGTTTCCCTTTTTGTTAGACTCTAATTATTTTGGCTGCAACAGGCGACCTTATGTCACTATCTCGTATTCTTTTGCTCGGAGTTCTATGTAAACCAGGAAAAACGGTCTTTCCAACCGGTACTTGTACCGAATCTAAAAATTTTCTCGGAGATGTTGAACTAAATTATGATCCTGCTCTTGACATTCTTCTAAACCTTGTACCCAGCTTTGTCTCTATGCTCTCATCAGTCTCCCAGCTGCTGTAAGTTTTGGTGCCCTCGTAAAAATATGTTTAATTTACGTTCAATAAAATTTAATGATTAGACAGCTTGTACTGCATTTATGTGGCCACGACTGTACATTATCACAGAATAACTTTAATGGAGATGAAATTTTGAATGTACCTACTGAGCGAGTGCATAAGAAAGAAAAAAAAACTATTTTCTGTGAAACTATTTTTTTTATCTGTAGTGAGTACACTTGATATAAAAATATAAGTTAGGCGTCTTCCAAAACTGCGACAAAGCGCGCTAATTGATAACTAGAGATTGTGTCTATTTAAATTAAAAACTTACAATAACATTACGTAATGACTTGTAACTATAATCCTAGATCAGCAAAATGTAGATTTGAGGGCATTTATAATCAAAAATTATTTTATTTATTCGATATATTTGACAAAATTAAATTTAGAGATATTTGTTCCCCACTTCGACCTCTAGTTTTAGTCATGTTGGAGAAGTATCTGTAATACATTTACCTTTGTATAACATTTGTTCTTTAATGTTGAATGAATTAAATTTCACCTAAAGTTAATATCAGAAACGGAATCTTAATTGTTAAAGTAAATTTGAAACTTCGTAGAGGATTTTATATTTATAGCTTAACCTTCGAGAATTTTATAATTTGATTTACGTGCTGATTTACGGGATATGATATTCAGTTTAAATGCCATTATATCCGGTAGGCGTTTACTTCCGAATCCTTGAAACTCGACGATTATTTAGCCCGTTAAAAGCATTTAATTTGTTGTATTATACTGCTACATTAGAAAATTATATTCATTTAGTTTAATTCTCCATCTTAATAGCATGAACTTTGTAAGGGGAAAACCGTTATTAAAATTTATAGTATGCGATTATATTAAACTTTCTAACTAGAAAGGGCTCGAAATGCATACTTTGTAGCTGATATTATTGACAATAATTCTTTTTCAATGGTATTAAGTCAATTGAGTTTAAAATTGTGGGTCAAAGTGGATTCCTTTAGTGAGTGTAATTATTTATATTTTCAGTAATATCCTACTAACGTATATATTATTATGTACTCATTTCATCTCGACACTTCTCTTCAACAATTTTTTAAAATATTTTATGAAAATCATTAGAGTTACTTCGCAATGATAGTGCAAGTCTAATTCTGTAACAACCAGAAATTTCAGAATACGATATATCTAAAATGAAATATAAAATTAAGCATAATTCTTTAACTGATCAGGAGAAATATTCTTACACACAAATATTTGCTAAACTATAATAAATATTAAATTTTATTTTTAACATAGTTTGCGGCACATTATGTTGTCCTTGGTACCATAAGGACAACGCTATCTTTTTTTAGTAATGAAAAATTAATTCACCACCATATATGTACTTTTGGGATTAAAACCAACAATTTCAAATCCTCAACAAATATTTAATATTATTATATGTACTTGTTTTGCAAAATAAATAAAGGATGTGTTGGGTTGTAAAATAAAATAGAACACTAAATATTCCTTCATTGTAACAACGTTGATAATTTTACCAATTCCACTATCTACATATGTATGTATATATGAGAACCTACCTAAATAGTTGTATTATGGTTTAGCTAGTATAGCTAGATAGCCGTTATTCGTTGCAAAGTGCAGCATAAATGTAAAATTGGGGCATTAATAGCGCCACATTGGCCGTAAATAATTCTTATGTTCGTCTAAACTGCATACTGTACTCTTAGATTCTACATCCAGAACGGTATTATCGCTATATTCCCGGCTATGGGGTTGTTCAGTTTTATAACTTATTAATGCTTGCGTGCAGAATATTTAAACACTAAAAGTAAAAGTGTAAGTATGACATTTACGTAACCACAGATGTAATTGAATATGTATGCAAATTCTGGTTCAAAATAGCTAAAGGTATAATAGATAACAAAAGTCAATCAGTATATTGTACATAATAATCCAGTACATATTCTTTAAAAACTGTCTCAGTGCCATTCTCACTTGAAATTGGTTAATTATTGGTTGTAGTACAAGTAGACAAACAAGTATTGTGAAGATATACGAACAAGTAATCCATCAACGTTTGTATGAAAACGGTTTTGAGCGAAGACTCCAATTTGGGAATTGGATACACATTCAAAGTTTGTGCAACTTCCATTGTAATATTTTACCTGTAAGAGATTGTTCAATCGTAATAATGTGCGTTTCTGGGTACCTGACAATCAACACTTAATGAGAAAGGGACATTTCGAGTAGGGTCCATGTACAATCTTGCCAAAAGAAAGATTTGACATAACGTACATATTTATATTTTATTTACATTAACAGTGAAATTAACAATGTACTATACTATGATTAACACTGTACAAAAGTCTCATAAGAGCTGTAGTACTTTCTCGTGTGCGAATAATCTGTAGTTACAGATTCCAATGAAGTGTGTCTATTCTGTTTTTGCTGATTTTATTATGTTGTTTCATAGAGATAATACTTTTGGACTTGGATGTTTATAGCCAAGATAGCTGCTAGACAGTAACGACTTATGATTGGTTGCACTTCAAACTACTAGAATCCTAGCTTATTGAGACATTAGTTTTTATAATTGTTGAATAAAGGTATCAAGACCTTTTTTCTGTGTAAGTCTACTAGTTTGTTAAGTTAAATACATTAGCGGGCCATAACCCTCGACAGATGGCAGCAGCGCTTGGAGGAGAACACCAATAAGGTGCAGTGGACGAAGAAAATTATCCGTAATATAGGACCGTGGTTGAGCTGTAAATTCCGACGCGTAGATTATTACCTTTCACAAGTACTTACCGGACACGGAGTATTTAGAGCGTACGCGCTGCGGTTTGGAAAGGATAGCGATGCTAGGCTGCATTTACTGCGGACATGAAGACACTGTTGAACACACAGCCTTCCTATGTGACAGATGGTATGACGTACGGCAGCACACTTACAGCGTGATTGGCAAAGAACTGTTGCCTGAGAACTTAGCCGAGACCATGATGGCCTCAAAGCACTGCTGGAAGTCCGTACACAAAATGTTCCAAGTAATCATGAAAACAAAAGAAGAGGAAGAACGTAACCGGCAGGCAGGTGTAGCAAACCACCCGAACTCCTAATCCTGACAGCAATGCCAGGGAGGGGAGAAGTAGGGTAGCAATTGAACGTAAAGACAGCCCAACATCCTGACGTATGCCATACATGGCGGTTCCAGGATGAAATTCTGATAGGGCGGTTCAGAGGGGCCACTTGTCAGCCTGCGGACTGACTACGCCCAAAAAAAAAAAATACATTAGCTAAGATTTTTTAAAGCCAAATAAGCTGCTTATTAGTCAAAATATATTAGAAAACACAATGTATAAGTTGGAAGGCTAAGTAACTAAGAAACACTGACTAGTTCAGATGTTCGTTTAAAATAAAATTAAATAATTTTCCTAAAAATGTACAAAATGAAGTAGTTAAATACAAATGTAAAATAAAAACTATTGAAATTTAAAAATAATGTGCGGTGTGATTTGGTATTGCCTAATCTAATCTCAGATAATGAGCTGATTGTTATCACCTACTGTGAACCCAGCTGGAGTTGATTAAGCAGGACTCTCTACATCTCGAACTGTATATTGGAGTGTAACAATTTAAATGACAATCAGTTAGAAGATGCAGTAACAACAGAGGTCGTAGATTATAAAATTTTGGTGGAGCAGCTAACACCATATGAAGTAAAATTAGCTTTGAAAGACAAAAGTAGCTGAAACAGATCACATTGTATGTACATTGCAAGAACACATACATACATAAGTAACTGCAAGAATATAGAGGGAGGAAATTATGCTGATAGCCTGGGAAGGTGGCAAATACTTACAATATACAAAAGTACTACCTAGGCCTCACATTAATAATAATAATAAGCTGCTCCTGCTGGAGGGCAGGAGAAGAGCCCAACAAGAACAATACTGACATGGAAACTTAGTGGTTTAAGTAAAAGGGGCGACCTACATTAAAGTGGCTAGAAGAGTTAACCAGGAACCTAGAAATAGCAAGCGTTAGTCAGGGAAAAGCGATGGATAAGAAAATAAGCTCGACGGTAGGAAATAGTAAAAAGGAACTCATATGTCTCATATACCTACAGGATCTAGAGACTTCCGAAAGAATTGTAGAAAAAATCTACAATGCAATATAAAAAATTAAAAATAAGAAAATTTATCAAAAATATGAATTTGACGGCTAGAAACTATAAACTTAAGGAATAATGAGACCTTTGGAGGCAATATAAAAATATACCAAGGAAAATTAACTTACATTAAATGTATTTAATCTGAAAGAATTTGTTAACTTCTTGCTTAATTGACCTAAACCAAGATTTCAATGTAAATCTTACTTATGCTAATCCACTGTAGATTTTAAAGACAAAATTCGTATACTATAAAAGGGATTGGGCCATCCAGTATATTGTAAAACAATTTTTCCTCATAGCCATACATAAAAATTCACAAAAAAATTATACAATTGAACAAACAGATAGCTGATACATTATGGTACACACATGGTCGTGAATAATACTCGAAAAACTCAAATTATTACCGAAAATGTACTTATTCTACTTGAAGATAAGATTTGACATTTAAATGTCAATTTCTTGCAATCCGCAATATGGTTTGTCTACTTATGTCGACATCTAAAGAATTCTAGAAGTTTTATGCACCGAGAACAAATTAAAAATAGTAATTTACTTGTGCTAATCCTTCACAATAATAAAAAGTAAAATAAAGGTAGCTCATCCCTAGAAACAACAAATTAAAAACGTTTTTTCAATAAAATTTTATGTAAAATAAAGTCTGGAAAATGCTGATATAGAGATAAAATTGTCATTAATAATAGAGGATGTGCACACTCTCGAATCATGTTTAGTGTGTTAAAAATTATCTTGAGACATCTTCAAAACTATTACAGAAGGCTGTAATAAACTTGAAGTATTTTGGAACAGCGTGGAAAGCGACAGCTTTCAGTGTACTAAAAGTCAAGTTGATGTAAGGGAATTAATTGACAAGGTAGCAGGTACAGGCTATTTTAAAAGTTCACAACTGCTGCTTCAAACTTACAATAACTTTAGAATTATGTGGAGCTAAACTATTACATTTGAAAAACTACTAGTTTCGCAAATATTTATGTGTTAATAATTATAATACTACACCAATTAATACTTTATATAGATTTAATAAAGAAAATAAACCGCAAACGTTTTTACTTTGACTGTTCCTTGATATTGTATACGTGTATTATACGACATAAATCGCATTTTTTTCTGGAGCTTAGTCATAAATATTTCTAATAAACTGTATACATAGCGGAAATTGTTATAAAGTAAAAATTACTGGACTAAAATAACTAAACATTTTATAATAGCATATAAATAATGTTGCTCGATTTTCCAGAAATGCAGAAATGCAATCCAGTTTGCAGATTGTTACTCAAATACATAATCTGTGTATAATATTTATATATATGATATGTAATATACCTGCAGGGCATTGCTACAGTAAAACGTGTGTTAACGAATGAAAACTACACTTGTCTGACTTGGGCCATAGAATTTTGCTGGTTATACAATTTAAATTTAATATAGCTAGGTATTTCAGGGCAAATAATTCCATCAGGAAACGAACTAATGATTTAGAATCATATTTTATATGTTGATAAGCATAATGGTTAAACTCTGCTGATTACTAAACAAAGATAAACCTTCGAAATTGGTGTTCCATATTTTTAAAGCAAACTTAACTAGATCGGTTTATTAATTTGTTTCGCATCACTAACATTATTACGGGAATATCGCAAGGTACAGTTCATTACACAGTTCATTATCCGCATCTGTGGCTACCGGTACTGCCGCTGCCGTGTGATCTACACAGTTGATAAGAAACTACATATTAGGAGGGGTTGACTACATAATGCCCGTTACCAATATAAAGTGATACCGATTATCGAACACACGTTATAAATTTGGCGACCGGCCAAAATATCTAAAACGACAAACTTTGTAGGGTCGGCGGAGACAATTTCCTGAATCCCGTTTATTGCACTGTAAGACGTTTGTTCCTTAGTTTTCCTTGAAAATTCGACAATGCTTTTGTAACAAATCGAAATATTTACGTCGATTTATTTTAAATCAAACTGTGGAAATTGTTTTATTTTTCAGAAATAAAGAATTCGTACGGATAATTTAGTTTAATCCTCTCCAATGATTAGTAATTAGTAAAATGGGGAGACATTGTACTGATAAATACATATTCGTTAATTATACTTGTATTAATTCTAGTAAGGCAAGGGACAGAACAAAAACCCATAGCCATCTTCACTGATAATCAAGCTGTGATAAAAGCGCTTGACGCAACAAAGATCACATCAAAGCTGATATGGGACTGCGTATGCGCACTAAATGAACTAGGGGCGCACAGCAAGGTGACCCTAACTTGGGTACCGGGGCACGAAGGTATTAAAGGAAATGAGAAGGCTGATGCCCTGGCCAAAGAAGGAACATCTAGGCCACTCATTGGACCTATACCATCGCGTGGAACCACGAAAAGGGAGATAGCCAAAACCATGGAGAAATGGTCGGCAAGTAAATCCCTCGAATGGTGGAAAAGCTCCCCAGGACAGCGGCAGGCTAAAGAATTCATCAAAGAATACATGCCTAAATACACCGAGGACCTTCTGAACAAAGGCAGGAGAACGGTCAGGCTAGTTGTAGGCCTTTTAGCAGGACATAACAGACTCCACAAGCATATGAGCAACCTTGGTCTGGCGGAAGACACCATGTGCAGAATTTGTCAGACAGATGAAGAGACCTCGCAGCACATCCTGTCCAATGCGAGGGACTAGCCAGATTGAGGCTAGAGTGCATTGGCGAACCATACCCACACGCAGCGAGCTACATGAAGACTAACCCGGCAAGGCTGGAAAGCCTCATAAAAAAGGCTGAGCTAGACCAGGTGGTCTAGATAATAGGGAGCTACAATAGACCTATAGGTCGCAGTAGCAAGAGGCCACATAACCATCCCATGTAATTATCTATCTATCTATCTATTCATTCTAGTAAATGTAATATTGGGCATTCATTTCGTTAAAATACTTCAGTATATGTAGCAATTAGCATAAAATTTTTAGATCATTTTTATTAACGATATTATCAAACTAGATTTGCAATCCTGTTTCCAGTTTAGTGCGGAGAGAAATAATTTATTTTCTTTTATTTACAAATATTGTGTGGAAGATTTCTTTGGTATGACGGCCTATTACGATTCTTAGGAGAGTTAAAGATATATTATTTTAACTTTATTTTTCATTTTCATCAAAAAAACACTAAAATGTAAACAACATTATAACATATTGTGTTCTACATCATTGCTTGTTTGAAAACTAAATACAAAGAAAATCTTTACAAATGTTTAAGAAGTGAAACTTTTCTACAGATTGTTCCAATATTTGACAAAGTATGAAAATAATAGTGGTGGATTACTATTGTATCTAAAGAACAACAAGAGTCACATTTCTCCAAATGACCTAATAAATTCAAACAGTTACTGCGAGACCATTCTACGATCAAACTGTTCTATTCAACATAGTGATCAGGTCGCTATCCAGTGATGTGGCAAATCTTTGGAGTCCGGAGTTTAATTCGCCGCAAGATCGCGATCGATCCCGACCATTCGCTGTCAGGAGCAAAACACCCACCCAATAGAAAAATTGTGATCATAGTAGTCATGCTTTTGCATGACAATGTTCATCAACACATTGCTTTAAAAGTCGAAAGGCGATGAAAATATTCAAGATGGACATTATGAATCATAAAATATTTTAAATACTGTTACGTTTTGATGCAGTTCTCTCTAATTGAGATCTTGTGTCATATTTTCTTACTTTTAAATTGTGGCTCTAATTCTGATGAACTAGGTATTCCAAATTTTGCAAACTTGATGAGGAAATATCTTGAAATTATAGTAATTTTATAATTAATGTTATACATTTTACTTTGTTCGTTCTGTTTGTTTCTTAAGATGTTTTAGAAATTATAAATCAGTATAGCGCTAGATTTAGACTCACTGTCGCCAGGTCACACTAGGAACCTCATACCTTGAAAACAAAAGAAGAATTTGTTTTAACTAGTAATTGTTCAATAATTTTGTCTTTACAGGGCAGAAATTACTTCTTTATCAATTGCCGGTTGTTCAAAGTGCGAGGATAACTAACAGCTTCGTTAATTAGTTATATAGGTCTCTAAAAAAACAGCATATCTATAGACACTCAATTTTCATCCATATTACGAAATAAATTTAGTTACTTTCAATTGTTACGTATAAAGTTCAGTTGTTCATGCAAATCATTGCACAAGTTTTCATACTTGAAATAGATTTTAGGACCTTCACGGATACATTTCATTCAATAGTCAGAATCATCATTAGATTAAAAATTCGTAAATTGATAACGTACATTTTCGAAGCAACAAGGCGTACATACAGTCAGTTAGCATAACTGATTTTTAGCCTTCATTGATGGGCATAGCCATTTATATTTATATGATTAGTAATTTGACACATATTAAATGTCAATTTCTTCCACTGAAGAAGTCTTTTTAACGAAAACATAATATTTGTATGTTCTGGGATAAATTGGTATTTAATTAATTGTTGTTTTATTGACTTACAAATGGAAATATTTCAGGAAATAAAAGATAAGCTTTCATCATGGTAAAAAGTCTTTCTCTATCAGCCAAAACATGTACTCCTATACTTCAGTTTCCACCATACCGATGCCTATTAACAACCTGTGCATATTATTTACATGGCTACTATTTTTAAAACATTATTGCACATAATAACGCTGATCTCCGTATACTGTATAAGGACATTAACCAAATATTTTTTTGGCTCGCCGAATTATAGGCAATCCATTGACTTACTCATCAAACAACTACTTAGTTATCGTCGGGTGCAATATTTCGCTTAACATTCTATATCTTCTAACAATTTACTATTTAGGAATATATTTACACCTTGTCAAGTTTTTAAAGAAAATTTAATCTCTTCGAGTTATAGCAATATATTATCCTAACTGAATTCCTTCTCTGGCAAAGAGTGGTTCGGTTTAAACACAAATCTATATGTTTTGGCATTTTTGTTCGTACTGAATTCTATCTGAGAGTTTTCCGTTTTTCAGAAAGCAGAATAAAAGCATATATGCACTAATATATTCATAACACATTTAAGGTTGTCTCGTTGTTCAAGTTGTCAAAACAAGGTATTCTTCCACATAAACAAAAAAAAAATCGGCGAAAAAATGCAATTTCTTTTACATGATGATATTTTTCGGGAAGGAGTCAGCTGCAGAGTAAACTTTCTAGTGTTATTGATTTTGTGACAAAAACTTCGCCTTTATTGAAGTTTATGCTTGTCACAAATATCTCAATAACCTTATTCACTTTTTTCTGCTCTGATTCTGCTTCTGACTGGTGATTTATCTCGCAATACTTAAATTAAGTTATAGGTACTTTCCTTGCAAGTTGGTAAATCTTTCATAGAGCTTCTTTTACGGAAAGGAGTATTTACGCATTTTTTATATCTGTTTCTTAGGTATTATATTGATCCTCGTATATGAAACCGGATGAAATCGAATTCGGAGTTATGATCTAGCACAGTGCAGGAACTTTCTTTTTGGGTAACTATACGTGGTTGTCATCAATTGAATCATATGTATTCGAATTTTTCTCTTTTTAATTTACAACAGTTTTTACTAGATTGCTTTATGAATTATAATGTGCCCTAATTAATATTTTTTTCATTTGTCTAACATACATCTTAGCGACACTAAAGGTATTCGGTTCAAAGCTAGTTTTCTATATTAGCTATATAGCGCGTTCTTGTGCCAAAGCTGGTTGGTTACTCCTACAGTCTTGCTCGTAGTGCGTATAGAAAATTCTGTACGTATGATTTTTATATTTAAACTGCAAAAATTCAATCTCGATACAATAACTATACTAAAAAGTACAGATAGCTACACAATATATTAAAAAAAGTAGAATTTATTTACTTTGTCGTCTACTGTGTTATAAGTTCCACACTCAAACGCCATATCCTGATGAAACGTAAGTAGGGGAAATAGGGTATGTTTGGGACAATTACTGATTACTTCATTCTAGAATTAATGCTGTACATTCTATACTTATGCAAAGCACATTACATTGTAGCATTATTATACTCATACCTTCTATGTTTTCATTAAACTCATAAACGTCGATTTTAAAATTAGAGAAAAGTTTATATTTTCTGGCAAGTGTCCCAAACATACCGATATAAGGAATATATGGGACAAGAGGATGGGATGTTAGAGAGATTGAAATGAGCAATCTTATTCATTACATATGGTCGTTAATTGCAATGTTGCAATGTTTCAATTTATTTTTCCAATAAACAAGACTTCTTAAATTAAATAGCTTGAATGGTATGTTTGGGACAATTGGCCCAATCATACCCCTTACTGATGTCCCAAATATACCGTTCTGCAACTCATAACCACGTTGTCTTATTGAAAGCGTAGCATTGAGGTTAGTGTTTAAGTTACATTTTTTGTTAACTAAATACATGTCACTATCAAAATAATTCAATAGTTAAATTAATACTGCCTAGAAAGTAATTTTACTTAATGACTTCCATATTTACAATTGCAATCGCATTGAATTATTGACACAAACATGGAAGCCGTCACTAAGCACTAGCATTATAATGTAATGTCGCAAAAAGGAAGAGGTTTAGGGGCTTAATTTGAAATCGTTAGGTACAAGAGGTACCAAGGTAGGAGGTACCAGGTACAAGAGGTGCCAATTATTGTTTCTACCTAATGTCCCACACATACCATGGTACCAAACATACCCTATATCCCCTACAATAAAATCTAGATATACACTAGTCAAATAATACTGAGTTGTAATTTTTTACCACCATTGTATAATAAATAAATCCCCTTCATATTGTGTCTGCCCTATTGCATATCGGCGATAGAGTTTATATACAATAAAATTATTATTAACAAATACGGCTTACCTCAGCTAGTAAAATAATAAACTTATCGAAAGTGACAATTAAGACTGATAAAATAGTAAATTAAACCTAGAAAAAATGCTACTTATTTTACATAGATAGCTCATCTAATAATAGATTATTTTTCTGTCAGGAACGATCCATGTTTGGATACAAAATAGGTGTGAAATTTACAACCATAAACGATTGAAAGAATTTAAATAACATAAAACCAACATAATGTGTTGAATATCAGAATATACATATTACTATAGATAGAACAACTTATATATAGCAAAGCTAATTCTATAACGTTTAATGGCATATTTTTACCAATCTTTTAATTTAATAAATTTTTTAAATAAATCAAATACTACCTTTTAGATCTTGTTACATCATGTTACAAGTTACTAACCTGAAAAATATTGTAAACGCTATTCTCCTAATTTACTGTCTTTATCTATTTGTAGAATTCTCCTGAAGATGGCCTTTGAAGAAAGAAGCATGTATAGAAACTGATTTTAATTTAAACAATCTTGTGGGATAGAACACGTATTTATTTTATCAAATTCAAGTTACTCACAAATATCAACGATGTCAAATAATAATAATTTCCAATTCAATTTGAGCAATTCAATAATTTTAAGTATAAACTAATAGAAAAGAAAAACACTAATGCATGAATAGCATTAATGAGTTTATTCTTGGATTATAAAATAAATGATATTACAAAATATGTCAAAAGAAACTTTGTTAACTTAAAAGGTGTTGTTTCTAACTAATACTTACTCTATTTGCAAAAATATTGATTTAGAACTTCAGAGTACGAAGTGGATGATTGTTAACAAAATTTGAAGCGTGATGCGGCAAAAACAGGCTCTTGTTATCTCAAAATAATGGCCTCTATGCAATTCCAATTCCGTTCAATAGTTAAAGAAGCGCTTGACAATGTAAATTGACAGTACGGCTACCAAACTTAATTCAACTTATTTCATGATTTTAAAATTAAAGTATATTATATCGGCATGATTTTAGTGTAGTTGAATGACATTTAGAGTCATAAAAAAATCTGTTAAGTAGACTTAATTACTTCCTATACACCTGAAATTTTAATATATTAGTTTATTCTTATTCTCGTATTTACTTTACAGTTTCAGATGTACGTTTATATTTTGAAGTAAATATTAACGTAAAACAGGATGAGTTCTATCTTTTTTAATTTTGTAACTTGTAATTCCAGACATCAGAATGACTTTCTAGATATTTGCAGTTGTAGACAACACAGTGAAAGATTAATAAGCTGCTGTTCGTAATTTTCTGCATATTTACTAGGAAATTTAACTACTGTATATAATTTGATTGTCTTTATTGTTGTTGTTGGTTGTGTTACATTTTTCTTTTTATGTGCAGTCGATAATTGTGTTGCACATTTAATTGAAGTAGCAAGTAGAATTGGAACATATTGCTATTATAATGGGAAATTGCATTTACCTATCAAAGTGCTAGAAATAACTAGAAACGGAAAACATTCTGTACCTTGATGGGAAGGAAGTGCAGTTAATACATTACTAAATACGTAATGTAAACAAGCTAGAACGCTCCATGTGGAGATTTTGTACTGAATCAAGGGGAAAATATAATTTCCCCATTATTCGTTGCCATTCATCGAGCTGTGCTCATTTAAAAACCGTCCACATTTCATTCCAGATAATTAAAAGTTGATAAACAAACTGCGCACACCGAAGCTCACAGAACTCGGTTCGAAAGATGTAGGCAGTACAACTCAGTTTTAATTAAAACTGTAACGAAGAACTTTTAACTCCGACAGTTTCTGCGTGCGTTTTCGCATGTACACTGTCGCCCACAAGTTCGAACATATGGGTGTAGTATTGAATCGGAGCTTATAGGGTGCAGCAAATGGATTTATTAGACATCCATTTATTAGTCATTTTTAACATTCGCGTCTTAGAGAATTGAAGGAAATTTGTTGAAATATTGAATTCATGAATTACTTTTTCACTGGAATATCAAGCTCGTTCTATCAATGTTCGTCTCAAATTAATATTTTTGCTATTATACTTACAATTGGATGAAAATCATTTAACAATTGTAGATAAATTAAGTCGATTGAAGTAAGAATATTGATTCAGAATTTAGTGCTGTTGTAAAGTAATACGTTTTCTGAAATTGTCATGTAAATAGCTGCACTAGATATTGGCTTGTTTCCACTAAATTATAAATAATATTGTGACTATCGCGAAAACTTGATGTGTATATAGCTGGGCGTGACTTTAGTAACTGATCGTTGTGAGAAACATTGTCGCAAGAAGTTTTCATTTGTTGTTGAGTCTTACAGATATTTTGAGTTATTAGACTGTTCAAAATTAACCGTCTTACCAAGACGAGGAACAAGGTTTATCAAGAATTTGTAATAGTGGCTGCTTTAAATATGGAATATAGGATGTATCTCTCTTAAGTAATAATTGTTGATACTTATTTTTGGAAATATTCTGTCCATTTCATGTTAATATTTGGCAGCTGGTATCGTGTAGTAAAAAGCTACCACTCTGTACTATAAATTTTCTGTTACAGATCGTATGTCTAGCTTTATCAACGGTTGTTTATTTCTTCTTATTTTTTATCTTCTTCGTTGTATTTATTCAAAAATGGTTGATAATGTTTTATTTCTCACTTTTCCCTAATAAGTTTTCGGTCGAGAAACCACCCTTACTATATAAGGAGATAAGATAGGGAAGTTTATGGGCTGTCTGAGCGGCAATTTGCCTCTTAGACATGTGTTAATAAATAGAGTCAATAAGAAGTTCATCAGTCTATAGTTTATGATAATATTTGAGAAGACACTAAAGGCAATTGTCGCTTTAAATAAAAACATACCACACTTTGCTTTATGATCATACATATAAAAACTAACATTTTGCATAATAAGCTAAATTTGACTACCATTAAATACTCAAGTATGGATGAGATTTTAATGTATTCTAGCAAGAAAGAAAAAGCTTTTAAAAATACAACTGAAACAAATAAGTTGATGTGTGATAATTAATAAAAACAAATACTTTATATATTTAAAGCATAAGTTGATAGTTTACTACTAAATTAGTCAGCTAAGCACTGGAAGAATCTGTACCGATATTGCGCTGTATAGTGTCTTAGTCTTTGTTTTTTTTTCCAAATTTTTGCCCTTAACTGATGGATTTTATTACTACTTATTAGTTCTTAACGACACAGACATAGGCCGTCAATTCGACAATATTAAATCCAACTTAACGCTATTGAAGCTCGACAAGTCCTCAAAGAAGCTGTCATCTAAACAACTGACACACCAGATCAACTCACGTCTTGTACTGATGAGGTCAAAATAGTCTGAAATACACGTTGACAAATATCGCTTTTATTTTTTTACAGCTACATTCTAAATTATCTATTGAAATTTCTAATAGCAAACAAATTTACGATTTACCACTATTTTATTTTTATTTTTCCTATGCTTGTTAATACTATTTATATAATACATCAGTTTCATCAAAACATCGAGGAAAGAATTTATATAATCTCTCATTATTAGTATTGCCTTCATATTTATATTATGCATTGAAATCTCGTGGATGTCAGTGTATAAATGGCAATTCAGCTCAGATCATACTGTGAGTTTTTGTTAAGGGCTACTCACAGTCTCTGTCTGTTGTTATCCTGCGTGAAAGCTTCTTGTGTTGACTACCGCCGCTAATTATTAACGGGCCAGGAGAGCGAACTGTAGCTTATCACGAAAGGAATCTCCCTTCGTAAAATATACGTAGATAGGCCTAAGGGTATACGACTTTATTATACATTTACGGAAATTGTTTAACTTGCAATTAGCTGTGTAGAGTGCGTACGAGTTCGCTTCACTTCACAGTTTTGTTTAATTTATCCTAGTTATTTCTTGATTTATAATTGCTTAAGTGCTACCGTAAGATAATCACTCTTCGTGTACCTTTTTGTAGTTTAATCATGAAAATGAGAAGCAATATCGATATAATCCTACTTTGTTCTGCACAAAAGCTAATAAAAACTTGTTTCTTTATTCATATATTATGGCCAATATTTAATATTGAAAGCGTAACATTGCACCTACAAGTATGTTGCTCTATATGTCTTTTATGTTGTGTAATGCATATTGCTTGTTTATGTATGTATTAGAGTGAAACAACCACGGAAGTGTTATAATATATAAGTTATAGCGTCTCTCGAGCAAACAGTTAATTAGATTCTAGTGTCCACAAACAATATTTGTAGTTTAAATTTATTATATTTATGTAAACTCTCAGTATGGGTATACATATATATTTCACAAGCAGTGTTCTTCGTTGTAATTTATCTGGTCAGGGCAATTAACAGCTCTGTGGGTGTTTGGATAATAGATGGTGCATTCGTTCGAGCATAACAGCATGGATTTAATTCAAGTTGAAGAATATCACATCTCATATTCCTGAGATGAAGTTCGTCCTAGCAAGCCAACATGTGGTATATTCGCCGACAGTTTTCCAATGCCAGACTGAAGCATGCAAGGTCGGGTTTATATCTGACGTGTTTAGTACAAAGTGCAATAGTTTCAATGGGTACTCATTTCAGATTGTTATTACATTGAAATATATTAAACTACATAAAGTTTTCATTTTGAAATGACCATAACTTAAATATGACCTCTACCGTAATGTTCAATCAAACATATTCGTTTGTTTAAATTATGGGCGGTACTTGTGATTATTTCAGTTCCTTGTGAGTTTACTATCATTATTCTCAAAATGGTGGTTCCTCCAATGGTACACACAATTATCTCCGCTACTCACTACAAGTCTTCGTAGAGTCCCAATACAGGCATTGCGATATCTCGTTAATAGATCTTCAGGGAATAGGATCAGATATGATCCGCAAGTTAAATAAGTGTTTTTCCAGTTGGCAGTGCTCCGTTATCTGCCTCAGAGTAATTCTGCTAATGATTTAATTTATTATTCTGCTGCTGGATGGCGTCTAGCAGCTTTAGCAACTTTAACGGTTTTCCATTCGGTGAGGTGGTCTATTCACATACTTCTGATCAACCTAGTTGGTTGACTAGGTATCAGCGTTTTGATTTCCTCTCAAATGCCTAAGAAACCAAGCCAGCTTAAGAGTTTTGTTTACAGCCAAGGATACAAATGTATTATTATTTCCGTATTATTATCTTTTCTTGAGGTGTTTTCATAATCAACTGGAATCGTATCTGGTGAGGGTTCAACTGCACTGAAAATTTCTATCAATTGTACTATCGTCAAACATCTTCCAGTAGTTCCATGTAATGTCCTACAAGATTATCTATGTGGAGTGGAGCTCGCACCTACTCAACGACGATTTTAGCACGACATAGCACGTCGGCTTTTGCAGGTACTAATCGTTGTGGAAGTGGAATTAACTGCGCCGAGGTAATACTGGACAAAGCTATAAAAAACACAAGCAATACAGCTTAGGTAGTCGCTGCCACTCCATCACCACAAAAAATCTGGTAATGCTGGTACTATAACACTTTGCACTTCAGTGAATGCTCTCTCGAAAGCTGTTTATAATACCGAAGAACGGTTCTAATTGAACATCATGCTGGTGTTTATGTTTAAGGTATTCTTTTAAGAATAAAATCCCAATTATTCAAGAACAATTTGCTATTTGTATATTCTCAAGTTTAAAATGTTGGTAAAGTTACGGCCATTTCAAACTGTGACCTTACTCTTTAATAAGCTTGTTACACCATGTTTCAACTAATTTGAATGATCATATTTTTAGTTGATTGCATCCACATATATATTTTTTTCTGAATTTTTTGACAACTGCTACAATTTTTTGACAATGTGCCTTGTAAATGGATTCTGTCTGTTAGTAATTAACCTTTTAACTACGTGGAGTTTTTAAACATTTTCGGCTATTTTATTAGACGTTCCCAGTATAAGTAAATGATTACGATTCTTAGCTACAGAAGCAAGAGCAGCCATTGTATGAAGCAAAAATCTCGATTTACCAAATTTGCTGAAATGTATGGCTCGGAGAATATTGGAATATAAATACCAACCGTTATGATGGAAAAAAGGGAAACTAAGAGCGAATTAGAACGGTGAATGGGAACAAACTGTACATACAACCTATCTTCTTACTTATCAATCTCTAACTGACTACATTTGTTCGGACAAATACCGATATACGTCGACTCGGAACATATGTCTATTTTACTAATAAATTAATTATAAATAAGCACTACTAACTGTGTCGTATAGAAAATGGAATGTCAATTGAATCATTGCCATTGAATGCTCATATTATAGAGAATATTTTATCTCTTATAACAGAGTCTAACCTTTTCAGTCTTTTAAAATTTAATTTTAATTTTATTGAATAAGTTTTATGGATGTATACATAAATGTCACTGTATTGTATATTATCAAAGACCCTTTTATTATTTCCAACACGATGCTCCCTGACATAATTAATCAAAAATTCGTTATGTCCATTAAATTATTAATTACCCTATATCAAGTTCGAAAAAGAGAAACAAAAAATAAGAGGTCCAGCTTTTCAACGGCAAGTTAAGCAAAGTATTAATGCGTAACTTCATAAAAGCAACAGGTTTCCGACGTAATTAAACTTCTTCAATAGATTGTATACGAAACGGTTTCCGCAAGTATGTACAATATCACTTTCAACTGTTGTCTATATATCTACTCGGACGAATATACAAAGTTTTAGTAGATGTCATTCAGATTCTAAAGCCTTGATTCAGGGTATGTGAAAATACGTCCCATGGCACCAGTGCTTCGGTGTCAACGCGTCAGCCATAACGTAACCGGCTAGGGCTACTTCCAAATATCAAGATTTACTAGCTTATTTACTTCGCATACATCACTATGTGCTTTGTACGATGTCGTTCTTTGAGAACAATGCATAGGACCTGTTAGAATGTTAGGTATTTGCGGGAGGTCGTTTATTCAAACTGTCATCCCTGACTTATACACCTGCTTTGATGTGAAGGCAATTAGGGTATTATCAAGTACACACTCAGATGTTATGTTTTGCTCTGTAACACATCTCCAACAATGTTAACATCGAATCAGAATATCTAGTATGTCTGGTGGAGGCGCCGGGTATATGTATAATACAATCGTAATCTGTTTTTTCTTGTACAGATATTTTATAATGGGTAAAATGCCAAAGATTTTGCATATAAAAGAATGCACATAAGAATCTAATTGTACTCATTCTTTTTTGCGAGAATTTCTGGTATAAATTACGTTTCTGTTAATAGAAAAATTGTAGATGTGAACGCAATTAGGGTATTATCAAGTAGCGACTACTTCGCGTATGTTATGTATATATAAGTAGGAGATGATTAGAATTTCCGAAAAATCTTTTCTCTTGCAGTTGTTTCTTAATATGAATGAGGAGGTCTTTTTAGATTTATTAAAAAACATTTGCATTCGTATTTGTTTTGTATCAGTATTTTATTTAGGTTTAACTTTCGCATCCAAATAACACTTTAACACATTAATTTCTTATGATTTTTTTCATAGACAATACACACATCTGTATGCAATAAAACGATAAGAATGAACCTGAAAAAGTAACTAATTTTGATTAATCAATTATACTTGAAAGAACTATATAATATACACTCACATTAAGCCTGATAATAAGAAAATATAATAATTTGTGATTGAGATTATTCCTAGCGCGTACCTTTTAGTAAATACTTCAAAGAAATTTTTCAGCACAAATTTTATTCGTGTTTGATTATTTTCAATGTAATAATAGAAAATACAAAATTTGGCGATAGATTTATTGTGTATTCGTTCTGATTGGTATTTTAATACATTATCTGTGTTACTGCTTGAATAATGGGTTTGGTAGAAGTATAAAACTCTTCTTTTCAAGATGGGAAGGATAGAGAGTTTAATAATTGGTTTATTATTGTTGCTGACATATTTTCTGTTAATTTTGTTGCTATAATAACAATAAAAGCAATAATTTTTAAAACATATCTGTTTGATTAACGTAAACATTTTTAGTAAGTAGTAAGTAGACACAATACTTTTGAAAATAAGGAGAATTGAGATATTTCTCAACGGGATGATGTTATTTTCTTGATGGAATGGTATTCTTTGAGTGTCTGAGAAAGCTTTGGCGAACAATAGGTTACCGTTTGCTTTCTGACTGCTACGTCTGTAGGTAATAATAAGTAGTCTATTCCCATATATTTCTAAAGAAAAGAAGGTTATGTGAAATGAAAATGTTCTAACTGAACATTAGAAGGTAAGGTCTAGAAGGTATTATACATAACTTTTAAATTTAAGCTTTATATCTACTCTTGCAAATACTTTTTTCATAAAAAAACAAATACTGATACGTATGCGAAGTTTTGATTTAACAACACTGTCTTTACTTTCGTAATGTTAATATCTTTATATTTATTAATCATTTTGCATTTTTATATTATAGGAACCATTTATAAGCGATTGCACTATTAAATAACAGCGTTGACTACTAGACTTTTTATCTTGAGCAAACTGCTTAGTCCAGTTTTAGAGATTTTATCTCTTACAGTGTAGAACACTTAGGAAGTAGTATCCCATAAGTTTAGAAACTGTGACAAAATTTTCACATTTAGATGGTATGTCAAGTAGTCAATGGTATTACATTTACTATGCTTTCATCTTGCTACTAATATATTGCTTATTCTTTTTTGTCTATACTATCTATCTGCCTTGTACTAACTTTTTCTTTTTTCTATTTATGCAGAAATGGCGAGAAAACTTTACTTATCACAAAGGCTAGATCGGTGGAACAATCTGTCATCTGGAGGTATGGAGTTGTATTTGTGTGTTTGGTGTGTCGCCATATTCTTGTAATGCACGAGTTCGTTGATGTAAAACTTTTAACGAGTTTCGTAATTGCTTTCCGGGAAACTGAAAATAATGCCGGCTTTCCATTTGATAAAATACGTACATATATATAAATGCTGATGTATGCGTCGTTTGTTAAATGAATAATTTCATGATTGGTTGTTTATATAAAATTTATTCAGTAAAGAGGATGATTTCAATGAAATAAACGGTCATCATTTTTAATGAATATAATTGATTTTACATATGTATTTGATGTATAGCATCGTTTTATTTATTTATATTGTGTTTGTGTGTGCATTATTTGCATTGGTAAATTTGGATTTTTTAAAATAGCAATTTGCATGTATATTATCTGATTGTAGATTACTTGCTCTTCTTCCTATGTATGTTTTTTTTCGCTTTAAATGTTGAAATGAATAATTGTGTTAATAATTTTATACCAAAGAAAAACAGATTTTCTGTCAAAAATGTAGTGCGTTTATTCTGAGGAAACATTTGACTACAATAATTGTTGTTTGAGAATTTGTTACCAATTACATACTTACGTATACATATGTACAAGATCATTACTACAATATTTTTTTAAAATGTGACTGAGCTATTAAATATAAGTGTATAGGAATGTATACGAATGGTAGGTTATTATACCTACTGTAAATTTTATTGTTGTATTAAAGCATCGTCTCACACAATGTAGGGTTTAAGCGTATAACAATGTATGTATATGATTAAACCCCAGTCTGCGTTAAGCTTCGGTGGAAATGGGCATAATAGAGATAATGCTCTCGGTTTATCGTTTTCTGATCCACAAATAGTTCGTTTACGAATCAGATAAGGATAGAATTAAAATAATAAATGGATGCTTTATTTCATAATATCCAAGTCGAAAATACATCACTATGAAAAGAAAATAGCACAATGCTAACGATACTTGAGCAATAGATGTAAAATAATTTCTGTACTTATCCATCTAGTCTTACAAGGCAATAGAAAAATTGTTGGATTTCGGCTGAATAAATGTGCGACTGAAACACTCATGTAATTATCCATTAATGATTATTTTAAATGTTTAAATGTTTTTTGTAGTGAAAACGTTTTCCTTGTTATTATCTAGAAAATAATAGTTAAGTATTGTAATTATTGGCATCACAAACGTCAGAGTTATCATCATTGGAATCATCTTATATTACAGATCTTTTATTTTACTGACATGAAACACTGGCTGGAATGAGTTGAAAACTTAGTTTGTATATAATTGTTGTTACATCTCGAGCTTTATATGAATCTCACGCATCTTACTTAACTTTAATTTCAAATATGTTATTGCACTGTCATTTAAAAGAATTAAAAATAGATTAAGAAGTATGCTGCGATGTAAGCAACATTGTGGAGGTTTGGATGATTTAACTTACCACTGTCAGATTCTTGGCAATTGAGTATCACATCATTTTCACAATAATCGAAAGGTGTTTTGGTGTTGTCAAGCTTTGTAGTTCGTAATCATTACAAATATATCATTATGTGTGACTACTTTTGAAACAATATGCTGGTGTTTTATAAGGTTGCACGAAAAAGTTTGTCTTGTATTTTAGTTTCGTAGTAATTAAAATACAAGTGTACTTATTGTACTCATTTCCGACAAAAGCCTTTTTCTGATTGGAGTTCTATTTACGCTACAAACAGTTTTGTAGAGTTAAATAGAAGAAATGATGATTGAAGATGTGGAGTTCCAAGATCACAAAATGTGGTATAAAAAAAGGCGAAAAATTTTCGGATATTCGTATGAGTGCTTAGAGCTTTCATATTTATCGTTAGAACTCTTGAGAGGGTATCCAGAACGCCAGCAAAAATTCAGAAAACAGAAGAACTTTTTGGAGGCACTAAAGATTGCGATAACTTTTGAACTATTGATCTGTGCTTTAAATCTCAATGGCTAACGATAAAACACTTGAGGTACGACCCGGAAGTCCAAAAAATTCAATTGTTGATTCAATGCAAGTTGGACAGCTAATATAATTATATATAACTGATTTCAGTTATATCCTGCATATGAAGACTGCTCTACGCCGTCTTTCCTAGCTTACAGAAATATAAAGGAATGCTAGCAAGTCTGTTCCCATAGAAGCTAAGCCGGAACATATACTACATATTAGGTTATAGTAGAATTTTCGAATGGGCATTTATCAGCAGCGCTTGCTAGTGTTGGTTAGTACGTTGCCTTTGATCCTAAAGTACTTGTCGTCCATTTGAAGGTAATACTGCATTGTTTGAGCCTCCTGTGGCACCCTAAGATATCTTCTCAATAAAGATTGACGAGTGCTCTGAAGTTTTGTGGTGAGAAAATGTTCCAATTGGTTCGTGAAAGCAGCTCAGAATGCAATCTATGTAGGTCTGTACAATGATAAGAGCTTCATTATTTAGTTTTCCTTAAATTCCAATGTCTATGACTTTCTAGGCGATAGCCAAAGATAAATTTCTTGTTTCAATCAACCGACCTCGACACAACATTTATAATATAGAACTAACCACTTAGATTTCAACATTTTGAGCATCGTAGAAGTTCTACATCTATAGTTGATTTTTGAATTCCATTTGGTGATGCGCACTGCGAGATAATTTTTTAAATATTTTCATATAGCGCTATAGGACATTGAGAAATTCTGTTATAGATCCTAGTGGTTGAAGATCTGGATATTTTTTAGCAATGCACTAGTTTCCAAAATCTGTTGTCAGAAATACATTTTCGAAAATTCTTTTCTGTGGTATTGGTAACGCAATTTTGATTTCTTATCATCTGCCTTTTAGAACAGTGATACGATCGATTTGATATAGCTCAAGATGCAGATATGGTTACTACATAGTCCACCAGAAAATTTTCTATCCTCACAGCATTTTGCCCTATGCAGTTTTAAGCTTACTTTTGAAGTTATTCATTGTAGCGGGGCATGCTCAAGGATGATATTGATTGCCGTCGACAAAGTTCAAGTCATGACTTTTAGGGTATCTGAATTGACAATCTGGTGCACCTTACTGAGTTTCTTTATCATGTAGACTACAACGTTCTATATGCTATCAGACTAGCGATGTGTAAGTTATAGTAGATAGTATAACTAACTTTCTTACGTTTTAAATTTGTCAACATTAAATGACATCAGCTATCCTACCATTCCCTTTTTAATTCATTTGAGAGACCAAGGAAAATATAAGCAAGTACATAATACATATTTCTGGCTGACATTTGGAATGAAAGAGATCCACGTTTTCATTTACTTTTTTTGCATAGTTTATGTCGGTTCCTATATTTTTATATTTTGGAATTATGTGGTTACTATTGGATATACTTTGTAAAGTACAAGAATATATTTTGACAGCTAAGCGTTTGAAAATTGTACGATATTATACGATGTTTTAGTTATTTTCTATTTTCTTGTATTATTTTTAGAATTTTATCTAGAATATTATCATTTGCAGCGTTTTCGATTTAAACAAAAATTCATTATAATATGAAGAGAAATAGAGTCATGTGAGTATATAATTACTTGTGTAATTTAAAATGTACTTTTTCGTGATAATAATCTACTTAACGAGATTTCATATACAGTGAGGTTTTTATAACACCGTACATAGCCCTATGTTCGATTTTATTTGTCCCATATCAACTCATGGGCAGTTATGCAACCAACATTGCTCCTATATATTATCGGTTTCTACATAAACATCTTGTCGATAACTGTCATGACAAGATAAAATAATCCATAAAATGTATTTTAAAGACGAAAAAATTCAAATTATAAATTGGTATCAAGCCGGAAACAGTAATAGAATATACGATATCAGTTTGCTACAAAATATCACGACAGACGTAGTATCAATCAACTCTATATGTAGACGTCCTCTGTTAGTCAAGTATTCAACAACGTAGAAACGCATGTTTGCAACAGGAGTAATGTTGGTTGCATCACTACCCATGCATTGACATGGGACATAAAATCGAACATAGGGGCTATGTACGGTGTTATAAAAACCTCACTGTATATATATATATAATCGTAAACCCTTCTACCATTGGGTGTCGGGTTGACGAAATTTCATTTATTTCATAAACTTTGACATGAAAGGGAATTCTACAGCGCTGATGTGTTTGAAAAATGCTTGTATTCGTTTTTATTTCTTATTGTTTTGAAAAGGTCATCGCATAACTACGAGTAAATACGTTTTCCTTCTTGCTTTTTACATTTACTTACACATTTTGACATGGGCACATGCATATATTGTGTATGTTTGCAGCATCGTGCCACGTGATGCTTTTTTACGTTTACAACGTTCTTCGTCGACATTATTTAATGACGACGAAATAAAAGAAAAAACAAATGGGCGCCGTCGTTTCCTCAGGGATCGTTTGGTCGCTTGTGCAGAGAGAGCGCCATGAAAGGAACAGATGAAAAGCTCTCTTGCATGTCGTTCTGCTGCTTCGGTGTTTTTGTCCCAGGTTGTTTTTATTTTATGGCGGGTGGTTTCCGTAAATCCGTGTATGTTTTTTTAACGTATGTAAATTTGTGTTGACGTACACACCTGTTAGAACTTGTTAACAAATGTTCGAATTAGAACAACATCTATAAAAAAGTAGATTGCGTCATGAAAACCTCTTTTCATTTTGACTGGTATAAAGAAATATCGGATAACGTTAGAACAATTTTATCTAGCTTAATATAACACTACAGGAATAGTATTTATCATTTAATTTTCGAACTGAATTGTAGAATGTAATTGGATCAGTTTTACATTTCAAGAAATAAATTATGTAATTCCAGTATGATGAATCGCCCCTACTTAGAGAGAAAGTGTTTGCATCTACAATATCAAGTTAGGTGGACTCACAGCAAGAGCTAGTAATTATAGTCTTTTCAGTGTTGAATTTGTTCATCAGTCACACCTCTATTGTGCTCCCTTTGGTTATTATGGGGTGACGATCTTCTTCAAAAAGGCTTTGGTGACTTACTATTACGTGATTTCCCATGATATAATGTTAATATTTTTACTTTAACATTATGTTCATTACTTTTTCGATAACTTCTAGTGTGGATTAGGAAGAATAATTTAGATGTAAAGGTAATAAAATACGAACTTGAGATCTATTTAGAAATAACTCCGTATATTGATTAACACCTTATGTAGTAAGAGGAAACTCTCTCACTCTTACGTGTTGAGATATGCTTTCAGTTAGAATTAATTTTTGTGTACATAGAATGATCAAGTTATAAATGAAGCACAAATACCAATTTTCTCATTAATTATTTACTATAAGTGATATATTCGATATTATGGCTGCATAACTACGTTTCAGACGTACATACATACAATGTATGTATAAAAAATTGAAAGCGTTTTAATGTTTAACGCATTATTTATGTTTTAAATTTTGTACTAAATACTTATCAATATGTATGAAAAAATAAATTTTGTTTATCATTGGGGAGCTTTGAAACAGTTATTAGAAAATAACGTAAATGATATAAATAGTTATTTACGAACCAAGTGCGTGAAATCATATTTCGCGAATGATTGACCAGTTTAAAGCGCGAGCCGGAGGCGGACACGAATTCGCGAAATGTTTCACGCACGAAGTTTGTACAATATTTTTTGTACGAGAACTATAACAATAATACATATTGTTAAATACGTTATCGTTTATGACCATATTATTAAGGTTAGGGATTTATGTTTTTAAAATGTCACTAAATTAATCAAGTTCCAGTAAGTACCAACTTTACTTTTACGCACTCGTGTTTAAAGCGACTTTTTACGCACGCGAATCGAATCGTGAAATGACAGGTTTTGATAAGTGAGTACAAAAAATTCTTTAAAGGTCATTTATATCCAAATTACGATTACCCTATTTTACGACATTTGAAAAAGTAAATACTGACAATAATTTTTATAAAAGTATTTTTTTTACTGCGAAGGCGACGTTTATTATAATATGGGAAATCTAATTGTAAAAACTGTAGGTAGGTACTGGTGGAAGGAAAATTTACGTTTGCATAACGTAACTAAAACACAGTACTCTGAAAAAATATGCTTATCGATGGAGATCTATTAGAAGTCTAGTATTTTAAGTTAAATTGGAATGAAAATTTGATTGCAAAAATTCTGATAGGTAGAACGGAAGAACTAGACTTATTAGTTGCTTATTGTAAGGTCTCCTGGCTTAAGTACTATGGTTTTTTTAATAAGGAAGGGTGAAGGTGTAAATCTACACGAATGTTTTTATAGCTACGAGAAATGATCTACCATGCTGCTTCAACTCGCCTCTATAGCTCCTCAATGTTAGTCTTAGGAGCCGGATAACCTCATACCATAATGCCCTGTTGTCGGTGGATATGGTGTAGTTGGATGCACTGCACAAATTAACCCTCACGTCTCCGTTAAACCATCAGCGTCACCGACGCTCAATTCCAATCCGGATTTGTCGGAAAACAAAATGTGCCTCCAGTCGGCAACCCGCTGACGTCTTGTCTTGACCCACTGGCGCCGTGGATGCGGGTTTGCAAGTCAGTCGAATCCGCTGCAACGTAGGGGCCGCTCTGAGGCCACTCTCTACTAAACGCCCCAGTACAGTTCGCGTAGTGAGTAGGTCTTCTGTCCTTGCTGGCCAAACAGCTGCAAGTTGTCTTTAGGAAGACATAGGTGAAGTTATGTTGCTGAATACGCAATCCTCCAAGGGCTCCGCGTGACCACAGCATCACGCGGAGCCCTCCAGCTTGCGGCTGAAGGCGCGTGCGTCCTTCCTCATTCCATTCTTGCGATGCCTCTTGCACTGTTGACAACAACCCCTCGAGACAGTGCGAAGTTTCATGGAAAAATTTACTTGCTATATACATACCCACAACCATTCCTCGCTCAAACTCGCTTAGGTAGCGTGAACGGCCTTCCATTACGCACAAAATACGACTACGTTCGCATCACAGTAGGAACGGCCGGTTTCTCCTACCCGCTTCGGTTTCCATATCTACGGAATGTTACATCTGTAGGAGCCGCTCAGTAAAAAATTATGCATCTATCTTTACGCGTTCAAATTATACAGGGTGTGCTCGTAACTTTTTTTCCAATAGAAATAAAATAAAACGCAAAATGTTATTTTAGTTTTTATTATGTTATTATTGCAATTAAATGTGATAGCGGAGACATACTTGAAAATATTATGCTCATGTACATACCTCTTTAAAGATACACTTTCCAAATGCAGTTTATTCGTAGAAACTTTCATAAATTTTGTTATGTGTAGTTCCCTTAAATGAAAATACAAAATCTACCCTGCGTAAATACCGCTGACATCAAAACTACGCTAGTAGTGTTAAATGTATCTTCTTCTTTCATTATTTCAAGGTCTGCTAGTTTAGTATTTGTAGCGGAAAGTAATGTATATGTAAATGGCATAGCAGCGGGAACAATTTATTTCTCTCCTAATAAAACAAGGAAATCCTGAAATATTGTTACGTACTAGACAAATGTAAATTACTGTTTTTTTATAAACAAATTGAGTATTTTCTTTTTTTTTAACATGTATCACAATTTTGATATATTCTGAAACAATGGCAATGCTGCTCTTTCGTATTCATCTTAGCGAAATTATAACGTAGGGTCTTTTAGACAATATTCGGTTTCACAGTAATCGATATAACTATTTTTCTTTTTGAGTTTTATTAAGTAAAGTTGTTTATTTGTATCTGATCTCGAATTACTTTATTTGTCCTTGTTGCCACGTAATAGAATTTAAGTTTTTCTGCTAACAGAATTCGCATTTTAAAATATTCCTTTTCTACAATGATGATTTTATTCGTTGACCTTTCGTGATTCATATTACTCATAAAATATGTACCTATGTATGCATATATTTAAGATACAAATTTATCCTTGCTTTGCAACGTTTACACCTACTTCGAGACCTAATCTGTTTGACCATCTTCAAATGTAAAATGAGAATTTCTGTTCATGACCGCCTTCAAAATGTCTGTAAAATGTGGTTAGCCCCGGCAACCACAGCTTCTAAAGGAATTAATTTAATATGAATCGTATTAAATCTCAGCGGTTGTTAGAATTGCAAGGCATAAATAGCATAGCTCTTACATCTTTAATGCGTTCCGACAAGTTAGGCAAATGTCGTTTTATAACTTTGAATTACGTTTCCTTTGGATTGCAAAGGCATTTTATACACAAATTTATATTTACGTAATACATTATTGTAGGAGATATGTATATCTTTAGTATTTGTTGTCATGAAAATATTTATACAAAACCTACTACTTTTGCCATCTAAACCATAGCATTTGTTTTTAGAAATGGTAATGCACGCACTATTTTTCACATCATCAAACATGTTTGGGTGGTCTGGTGACAATTATATAAGAAATGTTTCTAGAACTGTCATATCTTATTATTGTTTATGATAAACATGATGAATCTACCAAGATACGACGGAGCGGTTTTATATTCGCGGAATGGGGGATAAGGGATGGAAATAAAAAAACCTAATTATTTTTCTTTTTCAATATATTCACCTGCAATACGGATACATTTTTCACGTCTTTCAATTAATTTATTTATACCCTCATAAAAAAATGATTTCTCTTTATCTGCAAAATACGCCGAAACTGCCTCGTTGACTTCATCATCGGCAGTAAATTTTTTACCCCGCAGCTCTTTTTCCATTTTCGGAAAGAGGTAATAATCACTCGGGGCCAGGTCTGGGCTGTAGGGTGGGTGATTCACAATTTCGAAGGCCACCTTATGCAGGGCAGCTAACGCAACGCGGCTCTTGTGGACGGGCGCGTTGTCGTGCAAAAGCAGCACACCTTTCGTCAATTTTCCCCGTCTTTTCTCTTTAATGGCTTCTTTTAGTCGCTCTAATATTGAAGCGTAATATTCTCCGGTTATAGAAACACCTTTATCTTTATAATCAATCAACAATATTCCTTCCGAGTCCCAAAATACCGTTGCCATGAGTTTCCCAGCTGATTGTGACACTTTAAATTTCTTGGGAGGTGCTGTGCCCTTTTTATGCCACTGCATGGAGTCTTTGGACTCAGGTGCATAATGATGAACCCAAGTTTCGTCTCCAGTAACAATTCGACTCAATACACCATCCTTGTCTTCATTACAGAGGTCCAAAAATGCACGCGAACACGCGATTTTTTCCATATTTTATTTTTCACTCATGATTATGTTACTTGGTTGACGATAGCTCAAAGACGAACTGTCTAATACTATGGTCTTTCCTTCTCCTGCTAGGGTTGGACAATGCCCTTGTACCCTTTAGTCCTCCAATATGTGCGGGACCATCCCCGCTGTTTTTGAACGAATGGAGAGTTGTCATCATTGTTTTGAAAGTGTGTATGTTGGGCAGGAACCGTTAGTAAGGAATGTCAAGTTAAACGAAAACGATGTAAAAAAAAATAAAATGAATTTTAATAAACGTAAGCAAAATATATTTAGTGTATACGGGACTTCACAACAGAAAAAGATAAATATAAACAAAATCACAGAAAGGAAAAAATTCGACTTAAGCGAAATCACAGTTGGTAGAGGGCTAGATCAACTCGGTGGTGGTAGATATTCTATTCACCTTGACTAGAGGAGGGGGTCTATCCGGGTCGAGGGTGGCCAGCTCCTTGACTAGGACGTTATCTGATCTTGAGACTCTTGAGAAGGTCTTCTCGGCCAGTGTGGCGGCGTGTTGTAATAGCGTCGGAATGCCAAGATCCTGATGGATTTGCACATTCCTGACGTACCAGGGGGCTTTGGTAATCCATCTAAGAATTTTGTTTTGTAGAGTGTTGAACTTTTTTCTGTGCGTGGGCGCAGCGCTGGACCAAACTAGTGAACCATAGGTTAATATAGGTCTTAAGAAGATGGTATAAATTGAGAGTTTAATTCTCAAACTCAACAGACTTTTGCCGCACAGAAAGGGTGAGACGACCGCCCTAGCCGCATTAAACTTGGTCGAAACTTCCAAGAAGTGCTGTTTAAGCGTGAGTCTTGAGTCCAACGTCATGCCCAAGTATTTGACTGTTGGACTCCACGGAAGACGAACGTCCTCGACATAAATGTTCGTCGGAGGAGCAAGCTTTTTTCGGGAGAAGCTGATTGCCACGCATTTGTCCCGGTTAATCGCTAGGCGCCATTTGGTGGCCCAAGACAGAAAGTCGTCGACTGCTTTCTGAAGTCTAGTACAGACGAGAGCGTCAGATCTTGATGACGTGTATAACGCCGTATCGTCAGCGTAGATAGCAATTTCAGTGCCCTCTTCCTTGGGCAGATCAGAGACAAAAAGAAGAAATAGCTCCGGCCCAAGGAGAGAGCCCTGAGGAACTCCCGCCTGTATTGGTCTGATGGCAGAGACCGTACTACCCGAGCGGACAGCAAACGTTCGGTTGCAGAGGTACGACCCGATCAGCTGTGTGATCCCCGGGCTCATCCCGGCAGTGTGCATCTTGAACAAGAGGCCGGAGTGCCAGACAGAATCGAATGCACTTGCTACGTCCATAAACACGGCCCCCGTCGAATCACGTCTCTCAAGGGCGTTTCTGATCTCTTCGGTCACCCTAAGGAGCTGAAACTCAGTGGACAGCCCTTCCCTGAATCCGAATTGCTCATCCTGTAAGATGTTAAGGTCGGCAATTTCCGCTCTAAGGCGGTTTAAAATAATGGCATCAGCGATCTTTGAAAGATTGGAGAGCAAACTTATCGGACGATGGTTTTGAGGGAAGAGACTGTCCTTGCCCTTTTTTGGGATCACCCTGACGAGGGCGTGCTTCCAGGTGGTCGGGAAATGTTTCAAGCGCAGAGTGGCGTTAATAATATTAGTCAAACTTAAGATGACTCTGTCTGGCAGCCTCTTCAGGGCGGTGTTAGTTATGGCGTCATAGCCCGGGGCCTTACCACATTTCCTAGATTTAATGTGGTATTTTATTTCTTCCACATCTGTTGGAGGGATGGGATCTCCGGAAAGATTGGATAGGTTGACAACGAACCGCTCGACGTCGTTGTCGGAATCCTCGAACTCTTCGTCACCCTCGATACCCGAAAATACCGATTCCAGATGGTCTGAAAAGACCTCGGCCTTGCCCTCGTCATCATATACCAAGCCCCCAGGTCTGTGAACAGGACCATTAGAAGAAAAGGAGGCAGTCGCCTTAAGAGAGCGGGCCAGCTTCCAAATAGACCCATCGGAGAAAGAAACAGACGACACCCTGGACCACCATTTCTCGCTGTGGAACTCCCTTAACTCATCACGCAGGGTATTTGCCAAAAGATTGGCTTTGGCTATGTCCCTTGGACATCGAGTTCTTTGCGCCCTTTTACGCGCCCTTCGCTTATCCCTAAGAAGATCGAGCAAGTCAGCAGGAAGCCACCTATCCGTTGTTGGGACCGAAGATGAAGTTGATCTCGAAAGAGCCTCAGTTATACCGCGGGCCAGTCCCGACGCTGCAACCTCAAGACTTTGGGAGTCCGCAATATTAGACGGAATGTCCTCGACTAGCCCAACAACAAGTGAGCCAAACTCATCCCAGTCGACTCTCCGCCCGAGTCCACTGCCAGAAACATCGGCTGTACCTCCAAATGAAATTAGTATCGGGTTGTGATCGGACGACAACTCCGCAACACTGTCGACGGACACCAAAAAGGATATGCCCCTGGAGAGCGCGATATCTAGGACATCCGGCCTCGCGCCGGGCCTGAAATACGTGGGCGTGCTCGAGAAATGCACGTCGACAAGATTCGAGGAAATAAACGAGAAGAGTTTTCTCCCGAACTCGTTAGTCGTCGCACATCCCCACGAGGGATGCTTAGCATTCAGGTCACCAGCGACGATGACCGGAGTATCGCTACGAAATAGCTGGACGTAGTCGTCCAAATCACAAACCCGACTGGGTGAGGCATAAGTAGAGATAAGGGCTAAGGGCCCGAAACCTCGAACTTGTAAGACTATGGCAGTGGCCTCAAGAAAGCGGAGACCGGGAAGGGCAAGCCGGCTATGTTCAAGGTGAGACCGCACCGCTGCCGGTGAGACGATCTGTTCTATAAACCTTGTAATTGGGCAGGTTGAATCGGTCACCTGGTCGAAGCCAGGTTTCACTAAGGAGGAGGACGTCGATCTCGTTTTCCGAGAGGAAAACCAAAAGCTCCTGTCTTTTTTCGCGAACACCACAGGCGTTCCAAGCAGCCATCCTGATGTTTGAAATAGACCCGTTAGCGCGGAAATTCATGAGGATGAAGAAAGACTCGCTTTAGGATATGCCGCTCTAGTCGCGTGTGTCTAACTGTCTAATAACAATGAAACTTCGTATTTATACTAATTATGAGTCGCTCCACAGGCCACGCCCCCAATGCGCCTACTCACCCCCCTACAACCCGCTCATTCCGCGAATATAAAAACGCTCCCTCGTATATTGTAATCCAGATTAAAGTTGTATTTCTGTCAAATGACGCAATTCAGATTTGTGAAATTATTGAAAATTCCACCAAAACTAGGTTCAGGTAAATATCTTCAACATAACAAGTAGCTTGTGTAAATACGATTTCAAGTATTGTTGTAAGTTCTTAGTAAAATCATCTTAAGAAGTAACATTAATTTTTAGAGTACTTCTCTTCTAACGCTTGCTTGTTGTAAGTAGTTTTAAGTTATTTTCGCCCTCAATGTTTCGTCAGTTTTCAGCATTGCGACTTACACCTCATGGTCGTAGTAATCAACAAGCTGAACCAACCTGATTGGGGTTTTGGAAATCCTTATGTTTATCTATAACAGGAGGTACACATTTTTGCAATATTGCAATATAATTAGACAACTGTGTTTTTATCTGTTGAAAATTTGCACAATATGTGGTCAGCAATTTCCATCAACATGTACTTTCGTGCACCTTTTACGAAATACTTTTTTTCGCGATATAATTGTCGATAAATTGTATTTTTCTACACCCGTCAATGTAAGTAAATATGTATTTGCTTGAAATGACGGGTGTAGAAAAATACAATTTATATGTATACGTCAACAAACACGTCGTTGTTTCGATATAATTGTCGGTGACCCTTGTAAACTGGGTTTGCACAATCATCGTGTTGATTTCTCTAATTTCAAATATTAAACTGCCTTGTGTTTATAATCTGGATTCATATAACCGTCTTATATGGCACACGTATGAACATCCTTCTACATTTCTTCGGCTGTTGAAATACAACCACAATCGCTGTAATATACAGCCAATACTATGTTGGTCATGTGTCTTACTTCTATGTAGGAGTCAATTTCGCTCTTTATGGTGCATTATTTGTAGTAGTATAAACATATAGTATTATACCATTGAAGTTGGTTTGATATAATATGTATGTCGCAATTTTACACGAGCCAGTTCCCAGGCCTTATTCATATTTTATATTATACATTAGTATTAGATTTTAGTGGCTGTAGAGCCTTGGATGCACTATTATAGTATTCTTAGTTAATTTCCTGCCTTTTCTTAAATTAGACTTTAAATATTTACACAGTTTTGGTTTTACAATTTTCACAAAATTAGTACTTTGGTTTTACAAACTTTCGAAATTTGGATATTGTAGTATCGTTGTTTCCTAATCGCTTTTGTCTAATAAAGATTTTTGATAAAATCTTTGCTAAACCGACTGCTTTTACAGTTGTATTATTAGCACGTGAGTAATTGAAGCTACTCGTAGTTATATAATTTTTTCACCCTTAGGTATTGTTTGGCAAACTGCCAAACTTGGATTCTTTAGCAAAAATATCTAGGCCGATTCTTTGCCAAGGACGCTTAGTGATCGTATGAGAGCTTAAAAGTTCTCTACAATGCTTTTTGTTTAAACGCTTCCTCCCATTTCTGGTCAATACATATTTCGGTATTTCTGAGGCCATAAATGAAATAATGAAATTTCGTTGTACTCCAAGCTCTTTCCAATACGGCTTTCAAATATTCGTTAAGCTCTTGTTCTCTCCAACTAGTGACGATGCTGATTGTTACAGTATATGCTTGCTCCAGTCACGTTAAGAAATAGTTCACAGTTTATTTTTCTGAAATACTCTGATACAAAACACATACCAAAACATAATCGATTGAATTGATAGTGACCATAAGGTGTACTAAAAGTACAAAGTTGTCCGTCATTATTGTCAGTTCTAACATGAAAATAGTCATCTTTCTTGTTTAATATTGTGAAAAGCTTCGTATTTGCAACTGAGTAGCAATGTATTCGGCTGTAGGAATACTAAAATGCTCTCTTTTGATGACTTTATTTAAGTATTTTGGATCAATAGATAATTTAAGTCACGATTCTGGCCTCTACAACTAGAAGTGTCTTAAGTCACACAGTTGGCGTATTAAGCTTTCTAGTGATACATTGTGAGTCTATCTGTTCTAGTTTAGTGTTAACGCATTCAATTTTTAAGCCAATGCGTACTTATAATGCCAATAAAGGGAATTGGTTTACATTTCTTACAATAAATAAGACTTGAAAATAACTCTTATTTACCTCATATTGCAATGTAACAGTACGTACAATTACTACTTTTATTCTAAACTGGTGATCATAATAATAACTGCTTGAGTCTTCTCGATTAGCTGTTTCGAATTACTGTTTTTAAAGACAATAACGAGCAGGACTAGCTTTAGCTGCACTATCCAGTTTGAAACTTATCTCATGATCTTCAACAGTCACGTTCTACTTACACTTCTTGAATTTAAAGAATCTACAAAAAAATACTATCACTTCCACTGTTTTATTCTTACTGTTAATTTTCTTCTGATTGGGTGTCGTTTATAGTCTTTTTCTTCTTGTTTTGAACCAATCTTACAATTTGCTTCACTGGTTTGCTGCAAACCCTAGGAAAATGGTTTTAACCTTTGCACTTCGCACTCCGTTTGCTATAAGTTGGACTTATAGATTTCTTGTTATGCCTATATTTACAACACATGTATTGACCAATCTCATTCGACATCTGTGGTCATTCCTTTTATCTGCCAGCATGAACACTTTATTCATCATCAACATTTTAAATTTTGTCAATCAATTACAAAACTGTTAAATTTTAATTTTGGTGGTTTTTACATTTTTTTTCCGGTAACGTATTTTGTGTATTTTGAGTGTGGGGTTACGGTTTTTGTAAGCTGCAAAAATTTTAATTTACTGGAAAAAGGTTGAGGGTAAATTCTCTCTAAATTTGGGATTAAGGTGTAACAGAAAGCGGTGATTTACAATAGTCGATAAAAATATCATCTCACTACAACACTTAATGTGATAAATATGTACATAAATTAGCATAAATATAGTAATTGATTTGTAAAATAAACAGTGGATCGTTAAAAGCAATGTGACAACTAGTACCTATACATTTACAGATATACAGTTTTGAGTGAGTTATTCTGAATTTTAATAATAATATTTTAAATATAAATTAACAAACGAATGCTAAACAATGAAAATAAGTTATTGGTTAACCTTTGTTTTTGTTTTTTTTTTATGAGAAAATTATATCGATATTCAATAAATTGCAACAGACACTAAAATTAGTAAAAACGACCTAACGAACCAAAAGAGGTAACGATAAAAGTTGCCCGCTTTGGTGGAGGCGAAGCGCATAGTACAAGATTACCGAAGGTTCATGCTCCGGATAACATCCATGTTAAATAAACATACATATCGCTACTGCCACTGTCGAACATCAAAGTTTTAATTAAAATTTTTACGGATGTGTTGCTTTCGCGAAATATTATCCATTGTGTACGTGATGTACATATGCACATATACATTCTTACTTATTGTGAAAATGAATAATTTCGTTAAATAAAAGTTACTGTTGGTGTAGGCGCAGAGACCTGTGTGAAGCTGGAGGATCCAGGATGTAGCGAAAGAAACAATCGATAGTCGCAAGCCCTGGTTGGATGGTATGCGCAATGCGCATGTTTATGACTTTTTTCATATTTTCTTATTATTTGTTACACGTACATAATGGATTTTTCTTATCTTTTTAAGAGCTATTGTAGTTAAACTTCTATGAGAATATTGCTACTTTCATTTGTTCCTCTCTGCAATTATTATATTAAATATATCGTTCCGTCTTGCATGCCTCTTTTTCACTTTTTCTAATATCGCTTACACATGTTATACTTTACTTAACTTACAGATGTGTATCTTGACTTTTAGAATCTTTGCCGGATTACTGTACTGTTCGCTTATATACGAGGATCATACGTTAAATTTGTGAATTTTAGAAAAGTTTAATTTGTTGAGCGCGATTGGATTTTAGGTTTAAATCGTGGAAATTCCAATTGACATGATCTCGGCCCAAATTGAGTCAATTTGTTGCCTTATTATTAAATACATCTAGTATATTAATAATATGATTATTATGAAATCTACGTAGTATAGGTTTAATTTTGATAACAAAAACACGAATGAAACACATGGATTCATATTTGAATATTTATGTTAATATACAAGACTTATTGCAAAATTTAATTAGTTGTAGAACTCTGCTTTTTGGATCGTAATTTGTGCATGCGTTGGTTTATTATAATATGGCCTATGTTATACAGTTGAAATGGATGTTTCGGCTTACTATTTTAAAATGTATATCAAGTATTAATATTGAATATAAGCGAGTATATACAAATTTGGTTGTGAGCAGAAGTTTCAGAAGCTGATACCCAAAGCTAGTCAGAAATTGCCAGTAAGCAGAAATTTAATAAGCTGGCTGTTATCAATCCTTAAGTACAGTGACTCAGACTTGAAACATATCTAGATAAGTTCATTGTGACATAACTTTGTTACTTTACTTTGCTTCGATGCACATTTTGTGTAATAGTAGTGACAAGTATATTTAGTTTGTTTGTCACTTTGTTTCTTTAACAAACAAAGTGTCGGAACTGTCCTCCCCAATTTTGATAAAAATTTAGACATATGCCAAACATCGAAAAATAAGACACTCCTATTTTTGTTAACTGCTGATTTTTGGTCATATCTCAAGAAGGAGGTAAGATATCAGCGTGACACAAAAAGTAGCATATTTTATTCCAAAAGGATTTTTCATTATTTTACCGAAGAATCGGCATGCCTCAAATGATGAGGATGAAGAGTATTTTTCAATTTTACTACTAGGCCGCCGTTTTAATTTTAGAAAAGCAATTATTTTTTTATACGTACCACATTAAAAAAGAAGTCAAAGTTATCTGTTTTTGGATGTTTTGTTTTTATAATTCCATTGCAAGGGAGAAAATGATTTTTGGATTTTCCTTAAATTTATTATACACTCAGGCAGATTACGTAAATTCAACCTCTGTTGAGGATTCCTACTTCAGTTGGCGTGTGACGATTAGGCAGAAGCTAGTATCAATCTAATATTTGTATGCATTCTAGCTATTGTTTTCTACGTACCAATATGCAAACACAGGTTTATCAATATTCTACAGACAATATAATATCATTTCTTTATATTTTGCGTTATCCATCTAAAATTTCATCAATAAAGTATTTTGGTAACACAATACCAAACAAATACTTTAAAATATATATTTTGTTAATGTAAATTCGTCTTGTTTATCATGTTGTTTTCACACATTTGAACTTTTCAACAATATATAAATATTTTTTATTTAGGTACTACTTTTACTAACTCAAAATGATTTTTTGGTGCACGTTGTCAATTCTTTGATATTATAAAGCTGCGTGATGTGTTAACTATATCGACCGGTTTAACGAATGAATATTATCAAAATTTGTCCTCAACTTTGAAATATTATGCTGAAGATGACCTTTCCACATAATCGTAAGTATCGTAAGTATCGTAAGTAATTGATATCCTTGATATCGATTCGAGTTTTGACTTTCCTGGATCACAGCTTATAAATGAGCATAACGAAGTAAATTATGACATTAAAAAAAATGTGATCGTCATCAAGATCACGAAAACTTTGAACCCACTGATATAATCACGGACTTTAAACACAATGCTGTTGAATTTTAGAAAAGCGGAAAGATGAAAAAATTATCTTTACAAATTGTTCAAAAGTAAGGTTACTGCCATAATTATCACTGCAGGAACAGCAAGTAGCTGAAAGCTCAAGAAGAATTATATATTCTGAATTTTCAGACAACGCTTAGGTGGGTACAGAAATTTAAACAGAATCAAAATAGTTTCATGAAAAATTACAAATTGTTGTTGAAGTTGTAGAAGCCACAGATGTTGTCAGAGCTATACATAATTTAATATCTGAATATGGATTGGACTATATCTACAACACTAGCGACACTTGATTTTTCCTTTCGTAACATACAGCTATCACATTACAATATTTGTAAAGGACCAGCTATAATAAGGTGTGGGTGGTGTAAAATATATTTATTTGTCAACCTTAATGTAGTAGAACATAGTCATTTTTAATTTGGGTTTATTTTGTGTATCTGTGTCCTTCAATATAGTCAGCTTACTTCTGAATGACAGAATGCAACATCTAGGAAGAGATCTGACGAATAGCTCTGACAACTGTAGCAGATTGCTCTTCCAAAAACGGTTGTTGGAAGTGTTTTCAACTTTCAACTGCATGAGCTAATACTTTTTGATTACCTGTGAACGGGCATTGTAACGGAAAACGAGTCTTCCTACATCGAGCAACTCAAGCTGAATCTTGTGTGTTTTTCTATTCCATTGTGAATGAATTTGCCATAATACACTATTGCGACACTTTGATCATATGGAACTATGTCATAATGATTGTATGGTGAATTTTGATTTTTACACTCATTGGATTATGATTTCAACTCTAGCTCAAAGCCTTTAATACAGCTAAGTCGTAAGCTTTAGGTGCTTCTGCTGACCGTTATTCAGTTCCTTTGCAAAAAAATTATCGTTTGTTTTACTCATCCGTCAGAATTCTGAATACTGATGCTGGTAAAATCTCTGTGGAATTAGAAACTGCTTCGCGTGTCGTGTTGCACGGCAATTTTTTTCCGATACATCTGTTCAAACTTGTTTGGGTGGTCTGGTGACAATTATATAAGAAATGTTTCTAGAACTGTCATATCTTATTATTGTTTATGATAAACATGATGAATCTACCAAGATACGACGGAGCGGTTTTATATTCGCGGAATGGGGGATAAAGGATGGAAATAAAAAAACCTAATTATTTTTCTTTTTTCAATATATTCACCTGCAATACGGATACATTTTTCACGTCTTTCAATTAATTTATTTATACCCTCATAAAAAAATGATTTCTCTTTATCTGCAAAATACGCCGAAACTGCCTCGTTGACTTCATCATCGGCAGTAAATTTTTTACCCCGCAGCTCTTTTTCCATTTTCGGAAAGAGGTAATAATCACTCGGGGCCAGGTCTGGGCTGTAGGGTGGGTGATTCACAATTTCGAAGGCCACCTTATGCAGGGCAGCTAACGCAAGGCGGCTCTTGTGGACGGGCGCGTTGTCGTGCAAAAGCAGCACACCTTTCGTCAATTTTCCCCGTCTTTTCTCTTTAATGGCTTCTTTTAGTCGCTCTAATATTGAAGCGTAATATTCTCCGGTTATAGAAACACCTTTATCTTTATAATCAATCAACAATATTCCTTCCGAGTCCCAAAATACCGTTGCCATGAGTTTCCCAGCTGATTGTGACACTTTAAATTTCTTGGGAGGTGCTGTGCCCCTTTTATGCCACTGCATGGAGTCTTTGGACTCAGGTGCATAATGATGAACCCAAGTTTCGTCTCCAGTAACAATTCGACTCAATACACCATCCTTGTCTTCATTACAGAGGTCCAAAAATGCACGCGAACACGCGATTTTTTCCATATTTTATTTTTCACTCATGATTATGTTACTTGGTTGACGATAGCTCAAAGACGAACTGTCTAATACTATGGTCTTTCCTTCTCCTGCTAGGGTTGGACAATGCCCTTGTACCCTTTAGTCCTCCAATATGTGCGGGACCATCCCGCTGTTTTTGAACGAATGGAGAGTTGTCATCATTGTTTTGAAAGTGTGTATGTTGGGCAGGAACCGTTAGTAAGGAATGTCAAGTTAAACGAAAACGATGTAAAAAAATAAAATGAATTTTAATAAACGTAAGCAAAATATATTTAGTGTATACGGGACTTCACAACAGAAAAAGATAAATATAAACAAAATCACAGAAAGGAAAAATTCGACTTAAGCGAAATCACAGTTGGTAGAGGGCTAGATCAACTCGGTGGTGGTAGATATTCTATTCACCTTGACTAGAGGAGGGGTCTATCCGGGTCGAGGGTGGCCAGCTCCTTGACTAGGACGTTATCTGATCTTGAGACTCTTGAGAAGGTCTTCTCGGCCAGTGTGGCGGCGTGTTGTAATAGCGTCGGAATGCCAAGATCCTGATGGATTTGCACATTCCTGACGTACCAGGGGGCTTTGGTAATCCATCTAAGAATTTTGTTTTGTAGAGTGTTGAACTTTTTTCTGTGCGTGGGCGCAGCGCTGGACCAAACTAGTGAACCATAGGTTAATATAGGTCTTAAGAAGATGGTATAAATTGAGAGTTTAATTCTCAAACTCAACAGACTTTTGCCGCACAGAAAGGGTGAGACGACCGCCCTAGCCGCATTAAACTTGGTCGAAACTTCCAAGAAGTGCTGTTTAAGCGTGAGTCTTGAGTCCAACGTCATGCCCAAGTATTTGACTGTTGGACTCCACGGAAGACGAACGTCCTCGACATAAATGTTCGTCGGAGGAGCAAGCTTTTTTCGGGAGAAGCTGATTGCCACGCATTTGTCCCGGTTAATCGCTAGGCGCCATTTGGTGGCCCAAGGCAGAAAGTCGTCGACTGCTTTCTGAAGTCTAGTACAGACGAGAGCGTCAGATCTTGATGACGTGTATAACGCCGTATCGTCAGCGTAGATAGCAATTTCAGTGCCCTCTTCCTTGGGCAGATCAGAGACAAAAAGAAGAAATAGCTCCGGCCCAAGGAGAGAGCCCTGAGGAACTCCCGCCTGTATTGGTCTGATGGCAGAGACCGTACTACCCGAGCGGACAGCAAACGTTCGGTTGCAGAGGTACGACCCGATCAGCTGTGTGATGCCCGGGCTCATCCCGGCAGTGTGCATCTTGAACAAGAGGCCGGAGTGCCAGACAGAATCGAATGCACTTGCTACGTCCATAAACACGGCCCCCGTCGAATCACGTCTCTCAAGGGCGTTTCTGATCTCTTCGGTCACCCTAAGGAGCTGAAACTCAGTGGACAGCCCTTCCCTGAATCCGAATTGCTCATCCTGTAAGATGTTAAGGTCCGCAATTTCCGCTCTAAGGCGGTTTAAAATAATGGCTTCAGCGATCTTTGAAAGATTGGAGAGCAAACTTATCGGACGATGGTTTTGAGGGAAGAGACTGTCCTTGCCCTTTTTTGGGATCACCCTGACGAGGGCGTGCTTCCAGGTGGTCGGGAAATGTTTCAAGCGCAGAGTGGCGTTAATAATATTAGTCAAACTTAAGATGACTCTGTCTGGCAGCCTCTTCAGGGCGGTGTTAGTTATGGCGTCATAGCCCGGGGCCTTACCACATTTCCTAGATTTAATGTGGTATTTTATTTCTTCCACATCTGTTGGAGGGATGGGATCTCCGGAAAGATTGGATAGGTTGACAACAAACCGCTCGACGTCGTTGTCAGAATCCTCGAACTCTTCGTCACCCTCGATACCCGAAAATACCGATTCCAGATGGTCTGAAAAGACCTCGGCCTTGCCCTCGTCATCATATACCAAGCCCCCAGGTCTGTGAACAGGACCATTAGAAGAAAAGGAGGCAGTCGCCTTAAGAGAGTGGGCCAGCTTCCAAATAGACCCATCGGAGAAAGAAACAGACGACACCCTGGACCACCATTTCTCGCTGTGGAACTCCCTTAACTCATCACGCAGGGTATTTGCCAAAAGATTGGCTTTGGCTATGTCCCTTGGACATCGAGTTCTTTGCGCCCTTTTACGCGCCCTTCGCTTATCCCTAAGAAGATCGAGCAAGTCAGCAGGAAGCCACCTATCCGTTGTTGGGACCGAAGATGAAGTTGATCTCGAAAGAGCCTCAGTTATACCGCGGGCCAGTCCCGACGCTGCAACCTCAAGACTTTGGGAGTCCGCAATATTAGACGGAATGTCCTCGACTAGCCCAACAACAAGTGAGCCAAACTCATCCCAGTCGACTCTCCGCCCGAGTCCACTGCCAGAAACATCGGCTGTACCTCCAAATGAAATTAGTATCGGGTTGTGATCGGACGACAACTCCGCAACACTGTCGACGGACACCAAAAAGGATATGCCCCTGGAGAGCGCGATATCTAGGACATCCGGCCTCGCGCCGGGCCTGAAATACGTGGGCGTGCTCGGGAAATGCACGTCGACAAGATTCGAGGAAATAAACGAGAAGAGTTTTCTCCCGAACTCGTCGCACATCCCCACGAGGGATGCTTAGCATTCAGGTCACCAGCGACGATGACCGGAGTATCGCTACGAAATAGCTGGACGTAGTCGTCCAAATCACAAACCCGACTGGGTGAGGCATAAGTAGAGATAAGGGCTAAGCGCCCGAAACCTCGAACTTGTAAGACTATGGCAGTGGCCTCAAGAAAGCGGAGACCGGGAAGGGCAAGCCGGCTATGTTCAAGGTGAGACCGCACCGCTTAAGCGGCACCGCCACACCTGCCGGTGAGACGATCTGTTCTATAAACCTTGTAATTGGGCAGGTTGAATCGGTCACCTGGTCGAAGCCAGGTTTCACTAAGGAGGAGGACGTCGATCTCAGGCGTTCCAAGCAGCCATCCTGATGTTTGAAATAGACCCGTTAGCGCGGAAATTCATGAGGATGAAGAAAGACTCGCTTTAGGATATGCCGCTCTAGTCGCGTGTGTCTAACTGTCTAATAACAATGAAACTTCGTATTTATACTAATTATGAGTCGCTCCACAGGCCACGCCCCCAATGCGCCTACTCACCCCCTACAACCCGCTCATTCCGCGAATATAAAAACGCTCCCTCGTATATTGTAATCCAGATTAAAGTTGTATTTCTGTCAAATGACGCAATTCAGATTTGTGAAATTATTGAAAATTCCACCAAAACTAGGTTCAGGTAAATATCTTCAACATAACAAGTAGCTTGTGTAAATACGATTTCAAGTATTGTTGTAAGTTCTTAGTAAAATCATCTTAAGAAGTAACATTAATTTTTAGAGTACTTCTCTTCTAACGCTTGCTTGTTGTAAGTAGTTTTAAGTTATTTTCGCCCTCAATGTTTCGTCAGTTTTCAGCATTGCGACTTACACCTCATGGTCGTAGTGATCAACAAGCTGAACCAACCTGATTGGGGTTTTGGAAATCCTTATGTTTATCTATAACAGGAGGTACACATTTTTGCAATATTGCAATATAATTAGACAACTGTGTTTTTATCTGTTGAAAATTTGCACAATATGTGGTCAGCAATTTCCATCAACATGTACTTTCGTGCACCTTTTACGAAATACTTTTTTCGCGATATAATTGTCGATAAATTGTATTTTTCTACACCCGTCAATGTAAGTAAATATGTATTTGCTTGAAATGACTGGTGTAGAAAAATACAATTTATATGTATACGTCAACAAACACGTCGTTGTTTCGATATAATTGTCGGTGACGGTTTACCCTTGTAAACTGGGTTTGCACAATCATCGTGTTGATTTCTCTAATTTCAAATATTAAACTGCCTTGTGTTTATAATCTGGATTCATATAACCGTCTTATATGGCACACGTATGAACATCCTTCTACATTTCTTCGGCTGTTGAAATACAACCACAATCGCTGTAATATACAGCCAATACTATGTTGGTCATGTGTCTTACTTCTATGTAGGAGTCAATTTCGCTCTTTATGGTGCATTATTTGTAGTAGTATAAACATATAGTATTATACCATTGAAGTTGGTTTGATATAATATGTATGTCGCAATTTTACACGAGCCAGTTCCCAGGCCTTATTCATATTTTATATTATACATTAGTATTAGATTTTAGTGGCTGTAGAGCCTTGGATGCACTATTATAGTATTCTTAGTTAATTTCCTGCCTTTTCTTAAATTAGACTTTAAATATTTACACAGTTTTGGTTTTACAATTTTCACAAAATTAGTACTTTGGTTTTACAAACTTTCGAAATTTGGATATTGTAGTATCGTTGTTTCCTAATCGCTTTTGTCTAATAAAGATTTTTGATAAAATCTTTGCTAAACCGACTGCTTTTACAGTTGTATTATTAGCACGTGAGTAATTGAAGCTACTCGTAGTTATATAATTTTTTCACCCTTAGGTATTGTTTGGCAAACTGCCAAACTTGGATTCTTTAGCAAAAATATCTAGGCCGATTCTTTGCCAAGGACGCTTAGTGATCGTATGAGAGCTTAAAAGTTCTCTACAATGCTTTTTGTTTAAACGCTTTCTCCCATTTCTGGTCAATACATATTTCGGTATTTCTGAGGCCATAAATGAAATAATTAAATTTCGTTGTACTCCAAGCTCTTTCCAATACGGCTTTCAAATATTCGTTAAGCTCTTGTTCTCTCCAACTAGTGACGATGCTGATTGTTAGAGTATATGCCTGCTCCAGTCACGTTAAGAAATAGTTCACAGTTTATTTTTCTGAAATACTCTGATACAAAACACATACCAAAACATAATCGATTGAATTGATAGTGACCATAAGGTGTACTAAAAGTACAAAGTTGTCCGTCATTATTGTCAGTTCTAACATGAAAATAGTCATCTTTCTTGTTTAATATTGTGAAAAGCTTCGTATTTGCAACTGAGTAGCAATGTATTCGGCTGTAGGAATACTAAAATGCTCTCTTTTGATGACTTTATTTAAGTATTTTGGATCAATAGATAATTTAAGTCACGATTCTGGCCTCTACAACTAGAAGTGTCTTAAGTCACACAGTTGGCGTATTAAGCTTTCTAGTGATACATTGTGAGTTTATCTGTTCTAGTTTAGTGTTAACGCATTCAATTTTTAAGCCAATGCGTACTTATAATGCCAATAAAGGGAATTGGTTTACATTTCTTACAATAAATAAGACTTGAGGATAGCTCTTATTTACCTCATATTGCAATGTAACAGTACGTACAATTACTACTTTTATTCTAAACTGGTGATCATAATAATAACTGCTTGAGTCTTCTCGATTAGCTGTTTCGAATTACTGGTTTTAAAGACAATAACGAGCAGGACTAGCTTTAGCTGCACTATCCAGTTTGAAACTTATCTCATGATCTTCAACAGTCACGTTCTACTTACACTTCTTGAATTTAAAGAATCTACAAAAAAATACTATCACTTCCACTGTTTTATTCTTACTGTTAATTTTCTTCTGATTGGGTGTCGTTTATAGTCTTTTTCTTCTTGTTTTGAACCAATCTTACAATTTGCTTCACTGGTTTGCTGCAAACCCTAGGAAAATGGTTTTAACCTTTGCACTTCGCACTCCGTTTGCTATAAGTTGGACTTATAGATTTCTTGTTATGCCTATATTTACAACACATGTATTGACCAATCTCATTCGACATCTGTGGTCATTCCTTTTATCTGCCAGCATGAACACTTTATTCATCATCAACATTTTAAATTTTGTCAATCAATTACAAAACTGTTAAATTTTAATTTTGGTGGTTTTTACATTTTTTTTCCGGTAACGTATTTTGTGTATTTTGAGTGTGGGGTTACGGTTTTTGTAAGCTGCAAAAATTTTAATTTACTGGAAAAAGGTTGAGGGTAAATTCTCTCTAAATTTGGGATTAAGGTGTAACAGAAAGCGGTGATTTACAATAGTCAATAAAAATATCATCTCACTACAACACTTAATGTGATAAATATGTACATAAATTAGCATAAATATAGTAATTGATTTGTAAAATAAACAGTGGATCGTTAAAAGCAATGTGGCAACTAGTACCTATACATTTACAGATATACAGTTTTGAGTGAGTTATTCTGAATTTTAATAATAATATTTTAAATATAAATTAACAAACGAATGCTAAACAATGAAAATAAGTTATTGGTTAACCTTTGTTTTTTTTTTTTTTATGAGAAAATTATATTGATATTCAATAAATTGCAACAGACACTAAAATTAGTAAAAACGACCTAACGAACCAAAAGAGGTAACGATAAAAGTTGCCCGCTTTGGTGGAGGCGAAGCGCATAGTACAAGATTACCGAAGGTTCATGCTCCGGATAACATCCATGTTAAATAAACATACATATCGCTACTGCCACTGTCGAACATCAAAGTTTTAATTAAAATTTTTACGGATGTGTTGCTTTCGCGAAATATTATCCATTGTGTACGTGATGTACATATGCACATATACATTCTTACTTATTGTGAAAATGAATAATTTCGTTAAATAAAAGTTACTGTTGGTGTAGGCGCAGAGACCTGTGTGAAGCTGGAGGATCCAGGATGTAGCGAAAGAAACAATCGATAGTCGCAAGCCCTGGTTGGATGGTATGCGCAATGCGCATGTTTATGACTTTTTTCATATTTTCTTATTATTTGTTACACGTACATAATGGATTTTTTCTTATCTTTTTAAGAGCTATTGTAGTTAAACTTCTATGAGAATATTGCTACTTTCATTTGTTCCTCTCTGCAATTATTATATTAAATATATCGTTCCGTCTTGCATGCCTCTTTTTCACTTTTTCTAATATCGCTTACACATGTTATACTTTACTTAACTTACAGATGTGTATCTTGACTTTTAGAATCTTTGCCGGATTACTGTACTGTTCGCTTATATACGAGGATCATACGTTAAATTTGTGAATTTTAGAAAAGTTTAATTTGTTGAGCGCGATTGGATTTTAGGTTTAAATCGTGGAAATTCCAATTGACATTATCTCGGCCCAAATTGAGTCAATTTGTTGCCTTATTATTAAATACATCTAGTATATTAATAATGATTATTATGAAATCTACGTAGTATAGGTTTAATTTTGATAACAAAAACACGAATGAAACACATGGATTCATATTTGAATATTTATGTTAATATACAAGACTTATTGCAAAATTTAATTAGTTGTAGAACTCTGCTTTTTGGATCGTAATTTGTGCATGCGTTGGTTTATTATAATATGGCCTATGTTATACAGTTGAAATGGATGTTTCGGCTTACTATTTTAAAATGTATATCAAGTATTAATATTGAATATAAGCGAGTATATACAAATTTGGTTGTGAGCAGAAGTTTCAGAAGCTGATACCCAAAGCTAGTCAGAAATTGCCAGTAAGCAGAAATTTAATAAGCTGGCTGTTATCAATCCTTAAGTACAGTGACTCAGACTTGAAACATATCTAGATAAGTTCATTGTGACATAACTTTGTTACTTTACTTTGCTTCGATGCACATTTTGTGTAATAGTAGTGACAAGTATATTTAGTTTGTTTGTCACTTTGTTTCTTTAACAAACAAAGTGTCGGAACTGTCCTCCCCAATTTTGATAAAAATTTAGACATATGCCAAACATCGAAAAATAAGACACTCCTATTTTTGTTAACTGCTGATTTTTGGTCATATCTCAAGAAGGAGGTAAGATATCAGCGTGACACAAAAAGTAGCATATTTTATTCCAAAAGGATTTTTCATTATTTTACCGAAGAATCGGCATGCCTCAAATGATGAGGATGAAGAGTATTTTTCAATTTTACTACTAGGCCGCCGTTTTAATTTTAGAAAGGCAATTATTTTTTTATACGTACCACATTAAAAAAGAAGTCAAAGTTATCTGTTTTTGGATGTTTTTTTTTATAATTCCATTGCAAGGGAGAAAATGATTTTTGGATTTTCCTTAAATTTATTATACACTCAGGCAGATTACGTAAATTCAACCTCTGTTGAGGATTCCTACTTCAGTTGGCGTGTGACGATTAGGCAGAAGCTAGTATCAATCTAATATTTGTATGCATTCTAGCTATTGTTTTCACGTACCAATATGCAAACACAGGTTTATCAATATTCTACAGACAATATAATATCATTTCTTTATATTTTGCGTTATCCATCTAAAATTTCATCAATAAAGTATTTTGGTAACACAATACCAAACAAATACTTTAAAATATATATTTTGTTAATGTAAATTCGTCTTGTTTATCATGTTGTTTTCACACATTTGAACTTTTCAACAATATATAAATATTTTTTATTTAGGTACTACTTTTACTAACTCAAAATGATTTTTTGGTGCACGTTGTCAATTCTTTGATATTATAAAGCTGCGTGATGTGTTAACTATATCGACCGGTTTAACGAATGAATATTATCAAAATTTGTCCTCAACTTTGAAATATTATGCTGAAGATGACCTTTCCACATAATCGTAAGTATCGTAAAGTAATTGATATCCTTGATATCGATTCGAGTTTTGACTTTCCTGGATCACAGCTTATAAATGAGCATAACGAAGTAAATTATGACATTAAAAAAAATGTGATCGTCATCAAGATCACGAAAACTTTGAACCCACTGATATAATCACGGACTTTAAACACAATGCTGTTGAATTTTAGAAAAGCGGAAAGATGAAAAAATTATCCTTACAAATTGTTCAAAAGTAAGGTTACTGCCATAATTATCACTGCAGGAACAGCAAGTAGCTGAAAGCTCAAGAAGAATTATATATTCTGAATTTTCAGACAACGCTTAGGTGGGTACAGAAATTTAAACAGAATCAAAATAGTTTCATGAAAAATTACAAATTGTTGTTGAAGTTGTAGAAGCCACAGATGTTGTCAGAGCTATACATAATTTAATATCTGAATATGGATTGGACTATATCTACAACACTAGCGACACTTGATTTTTCCTTTCGTAACATACAGCTATCACATTACAATATTTGTAAAGGACCAGCTATAATAAGGTGTGGGTGGTGTAAAATATATTTATTTGTCAACCTTAATGTAGTAGAACATAGTCATTTTTAATTTGGGTTTATTTTGTGTATCTGTGTCCTTCAATATAGTCAGCTTACTTCTGAATGACAGAATGCAACATCTAGGAAGAGATCTGACGAATAGCTCTGACAACTGTAGCAGATTGCTCTTCCAAAAACGGTTGTTGGAAGTGTTTTCAACTTTCAACTGCATGAGCTAATACTTTTTGATTACCTGTGAACGGGCATTGTAACGGAAAACGAGTCTTCCTACATCGAGCAACTCAAGCTGAATCTTGTGTGTTTTTCTATTCCATTGTGAATGAATTTGCCATAATACACTATTGCGACACTTTGATCATATGGAACTATGTCATAATGATTGTATGGTGAATTTTGATTTTTACACTCATTGGATTATGATTTCAACTCTAGCTCAAAGCCTTTAATACAGCTAAGTCGTAAGCTTTAGGTGCTTCTGCTGACCGTTATTCAGCTCCTTTACAAAAAAATTATCGTTTGTTTTACTCATCCGTCAGAATTCTGCATACTGATGCTGGTAAAATCTCTGTGGAATTAGAAACTGCCTCGCGTGTCGTGTTGCACGGCAATTTTTTTCCGATACATCTGTCATACATTTCACACTTTGTCCATCTATTGATGATTTCTACAGTCCTGGTTTCCGTTTATGTTTACACAACCTTGATGAAGACGAGTCTAACGAGAAACAATTACGGTTAATCCATCATAGATTTCCCATCAACGATTGTGAATTTCTTTCTTAAGTCACTGGCAATGATTTTACACCACAAATTTTTACAGTCGTTTTTTGATCCTTCGCTCCGTAATATTGCCCATCTGCGGATTATTTACGAAATGCTACATAAAGAATTCAAATTTTAATTCTTATCGTGTGATTTATTTAAAGCAAAATGACTAGGTAACTGTATTAAAATGGTAAAATTGAGTTTAAATTTGGGGGAATTGATGTTAAGGATATTCAAAAATCTGTACGTCTAAAGGTTAGTAATCTTCAGAAAATTTACATTTTCTCGAGCATTAAAGAGGAACGCAATTGAGTATTACAGTTTCATGAGACTATAATGTATTTATACCTGACAAATCTACGATTTTTTTTGTTTGGATAAGACTACGTCTTATATCAGTTTGACATATTCTAAGTATGTCAAAATTACACGCATTGAATTAAAAAACAATTATTGGACGATTGAGGCACATTCTAGTCACAGAAATTAAATGACTGGGTCACAGAAACTCAAACATAGTATAACTCAATAACATAATAAGCAACTTTTGTAAAACGATTTTATTCAAATAAATACTAATAATTCTAACCTTTTAGATAACTTCATATGGACCAGCAACTCATTTCTTTTTGCACAATCTTCAGATTTTAGAACTCTAGACATACTTATAGGATTATTTATGATAAAATGCGTATCATGCGTGATGAAATTTCCAGAATTTGAATTAGCTATTATACTAAAAAATGTGCAAAAAATTTATTAAACAAGCTAGTGTATGGTCAAATATGTTGTTGGAAAACTTAATTTAATAATTTTATTGGCTCGGGGACAACATTTTTTAGTTATTTCTTGTTTAATATAAGTTACGTTTTCTAACATTCCAATGTAAACATGTCTCGAAATCAAAAAAGGGGGTTGAAATTAAATAAATACCACGACATACTAATAAAACAAGTGATGCTTAAAAATCCACTAGTATACAAAAATGTACATTTTTATGAAATAAATAGCGCACATTGTATTTTCTGTGGTATGTGCAGATGCAACAACTTCACAAGCTCTATTGCTTGACATGACTACTGCTGCAGAACGTACGCCATGTTATTAAGTGGTGTAGCGCTGTTAATTATATCCTAACAACTCATGAGATGCACCAGAAGCTCCGAAGAAAAGCGTCAAGACACTTATATTATGCAAAGTGAAAGAGACTGATATTTAAAAAGTTTTAGGTTTATAAAACCGAAATCCTTGTCTTACAAAAAGGTACATATGAAAGACACTAGGTTATTAACTTTGAGAAAGTGGATTTACAAGTGTAATTGAAGTAGCAATTTAGCATGAAAAACTAAAGAATGTTAGTTAAATAAGTGTAGTATCATGCTAGTACAAGTTATTTCTAGTATCATGGCAATTGCAAATTATTGCGCTAGTTGAAATCGTTAATCCATTCTTGACTATAATTTACAACTAGTTCAAATATGCAATTTTTATGAGTTAGTCGTTACATGCTGAATATTAAAATATATTTTAAGTACCATAAACGGAGTCTAATATTGCCTCTCTGATACAAAAATGTGTCAGATACAGTAATATACATGATCTAATACACTTTAGGCTGATAGTACGTCAATCAATGTTGTAGTTAAGTTATAATTCCGCAAACCGAGTGATCGAAGTTACACATCATTATCTAGAGAAATCTGAGATCCCAAAAGAGTTCGTTCCAGTATTTGTTGTTGCTTGAGAGAGAAATTAATTATCCCCAAATACACACATACAGATAGCGAAGGACTGCGCTGTGTATCATTTTTATATTGCTGTGTATAAAGCAATCTTCAGGGCTATTGTTTATATGTACTTGGATCAATAAAGTCATTCATTCCCGATTGAGATAGCTTTTTAGCTGGGATATAGTGGAAGAGAAATCGAGAAAATACATCGGCTTACTGCTGTTCGGAGCTTCAATAATGCATTTGCACTAAAGCTGTTATATTGATGTGTGGAAGACCTGAAATTCAATATATGTGTGATATACTTGGCGAAGAATCGAGTAGTTTATTATTATATTTTACCGAGGAACGATAATAGTCAATCTTATGTAACAGTGAAGTGCAATTTTGGTTTTATTTACGTGATTATAACGAAATAAATTTGGATATACGTATATTTAAAAATGTAAATCAGCAGAGGGAGAACCATATATGTATGTATATGTTTGCAGCCCCGTCCTATCCTCTGAAAGTGACTTTTTTCTTCAGCTCAAACAAAAGTTATTATTAGTTAAACAGTAATTGTCCGATAGTAATGCGCGTTTTGAGTTTTTGAAAGTATATATAATGAGGGGCGTTGGTATCTTCCCTTCGAACAAAATATTTTATTTTATTTACCGTATGCGCCAGTGTTGAGAGTTTTCTTTTACAGGTAATACTAATAAATTGGGCAGGACAAATATGTCTTGCTCTTTTAAATACATTTTTAACAGTCTCAGTTAGAAAGTATCTAAGATAATTACATAACCAACCTACATTACTATAATGTAAGATACTCACACACGGATTTTCTTGAAATATGGTTGAATAATTTTTTATTATATCCAAAACATTTAATAACATTAGTTTGATTGTCATATGCCATTTTGAAAGACAGAGATTTATAAATCATTAAATTAGATGGGATAACTTGTAATTTGTGGGGTAACACGAAATGATGGCTGTATGTGGTAACAGACCCGTTTAACGATAACCAATTATTATAGAGGGTATTGGAAAATATGGGTATTTTTGCAAAATGAAGTAACGTGCAATCTGTATGAATAGAACAGATTGCACATCTTTAAATTTTTGAAAATCATCACATTCATAACATCATTAGATATTTATGTACGATTTTATCTGAAGAAAGCAACTGTATGTGTTATTGAGAGGCAGTTACAAGTCAGAAGAATCAGTAAAGCTAGAAACATATTTAAACTCAACATCTTACTACACTATCCAATCCCACGCCATCTTAAGACGTATGATGCCATTACAAAGAGATTTATATCACCTGATATTAAGATGAATGATATCTCAGTTTTATTTCAGAAGTATTGAAATGTGCTCTGTTAGATATATATTTAACCTCAATAAAAAATTAGTATTTAAGTAACAGAATACACCTCCGAAAGCTGATTGGGTAAAACGCTTCGTCGATTTTGGGTTCACTTACCCACGTTCTGTTTTCTTGAATAAATGTGTCCAAACAAACATGTGAGGACGTGGGACGAAATTAGGTGGTAAGACGTTACGTGGAAGAAATTTATAAATTTCATCTTATAATAGAGCTGGGACTGTAGTTAAAAAATTGTTGTCTGAATCGTGAGAGTTAGGTTTCATGCTTAACTGTGGATAGTATGTCAGTATGTCTTATAATAAAATATGTGTTATAAGAACAGCATGATTAGTTTTATTATACTCTAACGTACTTGTGTCAAACCTACATTATCTATTAGATATCTTTATCTTGAGCTCTTAAGAATTGCATTTATAAGTGTAGAAAACGGGTATTAGTCAATAAGGCATGTGACATCTCTAAAATGTAAAGCTTGTTTATTTTATAATAAATAGACTGATACAATATGGTATTAAAGCAAACCATGGCTATTGTGAAGCAGGCTAACATAACGTCTCTTTATTCTGGAATTTCATGACCAACATTATATAAAAAAATATAATGTTTAGAACGTGATTTTTTTGATTCTAACATCAGATACATCAAAGCTTTTATAGGAACATACCAAACAACTACATTGATTGCAATGTAAAGGTATGTTTAGAACTTTAGAGTGTTTAGTAAAAACACATCTAAATTGGTAGGGATAGTGTAAACATATTTATTGCACTTAATTTACCTTTTTGCTAGCACATCAATTATTACCTATGTATATAGGTAATTTTGCATTTGGTATAAATAACTATCACTTGAACAATTATGATCTTTAATTGAAATCACAAATAAAGTAACAGTGGCATAAATAAAAAAACCGACAATAATTACTAATGATTGATAGAATTATAATAATTTTAGAGGAAAGAGCGCTACAGAATTTCATAATGCAAAATAGTAAGTGTTTATATAAGTAAATACTTCAACACAAATTATCCATCTTAAAGAAATTAGATTATCTGAATATGCTTTTGGTATTATTTGCGTTTTTAAATATTCTGCAAAATTGAGAGAAATTCTTTAAATAAAAATGCAAACCAACTGTAAATTTATATTTAAAAATATGATTTGCCGTAGACTGACGAAAATACGAGTTTATGTACAGCTGTAAAATGAGATTACATTCCGAACGTAAAAAGGCGAAAAACCATTCCTTTAACAATTTACATAAATTTATGTATCATACAATTTGTTTTACCGTACAAAACTTTGTCATATTTTGTCATGCCGTACTATATTATTTGTTAAATTAATATCGAATTATTTTTAATAAATTATTCGTGTATTTCAGCTCGCGACTAATTCAATTATTTGTGCAGCTCGGATAGAATTATTAAGGGATTACAATATGTATCGGATCTCAATGTAATAATTGCTGTATTATTTGACGTATCCGTTATTGATTAATAGAAATATATGGAGGTATTAATTAAAACGCGATAGTATAAACAGTGACAATGAGTATGGAGTTCAGATTTAGTTCTCTAACTGTTTGCTATTACAATGTTGAAAGCTAAATCATCTTGGATCGCGTTTCGTTGAGAAAATGCGATAGAAAAGAACTTTATAAAGGGATTTTAACGATTTGCGTTATAAATAAACTATTTATTTTTCAAAATTAACCATGAAAAGATAATATTATTATTATATTGATTATTGATGGTCGGGTCGATAGCCGCAGTGGTTAGGTGGCTGACTATCGTTGCAGCTTAACGAGAGGAGCCGGGTTTTGATTCTCTGGAGGGACGGTGACATTTATCCCAGAGGGTTGAAATCTGGATCGATTTACCATTCGCTGCTGGGAGCAAAGTCATTAACAGCGCGGCATTATAAAAGGCGGTATGATGCTGTCACAAAACCATTTGAACGCAATTTATACACACAAAATATCACCGCGAGAGTTGCAGTGACAGCTAGACAAGTAATACAGCTTACGGGGTCACTGCAACTACGCACCCACCACACATAAAAAAAAGTAGCAACCATGGGAAGTTGTATGTTTGATAATATCAATTACATTCGATTGATTTTCCTCTCAATGGTGTCAACTAAGCTATAAAATGATGCTCTGTTGCTTGTTTCATCTATGTCATTATCTACATTATTTTGTATCAATTGGGCAAAGTCAACTATAGAATAATAGTACTATTGATTAAGCTTTCTATATAATAATATATTCGAAAATAACTTAGCAGAGAACCTGACATTGAGATGTGTTATAAGATCAAAATCGGTGTTGTTTGAGACTAATGTGTTTAGTGATCTGAAATAGTCCGAAACAATTCTTTAACATTCAGTTGAGGTCTTTAGTAATTGATTGTAATAGATGGTCATCAGAGTAAAGCAGGCTTTTAAATATCTCTGTAGAAAACAAATTTAGAGATTGTTTCTTTTAGTTTTTGTATTATTAGAATCACATTAAACCAGACTAATCTATCCGGTAACAAAATATAATTAATACATTAATTCCAACATGAATAAGCACAGCTTACTACTACATGGTTGGGTATAGATGATGCAATTTAGCTCTTTAGCTTTATGTTTGATATCGAGAAAATATCAAACAGCATAACAGAATAACAGCATTAAACGCTTTTAAAGCAAACAATTATTTTCAACGTTAAACGTTTGTTCTGCGTAAGCGTAGGTCAAATTGTGCCATCAGTTATCCTTGTTTTTGTTTACATCTACTTGAAATTGAATAGTGCAGATGACATTCCACGGCATGCTCCCAAACAATAAAGCGTGTCACCAATTTTCCAACAAAGAATTTACGACCGCGGTCCTTTTTGTTTTCGTTTCGTACTCGAGACCGATGAAGAGGAGCTTACCGAACGTTTTCCGTTTGTTCCTTTCTGATATTGTTTTCCGAAATTTACTTTTGTATGAAATTAGGACGTTTATAAATATATGAGTAGGTGGTATATTTGCATAGTAATGTAAGTTTACGTTTTAATAATCCAAAAAGTACACCATATTTTGGGCGAAATTCACTTTCAAAGAGATATTTCATCGCTTGAGTTTAGCTGGCGACGACGTTAACTTTAGTTGTAATTGTAACGTGATCACTGGATCTATCTTTTAAAATCTTAAAAGTTTCAGTATGGTCTTTTGTATAAAGATTTAAAGATGCTGACATCTATTATGCAAAGACACTTAGAAAAAGGTGTTCCAGCAGATGGGATATTAACAAGATGACCGAGGAGCACTAGGTCCAGTGTTTTATGACATGGGAATCTAATTTTACAGAAACAAAAAAACTTTTTGAAAATATTGGAATACCTACTACAGGAAGCTTACTATTTTACTGCAGATGAAATGCAATTACACGAATGTAATTTTTCATTAGACGCCATAGTATTTGGAAAAAGTATGGTATCCATACTGTTTTAAAGAGAGAGATAGTAGCGGCTAAAAATTGAAGGTAAAAGAACTATTGTTGTTAGAAGAACTGCTCGTCTTGAGACGATGAGGTATTCACTACCATAAACAGACGCATCTAGAAAACAACAGATTTAATACAATTAAACATAACTTTAAATAACTTTTTAGTGCAACAACAATCTAACTGTTCAATGCTATTGAGGTCAGATACGTTGTATGGATGGAGAACCCTGGAGTAACATGCCATGAAACAATTGTTTATCTGAAAAATTCAATATATTAGAATTATGTTGATTTTTTGACTCGAAAGAGAAAAAGACATATTTTATCCTCGTGAAATATTTTTTCTGTATTGTTTGTAAACGTTTCAAGTTGTAATCATTCAAAATGTATACATATCCATCAGTATTGCTTGTATCGCGATATCCCGTTATTCACTTTATGTTATATTAAATTACTGATTAGTAAATTGATACTAATGAAGAAATGCGACAAGATTTGTCTAGTTTTAAGTGAAGAGAGTTACTGAAAATAATGACTTCGAAGATAAATTTTAAAGTAAGTAACACACAAAGTTAGTACTTGTGGTGGCAAGATAATTCTAACTGCCGAATCCCAAAAGAATTAGTTATATTTTCATAGTTACCAATGAACAAATCGACAATACAACAGAAAAAACAATTTCAACAAGAGACGTAAAAGTATTTTGTGCTTTGATTTATTAAGAAAGGGGCAAACTGTTGTATCTTGGAACGTTAAACTTCTTTATGATTTAATAAGAAACTTGAAAGTTGATAGATTAGTAGTTTTCGAAACTTTGATTTAATGGGATGTTATGGATATGAACATACATACATATGGTATTGCTTGCTATGATACGACACCTTTAAATAGTGTTACGCGAACTGGAATAAAGCAGCTCATGTTTAGCAGCTCATTTTGTTTATATATCTTTTCAACGTAATATTTTAGTGTTTGGATATTAGTGCTCTCACTATTATTAAATTTCCAGAAGATATCAAAGATCAAGGTCCAGATATCAAGATCATTGTAGTACCATAGTGAGATCACGATGGTAGCAGGTATTATCTTAAAAGCACGCTGTCGTCGCCGTTTCCTAGAAAATGTAATAATAGAAGCTACTGTTCAAGAAGAAGTTTTAGTAAGTTTGGATTAATATTGTCGCAAAAATCCATACTTTAAGATAACAACACGTCATGAAGTCAGAAATATTCAATATAGATGCACGACATGCAATATACATAAGTTATATGGTATTGCAAGCAGCAAACTATGAATACTTTAATGTTTTAAATTTTAATGTTTATCAAAAAATTAACAGTATCATAACAGACTAGTATTTACACAATTTTAAGTAGCAATAAACGCATTCCTGCTAAAGTATTAAAAACGAATCTAGTACAGCACATTAAGAGAAGTATATGTTTATTACAATGCTTCATTTAGAGTTTCATTAGTCATTAAACCTTTTCCACGGAATGACTTTCGCCAGGATGAAAAGATAACAAGATAAATATATGAGAGAGGTGAAATAAGATTCAAAAAGTGTACAAGTACGGTCCTTTTCATATTAAGCTCACTGGGGTTCCGTCAACATATTAAAATTTAGTATCCCTTCACGTGAGGATTACAAAATAGACGTAATTAAGATTAAATTTTAAAGCGTTTGGGCGGAAATGAGTCGTGTTTTAACATTTCAGGCAAGACAGACGGTTTAGGTGGCAAATTCGCTGCGGAATTTATAAACGGACTTGTTTGCTTAACGCGTGTTCTCATTTACTGTTCCTTGTGTATGACGTATACTTTTCGAAATACAGTAGTATCTCATTAATCAGGACTTCGTCTCTTTGGTAGTCTATGCTAACGCATAATATCTTTTGGGCATTAATTATTAAAGCACTTCCATTTAAACAAATCCTATTATATATTATTCTCTCAATGTAGTGTTTTCGTAATAATTATGAGGTACACTAACATATATATAACTTGTAAGTTATATTTTTAGCTTATTATGTTTAGTCTGTGTGTCTTCTCAATAGATAATCGTTGTAATTGTTGTAATTCTTCAAATTGTGGTGGAAGAATCAGTGGATGATATATTAAGTTGACACTATGGCTACATTGTATTTTGTCTTTCAGATTCGGCGGTCTGAAATTTATTAGTGTTATTTTCGCCATTTTTCAATGATTGGTGTGACGACAAGATGTTATTATCATTAAAAAAAGCACCTAGAAAACGACAGTTTTAATAGAATTCTAATAAAAATAATTTTAGATAACTTTTTCGTAGTAAATTTAGACATTTTGAAAAAAAAATGTTATCAGAAGTGTATATAATCGTCATTAAAAATTTCAAGTGGTGTAAAAAGGAACTGATGCCACGGTTGCAAAAATAGTTCAGTGTGACTAGGTAGATATAATATTGCACTTAACCAGAATGGTTTACATTCAGCAGCTAATTAACAATAAACTAAGCTAATTGCCTCTGCATTTTTTATGCAAAATTACATGTATGTAGGATTGACTGTCGGTGACTGAAGTTTCTACTCTGGCAAGGTCCAACTCTACGCACGACTCACAAGCAAAGGCACCCAAGTGGTCACCTCCGATTTTGATCAAATTTGGTAGGGACACAGAATACCGAAATATATTTGACCCGTATTTTTTTTAGCGTCCCGTTTTTGGTTTTAAGGGCTGTAATGAGGGCTCAAAGGTACTCCCAAAAATACATTTTTCGCAATATTTCGGAAACAAGAAGAGATATCGAGTTCGGGTAAAGACGAGATTGTTCCTTGTTAACAACCCTACATTTTAGATTGAAAAAGAACAGTGGCGCACGCGCAGGGTCGCCCCTCATTACATTTTGCTAAAAAAATTTTGTTATTTTCTGGTTGATATTTATTATTACTGTTTATGATAATGCACTCTAGAAACTGTGACAAATAAACAAATGCATTTATTATTACTTATAGATTTTTATATATTCTAAACTAAACAATTTCTCGCTTAAATACAATGCGGCAATAAATTTTATTCTAAAAATCTAAAGAGAAATAGTCTACGATAGGCGTATATAAAAATGATGACATCTTTCCTAAAACGAGCATTTAGTGTAGTTTACAGATAAAAAGAAAAAAAATAATTTCATAATATACAAGGGCGGAGGAGTTCGAAAAATCACATTTTTCGAACCCCCTAACGACCCCGCGCGTGCCTCACTGCTCTGTTCGACCTAAAATGTAGGGTTGCTAACAAGGAACAATCTCATCTTTGCCCGAACCCAATATCTCATTTCGTTTCCGAAATATTGCGAAAAATGTGTTTTTGGGGTACTTTTGAGCCCTCATTACACCCCCTAAAACCAAAAACGGGACGCTAAAAAAATACGGGTCAAATATATTTCGTTATTCTGTGTCCCTACCAAATTTTATCAAAATCGGAGGTGACCACTTGGGTGCCTTTGCTTGTCAGTGGTAAGTTATCGAACTTCAAGTTTGTACAGAAGATCAAGTCCTCTTTGCGAGGATTAATTTTTTGCGAAGTTGATGACAATGATGGGAACATGATCATTGTTTGGAGAATATTTTAGTTACAATAAATTTTGCTGATGGGGCTTAAAATTGTTTTTGTTAAAATAACTTATTGCACATACATCAGTTTAGAAACCGATCCAGAGACTACAGAACTAACGGAAAATTGCAGCCGTACTAATGACTATTACGTAAGACAGCATTATAGTTACTTTTTATAGCTTTAATCCAAAATATCACTGCACTTGCAGACCAATTAATCAGGAATGAATTAGAAATAAATTTATTCCAAAACAAAATTAATTATGTTTTCTTAAAAAATTATTCCATATGCTTTATTAAAACATAAACATATGTATAAGAATTCAGTCAAAAATCAATCAAAACTGTGTTAAACAAAACGCGAAAAATGATATGTAGCAAGTATAAATGATGTGAACCTTATTGTATAATAAATAATTCCGTGTCTATATTTGTAAACTATTATAATTAGATCTTAGATCTTCCCATTTATATATCAATACGTATTCTGGCCTCTAATAGAATGAGATTGAAAACAAATTAGTCGATACGATTATAATATCAATTACAGTATTCGTGAATATCCAACCAGCAGAAAATATGTTCTAAATTTAGTGCAGTTTATAACTTTTCGGTGGTGTTAGAGACTTGTACACGTATGTCCAATGTAGAGAAATAGTGAGAAAGGATAAAAATATCGATATAGAACGATGCGTTATTAAAAAATATTATACTGCTTATATTAAACCTACAATGAATATGTTGCGAAACATTACATCTATTACATCACTTTGATCATATTTTTTATTCTAGCTAAAAGCGAGGATATTTCAATGCAACGGTTGCACTTTTTGTTCGCTTTGTACTTGTTGTTGCTATACATGGAAGGGTATCTACTAGCTACCCACGGTGATTTTTTATATTACCGGAGGGAAGGACTACGTAATTATGATGTAGCATCAAATATAAAGGCTTGCGTGGGTGATGTTTGCGACAAACACAGAAAGACAATTTAGATTAACTGAACTATTAAGTTTGTGAGTGGTTAGTATATTTTAGGTTTAACGTTTTCCTATATATAAGGACTCCTTTAATACCCCTTTGAAATCATTTCAGCTGTAGGTATGCTCTCGAAATTAGCATTAAAATACACCTACCTTTATTATTAAGTTTTAGATAATAAATAGGACGCGGCTATTTCTTCTTAAATAAATGCGATATTGCTGAACATTAATCATTATCAGAAGGATTTCATCTTTAGCGTGGTTTACATGTCGAGTTACCGTGGCCTTCTGGTATCTCTACCAATTTTTTGCTTCGAAGCGAAACGTTGAGTTAGCAGATTTTGTATTAAAAATCATATGTTATATATTAAAACAATTATTTGCGTGAATCTCTCCTTAAATTGTAGTATAGAATTCAAACACACGATTGTTACTAACATTTTACAATTTTGACAATTTGTTGATTGAAATTATTTGATAAAATTTTTGAGATCGAAATTTAATTGTGTATTTGAAATAAATCAAATTATGTGTAATGTTAATTTAGACAATGGATATTAGTTTCCATTCATTATTGTAACAAAGACACAGAGAAAATTATCTATTTATTTTAAACTAAATCTTACTTCAAATGAAACAATTGTAATTGAACTTTATTTCACCGGCAGTGTTTAATAAGATCTTTATGTATGTATATATATCTTATCTCTAATCTAAAGGAAATATTTTCAATCTTTATGTTCGTACCCATTAACTATTTTATTGTTTTATATTGCCTACAGAGCGTAAATCTGCTACTAATTCAATATGTTAATTCTTAATTCAGTATCGTCTCTATTATTCAAAAAGCGGCATCGTTATAGGTGACTAATACAGCAAAAAAGACTGCATAAATATGTATATCGACGTACAAAGAATCTTCGGTAGAGAAAAAGTATTCGCAAAAAAGACGTTTTTGTAGTATACCTAAGTTTAGCTCTTTGTATGTACCTTATATTAAACAGTGTTGATTTTAATTTCAGTACGTGTTGTATCCTCTTATCAATTATTTAAAGTATTGAGTGATTTTCTACTTTTATATTTATGTGTTTGTGATGTGGTAACTAAGATGATCGCATGATGTTTTTTATTTACAGGTAAGTGTTAACTGGAGCATTTTTCATGCGAATATCGACGGATAAGTTTGATGTCAAGTCAAGAATCCAGGTAATTAATATTTTTACCGATCGTCGTAGATCTTTTGTTTTGTAATTTGGTTAGAAATATCGTAAAAAGATTATTTAAATGGTAGAAAACTTCTAATAATGTTTATTCTTTGTCAATAAAATAAAGCTTTATTATAATTATTTAAATAATGTAATATTTAGTTCAGGTAAATTATAATGCAAAAAAATTCTAACCAATTTTGGAATTGATGATTGAATAGATCCTAAATCATCTAATAAAATTTTCATTGTGGCTATTTGATATCTATGTCTGCTCATTCTTCCAATTATCATTTATGAGATGATTAAATTATATACATATATGTACAGTGGCGAGCTTTTAAAACGAGACCCCTCTAAGCAAACGTCGACCTTATCGACACAATGTAGGAGTAAAACAGATCTCCTTAGCTTGGGAGAATACATAAATGGTTCGCTGTATTTTCGCAGGTACCCAGTTGCGGTATACCCTTGCGTACGGATTATATTTAGGTAATTCTTGTTACTGTTGCATTATAATTTATAATAATACAATTCTTATTTGTATTTAGAACAGCATTCTCTCTTGAAATTTATATGAAAACAACTTAACCGATATATGTACGATAATGAATGATGTATAACGCAAAAAGACTATTGGAATTAAGTAAATGTCGGTTTTTTTTCGAGAACGGAATAAATGAAAACAACAAAGTGTGTATGTATAAAATTTAAAAACGTTTTAATAACTTACAAATTTATTAAAAACGTATTGTGTGACTAATGATATACTATGAAAATGTTACTTTAAATAAGTTTTCTATTTTGTAGTTGTTTAACCATAATTGGTATTAATTTGAAGTTAAATATTTGGCTGGAGGATGGATTCTACTCTGCAGAATTTTTTCCATGCAGCTACATGGTTTACAGGTGTGATAGAAGGCTTACTGAAACTGGTAAAACAACCGGTGGAGGTGTATTGCTAGCAGTAAAAGACTCATTTGCGCCAACTCCTATAAATTTATCTATATTGTTGCACTCTTTTCCACTCATAGATGTAGTAGGTGTAAAATGTGTATACAAGAATCATTTCACTTTTCACATATTTGTTATTTACGTTCCACCTTATGTAACTATTCATTGCTTTGAAAGCTTTTTGGATGCCCTTGGGCAGTATACTTTACATACTCAGAACCTTTTGATCCTTGGCGACTTTAATATTACTCACTTCAATAATACCAACATAAATGATCCTTATACACAAATCATGACGCACTTCCTTGCACTTAATAATTTAACCCAACATAACATCATTACAAATGATAATAATCGCCTACTGGACTTAGTTTTGTCGACATTCGAAGCGGAGGTGCTTAGAGACCCTTTCCCTATTTTGCTAGAAGATGAACACCATCCAGCATTACAAATACTCTTACCATATTCCATTAGGAAGTTTAAGAATTTTAGCAATAACCAGCACAATAAATGTTATAATTTTAAGAAAGCCGATTTCCAGCAACTATATCAAACTTTAGCTTTAACCGATTGGAGCTTTATGAACACTGTTTCTGATGTAAATTCAGCGTGCAATCTGTTTTATGATAAACTATATTCGATATTTGATGTACATGTTCCACTTTATAAAACACGCAATAGGAGTTATCCTATATGGTATTCCTCGCAAATCATATATAACATTAAACTTAAAACGTATTACTTCAAACAGTTTAAACAATCGCGAAGCACATTTGCATTGGATCAATACAAACGGTTAAGAATTGAGGTTAAACAACAAGTAAAGATTTGTACAAAGACTATGTTCTTAATTCAGAGACATCTATTATTGAAGACCCTCAGATGTTTTGGACTTTTGTTCATAATAGAACTGGGAAATCTCGAATACCGTCAACAGTCACTTATGATGATTCTACATATGATAACCCACAGGATATTGTAAACGCATTTGCTCACTATTTCAGCAGCGTCTACACAACAGGTTCAGGTGATAGAGAATTGTCATCTATACATACTTCTACCCCATACATACACATACCTCTGATTGATGAAGCTGAGACTGACGCCGCCATTAAAAAACTGAAAGATGGGATGACAGCTGGACCAGATGGTATCCCGAGCTTCGTACTACGTGACTGTCGGACAGTTCTTACCTATCCTCTTACCAAGATTTTTGGCTTAGCACTATCGTCTGCAACGTTTCCTGAATTGTGGAAACCTTCCAAGGGGAGTCCAATTTTAAAGGGAGAATCCCCCAGTGATGTGCGGAATTACAGGCCAATATCGATTCTTAACAACTTCGCAAAGATATTTGAATCTGTTCTCTATTCAAGAATTTATCCAATGGTTAACCACCTGATATCTCCAGATCAACACGGATTCATGAAAAAACGATCGACAGTTACCAATTTGGCTCATTTTACCCAATATACACTTGATCAATTCGACTCTTGTGGACAAGTGGATACTATTTATACAGATATATCAAAAGCTTTTGATAGAATTGAACACAATTTACTGCTACAAAAATTGAGGATGATTGGTTTTAGTGATTCCCTAGTAGCATTTTTTTTAAGACTTATCTGAATAATAGACAACAATATGTAATCTACAATGGATACAAATCGCAGCTGTTTCATGCAACTTCAGGTGTTCCGAAGGGTTCTAATCTCGGGCCACTATTGTTTACTCTATTCATTAATGACTTGATGGACTGCATTAATACTGATAAATGTATGTTCGCAGATGATCTCAAAATCTTTACCACAGTAAATTCTATTGCTGATTGTTATTATTTACAAGATCTGGTCAATCGGTTAACCGAGTGGTGTACTAATAATGGTTTACAATTAAATGTCAACAAATGCAGAATTATGAGCTACACTAGAAAGCAGAACTCTATTCTATTTGACTATACCATCAATGGAACTTCACTTGTTCGAGAAAAAGTTGTGAGAGACTTGGGTATTTATCTTGATGATTCCATTACCTTTTCCACTCATCGTGAAAACATCGTAATGTCAGCTATGAAAATGTTAGGATTTTTGATTAGAAGCTCTCCTTTGTTTCATATTCAAACAATTAAATTACTTTACTTCGCATTCGTTAGATCTAAACTGGAGTATGGTTCTCTGATCTAGCATCCATTCTACACTTCCCACAAGGAAACTGTTGAGAAAGTTCAAAGAAAACTTTTAAAATATTTATACTTCAAGCAGGAAGGTTCGTACCCCGAGCGTGGCTATGACTATCAGCTTCTGCTTCACCAATTTGATGTTGAATCGTTGGAGGTTAGACGACAATTACAGCTTATAAAATTTGTGTTTAACCTTATGAATAACAATATTGATGCTCCTTATCTCTTATCTCGCCTTCAATTTCTTGTCCCTCGTTCATCCTCAAGGTCCTCATTCACATTCTATACACCATATGCTCGCCTAAACTCTTCACTAAATTCCCCTATAGTGTCAATGTCACGCAGCTTTAATCTAATATCATCACTTTGCGACATACATTTTACACTTCTACAGACAATATTGTCAATAGCAATTGATCAGTTATCGTGATTCTGTAATTCTTTGACACAATACAATTTTATGTAATTTTTTTTTCCTCATTGAATTTTTAATGTTATGTTGAGTTCAAGTAATCATTTATACTCAACTTTTGTAGTTCTTATTGTAATATATTAATTGTATCTTTTGTCCTTTATTTGGAGCAATCTGTTGGGCAAATAAAATATTATTATTATTATTATTATTATATGTGACTTGAATAAAATAGGTAATTAGGTTTACGTTTCGGCTTTTCTTTATTTAACCAAAATTACATTAAGCCTTCTTCAGAACTATAACATAAAAGTAAGAGTATTGTAACCTTAGTTTATTAATGTAAAGCAATTTATCTTTTTTTTTATAAATATATAAAAATATTACCTGTATTTTAATTGTTAGACAAGGAAATGGTGTTAGAACCATTGTATTTGTAGAGTCAAAATAATTGTTCAATTTAGTTAAATGTCGTTATAAAATTGTAAATAGACAGAGACATTTTTACAGTTAAGACATACAAAGACAAATAATATATATAAAATTGAAACAAAATATTTTTATATATTTATAAAAAAAAAGATAAATTTACATTATATAAACTAATGTTACAATACTTTTACTTTTATGTTATAGTTCTGAAGAAGGCTTAATGTAATTTTGGTTAAATAAAGAAAAGCCGAAACTTAAACTTAATTACCTATTTTATTCAAGCCACATATCCAAACATTTAACTTCAAATTAACTTTAAATAAGTCAATTATCAAAAACAAAACGTTTAGTGCTAGATGTGAGCTCCAAAGATGTAATAAATCGATTTTTATACATATACATATATAAGACGAAATACACAAAGAAACTACAATATCTGCAATTTTAATGGCCAACGCAGATATACTATTAAATTTGGAAAAATGCGTCAACGATCACTTTATTATTCGCAACAGATAATAGCGAACAGTAAATTGTAAATTTTTGACTTAAGTTGGCAACACGTCTGTAATTTTATGTTAGCACACCTGATTTTTAAATTTAAATTTGTCAAAGCAAAAGTCATACGAATAAAACCACTCAATTTCATTTTAACAATGGTATTTATTATTGAGCACATTGTAATGTGTTGTGTTAATTGTAACATTAATTGTAATGGCTTATTTTCGAAGCGGCTTACAAACATGCATAACGCATCCAGATGATACAAATGACATAACCTACAAAGTTGTACCTATATACGAATAACCAGGCAAGCCAATTTTTCAGTGTTGCCAAAGTAAATATTTGTTACAAACATTTATAGTCACTTGGTACTTGTTAAAAGCAATCATTACACTAATAAGTAAAGGGGAATGAAAGGAACCATAATTAATGTTGAAATAAGTTTTATATCCCCTTCTTTATAGCGCTTTGCAAAAACAATTACATACGGATTATCTGTCATTTGATTTCTTAGAATTTCTTCAAATTCCTTTTAGGGAACGTCATTATATGCAAATTTACATGCATTATTGTCGATGTATGTATGTGTATGGATGTAATGTATGTTTCATCTCATAGCAGGTATCAGACGGAAGATTGTTTGTTTACCAGATCATAAATTTACAGTTGACAACTTTTGTATTTGATATATGTAAGTTTACGACGTCTCCGTTCCGATTGCTAAGAAGGGCTATGAAATTCCATAACGGTGTCGGTTAAGGTGCTCTCCACTGTACATACCGGACGCGCGCGCACGAGCTGCTGAAACGTTTAGTGTAAGATGAAAAAGAACAGCGAAGAGACGTCCCTTAGTTAACACAGGAAACGTATATCGGTACTGGTTGCTTGGACAAATGCATTCATTGTATCTCTTTATCTGACATATTAAAATCCTATGCCTGCTCTAACACATTGAAGATCCTATCAACAGATCGAAGTGCTCAAACACGACAGAATGCATTTGAGATAGCAACAGACTTGCGCCTGCGTACATGCACATTAGACTCAGCTATCAAGGTGATGCGAAGAAATTGATAATACACCGAGAGTTCAGACAGAGCATAACATAGCGCTTCCCAGTTACAGTCGCCCACACATTGCTAATGCATCTATCAGCAGGTCGAACGCGCGCATACTGTATATGTGCTGTTTGCTGTCATTCTAAATATCTCTCATGCTACTTTACTTTTCACACGTGGTAGGTAGCAACCAAGTGTGAAATTATTCCTATACTGTATTATATAATTTAGACTACGTTCATTAACTTTTCACAAACAAGTATTACTAACGGAAAACTCGTTTGCTTGGCTGAATATGAACTAATCAAACGTACCACGTTTTTTCATGTATTTTATGTTTATACTGTTATTATTCTTCTCTCAAAATAATGTTTTAATAACATACACATATACAGTGACATTAAGGCGCCACAAATATTCAACCTGCTAAGTAAATATAGACCAGGGCTGTACAACTGCAAATGCCCCAAGGACCGCTTTAAAAAACTATGCGGTTTGGAGGGCCGCATTATAAAATACTTCGTATATGCAACTGTATCAGTGAGTTTTAATAGGTATGGTATACAAAGAACAAACGCATTTGTATTATTATTTATTCAAAAAATATCAAGTTACAAAAAAATTAGTAGGAAGTTTGAGGACGTTGGTTTTCACTAACTAATGCAATCAATATTAACGTTAATATTTGTTGTTGATAAATGAAGCAACTGAGTAAGTGACTTATCAGAGAGGGAACATCTATATTTTGAATTTCATGTTGGAAAAGTTGCTTTCGCAGAGATACGTACTTCCCAGCATTGAGCCCAGTGTAAGTCCTAAGTTAGGCAAGTTGGGGTATCGTTCTTCTTGCAGCAACTTGAAAAAGTCTAATCCAGTTTCAGTTCTGCCTTGGTAAAAAGGATCTGACACAATTCCAGTTGAAGGTCTGCTCTGCTTACATTCTCAACTGAAATTGTAAGGTTCTGAGTAAAAACTGAAATCTCTTTCATTTTTTTCAAGTTGCTAAATCGATTTTCGAATTCTCCTGCAATTGTGTCAATGTATTTTATATGAGGTAAATTTGAAATTTCCTTCAAATCCTTCATTTCTTCAAAATGCTCTTTACAACTTAGAAAAAATGAAAAAGCATTTTTTTCTAATGAAGACTTGAAAAGCTTAATTTTACTCTTAAATCCTTTTATGTGTCCCAATAAGTTGGCAATATTCTGCTGTTTTCATTGTTGCTTCAAATTCAGTTCGTTAAGGTGAGATATTAGGTCTGTTAAAAATACAAGGTCTGCTAAAAATTGTGCATCTACCATTGATTTTCCAGTTTCGTAGTGTTAGACTTAACTTCATCTTTAAGAAAAATAGGTATTTCCGTGCGTAAAGTGAAGAATAGTTGCAGTTTCCCGCGCTTAACCAACGAATATCGGTGTGAAGTAACAAGTCCCCATATGTAGCACCTACTTAGGCTAGAAAATCACGAAACTTTCAAAACACGATTGCTCCCTCGAATCATCTTGGTTATTTTAACAACCACTTTAATGAGATTCATTTGACATAAGGATTTTCCACACAGAACCTCTTGGTGAACAATACAGTGTATCACAGGACAGTTAATGTTGTTTTGTTTTAAGAGTCCTGCAAATCCAATTTCAGTTCCTACCATAGCTCCTCCATCAGTGACAATACAGGAACATTTATAGAATCCCCCGTAGTCTGAAATCAAAACTTCAAAACTATCCGTACATTTGGTTGTACCATGGAGAGGAATAAGATCAAGCATCTCTTCAGCTACACTAAAGTCGTTTTGAATAGTTCTGATAAAAATTACAAGCTGGCTAATGTCGGACAGATCAGTGCTTTCATAAAACATAGCGAAAAATATTTACATTTTTCAACCGTGTCATGTAGTTTTTTGGATACATATTGATTAATATGGTCGGGTGGACCATGACCGGGTGGTTTTGCAATTGTTTGATGCGACACTGAGACTGTTTCGAATTTTTCGATAATTTTTGTTTCATTGAATTGTTTTGCCATTTTGGTCAGTGGCGACACACGTTATTTAATTTGTATTTGTATTTTATCGTTAATGTAAGAATTGTGCATATTTCGAATTTGAGAGCAATTTATACATTTAGAAACCCGCCCCGCGGGCCGCATGTTGGACAGCCCTGATATAGACAAAAAGAAATAAATAAAAATGCAATATAATTATGCAATTACAAATTCTTAACAATATAATATTTTTAACTCTTTGGAAGGTGTGATATATATAGGTTTCTTTAACACTTGTCCAGTTTTAGAAAATATGCGTTTTCAGGAAATTGAAGTAGCTGTTTTGCATATGTGGAAACATATTTTTTCTTGGCTACTAACTAATAAGCGAATCTTAATTTGGAGTAAAAAAAGTTTGGTTTATATGCAAATTTAATTCAATAATACTCGGAGATGCAGCATTCTAATTTTGTAGGCTATTGCTAATCGATTGATTACGAAATGACGCTTTCTCTATATTTTCTAAATCATTTTATTTCCTATGTTGAAGTCCTTCGGGTGTTGTCGCGTAGATAAGTTTGCACTTGACGTTTCGCTGATCATGCTGCCAGCTTCTTCAGAAGGTTTCTAAAGACTGATGTTGTTGTCTTCTGCTCCTCGTTATATACCTCGCTTCTATATAATATACCGCACTTTTCTCTAGGGTTCTTTAGGGTTTCTATTATGTATATATTTAAAAATTAGTAACATTTTTGTGAGTTGCGTTTTCATTCAAAATTTCTTAGAGTGTTAAGTTCATAAATTTAGAGTACCAGAGTTTTAAAAAGAACTACTTTAATAAATCGATCAATCGCATCTAAAGCTGATTTCACCTGGTCCTGACGTATCTTTTTAGTTTAAGTTGTGGAAGCTCTGCTAAATACATATATTACTATTTAAAATTATTTAGTAGTGTTGTCTACTTAATTAACTCAAGAAGCTATTTAAAATGATTTAAAAATCCGCTTAATTGACGTATTAGAAGGATCTTTTATAAATAGTTTTATCTGACAAAATCGATTAAAATTACAATTCTAAACAACGAAAAATAGACTTTTCATTGTGCCAGAAAGAAAAATATGTGACTCTGATACTATCTTTTCAGCCACGTAAGGTTCCCGTGTAACAGTCCTTTATAATTGAAAACATTTTAATATTGTCTATACTCTTAACTACATAATATTTAAATATTCTGACTCATGTATACGCGGATTAGACTAGAAGCAAAAAATGACGAGTTTGCCTTCTAGTTCCTAAGAAAAATGTTCCCCGTGCTCATCGCTCACTTTTAGGTGCGACTGCAGCAAGTGGATTTTTAAGGATATTTTACAACTCACATTTTTAGAAAATGTTATAAGATCTTTGACAGTATCCCGGAAATTTTCCGCTTTTCTACTTCACAAAAAACTGCGAGTAACATTTTTCAATGTTTGCCAAGCAGCTTTCTCTCTTTCTCTTCTTTTTTTCTGTGTCACTAATTTTAGGAAACTTTGGTTTTAAGTACACGAAAGTGGGAGTATTGTTCGTAGTTTTGATGAAATTAATAGAATGCATTTTGAAGCTTTTCCAATGATAGTTCAAAGTTTTTATATTTTTCTTTTATATTAGTAGAGAGAGTTACATGTAATGTTGGGAATTTATTGCCATTATGCAGAAGCGCAGCTTTTAAATTAACTTTAGAGGAATCAGTGCAAGCGACGGTACCATTTGAGGTAGCTCAGTTGGCTTCACCATATTTATCGTATAATGCGTTATGAGGTGTTATTGGACAAAAACATTGTTTAAAGTAGTAATTCGTCTAATTAACACTCCAAACTACATATGTCCTTGTCGATATGATGGTACTAGAAAATATATTATTGAAACTTGAATTAAACTTTCTGTCGCTACTATAGGTTTCTACTTAAAAAAATACATTATTGATACTACTGCGCAAAGTTTAACTGAGAATTTTCAATTACCTTTACAACGTTAATTATTGTAAATATGATTTTGTGAATTAAAGCTATTTAATTCTTGTCTCGAATAAGCCGACATTATTCGGAGAGAATTTAGCTAACCATCAATAAAGGATTAACCAAACCTCAGATTTGTTATAGTTGAAAATTTTCGTTTGTACGTAAATAGAAGTACTGCGTAGTAACACTTTCGGCATTTGCACATTAATAAGTTTTACGATTTATTTTTTGATTAGTCCATATTTTCTTATTTTACAAGACGTATTTATCTACATTTGATCTGTGAATAGTTGCGAGAGGATTGGAATATATCAGTAGATTTAGCTATAACTTACAAATATATGTAGTAACAGCAAAATTTAAGCAAGAAGAAATTATTTGGAAGATTATGTGAATTGAGATTGTTACAGCTCAAAAGTTTTTGATTTTAATTTTTTTATATATCGGCGTATGAGTGGTTATTTGGGAATTATGGGGGAAAACATAAAAAGAAATGTTAAATTAAAACAAGAACATATATATGTATTTAGTTTTAAAAGAAAACAGGTGTTTTTTCTCTTATTATTATTTATGAAATATTCATGGAAGAATGTTTGGAACAGACCAACTACGACAATTTTAAACAGTTCTCAAAATTTAAACTTTAGTAGTAATTTCTAAAAGTAAAACAAATAGGACCGATATAATGTATAGGAAAAGGTTTGGACGTGTTTGTGGTTTTTCTAAAGACTAGTTCCTGATATACCTAGTCGCTGTAACGTTACTCGATACCACTACTTTCTTAATAATACCAATATACAGTTTGAACGAATTGAAAATTTAAATAGCCAATAGATTTCTAAAATTGGTAATATGCAGCGCTATGCTATGACAGTGTATTTAATAGTTCTTGTAGTACAGCAGGAGAAAAAAGTACGCGGACAGTGCGCGAAAGAAGGAGGCTTCTTACTCAAACCCTACGGGAACTTTATTGTCCTAGAGTGCATACAAATAATGTCTGTGCTACAGACAGTCCATGTAGGTATACTAAGTCAATAAAGTACCCGTGCATTTTGAGTGAAGGGCGTCTTTCTTACATGCACTGGCAGGATACTTTTTTCTCCTGCTGTACAAGCTTTAAAAAATATTGATATAATGAGGTATCAGTTTCTCAGAGATGTAAACACGCTTAATCATTTTTTCTTAAATCTGTGCTGGGTACTAGTTGCAGTTAATATATCTAGTTATCGTTCCATACACCTTTATCAAAATATACGAAAACAATCCTGTGCCTATAATGGACAAAAACTTGTCTTACTAATCAACGGCTGAATCAAAAAGTGCAGGAATTGTCACGTGGAAAGGCATATCATTATCAATACTATTTATTACAGTTTTTATTAACAAATATACTTATAGATGACAAATCAATTAATAAGTGGTAAAACTAATTTAAGAAATTATTACTTGCTGCATCGCCCGTCTGATTTTTTTGCCAATATATTGCGTACTGATAAGTAATACAACGTTTACCTGCTAAACGCATAAAGTAATATAAAAATTAAGGTTAATTCAGATATGCGTTAGCGCTTTTGGCGCTCTATAAATCTGATCCGGTTAGCGCCAACAATTGTTCTGTTTATAATAGCTGCGAATATAATCTCCGCATACCTACAGAGACCCTAGTGCGTCTAGCACAGTGATTTAAGTTTTTATGGAAAATAAATCAATAAGTTGTTGTATTCGTAGTGATAATAATTAGTGATAATTAATAGAGCTTTGATATTGCAATTTAAAATGCGGCGTTGCATCTGATATACATTAACTTCTATTGTTGCAAAACTATATTTTCAACCTAGGTTGAATACAATCTCAATTAAATTAAATGGGTTGAGTATAAATTTCTAAATATATTGTTTCATTTGGACTGTTTTTCAGTTTATGTAGGAGAAAACGATTTTCTCATACATATTTATAAAGATTCAGACTCTGAACCTTTCCATATGTAGGCATTTCACTTTCAGCAAGGAGAGCCAAATTCTTCTCGTGTCCGATAGCTAAATCAGATTAAAGGTAATTGGATGAAGTTTTATTCCACGTGCGTGTGGAAATCCCAACGACCGGACGGTTTGGTTTTCATATGTTGTCAATATCGACGGAATTGCGTTGTAGTGGATACAAACATTCAGTAATATAGAAACAGTGTATACAATTATAGAATCAGTTTCTGATTGTAATTATCTGTCTACAAAAGTTGTTTGGGTTTGATCATAATATAATTAGACATACATGCATACATACATATTTGTTAAAGATAAATTCAAGAGAATTCATTTGGGTTTGTAAGAAAATTATATTATGTATATAAGTGGAAATATCCACCGTACGGATTTATAAATATCTAATTCCTCTCGTGAGAGAGTCAAAATCCAAAAAGAGTGTTTACCATTTAGTTGCGTATTTATATTTGTTTTAATCTAACGTTCTCAAGTTAGTAACGCTTCTCATTGTAATTTATTCTCTAAGAAACTCTGCTGTGCTTGTTTTGTTGATCGAATTTATAATACATGTAAATGTTAACTAAGGAAAGGTTGAAGTCAAAAAAGAACAATCATTTTCTCGTTACTACGCAGAACCGTAACCGTTTTGTTGTATTTAAGATTTACTGGCAGAGATCACCTATACAATATGGCCGCGTGCGTCTGCACTATAGCGATATCTGTAGTGCAAGCGAAACACATAGAGGTGTCTGTGTATTAGCACGGTAAATAGACGATAAATGTGGATTTTTTTGACAAATGCGAGTACATCATAGGCATATGCGTAATACTAGCTCTGTTGTAATCCAGTCGAACAATGCGTCTACATGTTTACCGTTCTAACACATGGTCACCTCTGTGTGTTTCGCTTGCACTGCAGGTATCGCTATAGTGCAGATGCACGCGGCCACATTATGGAATCGATACATCGGTAAGTAACGATACCTTGATTGGTATCGATACCCAATACCAAAGATGTCGGTATCGCCCAGCCCTAGTGAAGACTAGGTATACATACACTAAAGTTTTATTAAGGGTAAATTATACGATACTGATTTAAACATAGTCTTGGAAGCTAAACGTCCCTTTTCTTGATGCTTTTACAGAGTCCCCAGTTTATTTCCCTGTTTTATTGCTATTTTTAGCGTAAACAAAAATATTGAGTGTTTAATGAGCTCGTAATGTAAGCTCTATAATTGGGGTGGAAACAGAAGATTGCTTATTTATTTTTACGTCTACTTAACCATTTGTATTCAGTTTCAAATTTTGCCTAAACTATTTGTTTAACATCTTCAAATGTAGACCTTCCTCCTGCAATGAGTGCATAGCATTTGGCAGTCTTGTAGAGAATCGTACGGACTAAGAATGAAAGATCAGGAATTCATTCGGATCGGATTTAATAATAGGTAATGAATTCGAAATGTAATTGCATTAAATTCCATGTAATTGTTTTAAAACTACAGTATTGTTTGAATTCAGGTTACGGTTACAGTTAAGCGACCGACGTAGCAAAAAGTGCTGATTGTAGAAGTGAGGACTCCAGCCGGAACTCCAGCCGGCTTCAGAAACTAAATCGGAAAATGTTTTAGTGGCAGTCGTTTTCGGTAGTCGGTACAATTTTGAGTTATGATTTGTTTTTGGGATGTAATTAACAGCAAAACATTACTTGCGCTAAACACACTAACAAATCCATGCACCTTATATTTACCAAAACTGCCCACCGTTATAGCAGTAGTGTTGACACACATATTACAGCTTTCCTTGAATTGATCTTTCATTTCGTCGATTTGATATGAATGAAGTTTAAATCGTCAAGCTGCTATGTAATTAATTACGTTTTCTATGTGTCTCTACTTGTTTGTGGAATTAAACTTGTGTAAACTTTCAATATTTTCATTAAAATGTTGCTGTAGGTTGTTAGTCGCATGGAGGTAGAAGTGCATATATTATATAATTGGGTGAACCATTATTATAACTAGATTAGCGCTCAGTTTGGTAACTTAGTCGACGTAATTTAAATAATTAATATTCTAATTAGACCATAAACTACAACATAATGCATGTACCAAATATTAATTCTGCATTTCTTAAAAATGCTACGTATTGCAACGTTATATACATTTTTATTGCGATAAGTTGAACTTGTAATTTGCATTAGTTTGATTGTAGGTATTACCTAAATACGCGGGTAGTATAATATTGGAGCACGCTTGCAAATTGTTATTGGAATTGTAATCAAGGGTTCAAAACCGCCTCTCGTAACGGAGGTTATAGATTGAAATAACCTGACAAGGCAGTGATTTAGTTAATGTGGTAATTAAGTCGTAATAGTGGAACTATGGGGATTAACCTGAAATCATTGTAATTTAATCAGCCATATATTTCATAGAGTATCTCTATACAAAAGAGAGTAGTGTGTTCTCTTTTAAAAAATACAATACAATAGTGGATACAATTTTATTATTCCCTTTCATTCCCCATCATTGAAATGTAGATAATACAGCTCAACAAAAAATTAGTATTTCAAAATTTTTCTAGGTTCTGAGTAGAGAGTAGCTTAGTCTAAACAAATGCATTCAACTAATTTTTCTCTGTGGTGTTTACGACTGTAGTGGCTTAACGTGATTACCGCTATGAAACTTGTTCTGTAAAGTGTTTCAAGGCTTTGTTATATTTCCCATATCACCGTTAATGATGTGGCTTAGTTTATGTGGGAATTTCTCAAATTACCAGTCTGTCGTGTAATTCATTCAGTAAGTCGTTTTTTTTTGGCTTTACATTGATATAAATAAGTTGCTATTAAAGCTATTAAAGTGGATATCTAATATGTAATATCTGTAACGAAAATAAGTATATCCAAATTGCTTTTTAATGAATGTATGACCTGAAACTAATGAGTATCGTCAATTTTTTCCAATGAGAGCGAACAAGTGTTATTAACTAGAAATATTGAAAAGCTACATACTAAATACTCTAAGTTTGTTCGGATATATTATAACGCCAGTTCTATCACTATCAACTACGAATTAGTGTTAATGGATTGTCGACTTGTATCAACCTGGATGGTATTGAATTAACACCCAAATGTTATATATCAGCAAAAATCTAGGTTCTACAAGGGTAATCAAACATAGACCATATTATTATATTTTAATACATTTTTATATATTACGATCAATAGTACTCATCTACTAAACAGTGGAAAAAAGCAGACGGCTATCGAATTAAATGGTCAAATTGACGGCCACCAGCGTCAATGCACTTTTGTATTTGCGAAGAAAAATCTCTATGCACACGCAGTAACCATGTTTTCAGGTGTTCCTTCTCTGCTGCATGTTTTCTGGTGTTGTTGGTTCCGTATCATATACAATAAGTCGATATTGTACACTTAAAATAAACATAGCGATTCTTCTGCGCAAATACAAAAGTGCATTGGGGCTGGTGGCCGCCAATTTGAACATTTAATTCGATAGCCGTCTGCTTTTTTCCACTGTTTACCTTATGTAAACAATTTGTAGTTACTATTAACATTTATTTTCTACTTTTACATTAACAAAACATTTCTCATTTTTTCGAAATATCTCGATTATTATTAATTTGAGGTCATTAGTTTTTCTATTCACAACTTATTGCTCTTCTAGAATCTGATAAAAAAAATACCATATGCTATTTGAAAAAAAAGTTGACCTTGCTATGACCTGTATGTTTTTTTTTTCTTTATAATAACAACAGCAGCGTCATCGAATGCGCCCCTTCATATAGTTAAACTTTTGTCTAATACTTCTCTTCATAACACTAATTGTTTCGAAGATATTACAGTGTTACACTTTAAATGGACCATCCTGTATAACTACAAGATTACGGTAGCTTTGAAATATAAAACCAAATTTTTAAAAGAAGCAATTTTCTACGCTCACAATTAGAATACAATAGAAAACAAGTAAACAAAACAAGAGTAGTCATTGTAATATTTTACGAATTTTAACGTTCAGGTTAGAAAATAATAATATATTAATATTAATATAATATTAAATAATAATTAATAGGTATAGTTCATTTTTAGTTAATGAAAAATTAGAAATTGTTGATTAGTTATGTGCGTAGCTGTCAGTTGTTAGGAAGTATTTGTACAGCATGTAGACTGTGTACCAACTTATTAAAACATTGATAATAAACGCTAAAGTATTTCTATCAAACCGTCATTGTTCGCTTTTCTCTTACTATTTCTCTGAAGTAGTCTGTTGTGCTTCTTAAATAGATAAGCACGAAACGCCGGAAAATTCAAAAAGCGTAAAGAAACGCTCATTGTCGTGAGAATGCTTTAATAAATCTAATTTCCTTGTGAGGCAACCGCAAACGTTAGACATTAAAGGCAGTTGGCGGGGAGAAAATCAGAGTCGGCCTGTAAACGATAATTCACGTTCCCGGTTAGCATACTTGATTACCTGTTCCGTTGTTTCTAGTCAAGTTAAAAAAAATGTGATAAGTGATAATTCATATCTATTTATAAAATTGCGTGTCTGAGATTTTATTAGGAAAATGTCCCTGCGCTTTACATCCTCTGGTGTTCTTACGTAGGAAGACTGTGATAGAAAGTAGAGCAGGAGAAAAAAGTATCCGGACAGTTCGCAAAAGAAGGAGGCTTCTTACTTAAACCCTACGGGAACTTTATTGTCCTAGAGTGCATACAAATAATGTCTGTGCCACAGACAGTCCATGCAGGTATACTAAGTCAATAAAGTACCCGTGCATTTTGAGTGAAGGGCGTCTTTCTTACATGCACTGGCAGGATACTTTTTTCTCCTGCTGTACAATCGTAGCTAGAGCAAATTTGGTATATATAGGGTTTTATTTAAAAATAAATAGACTCGTACTGCATTTGAATTATGAAATGGATATAATATCGAATCATATACGAACCTACACCTACACCATTAGTGATATTAAGAACACGGGCATAAGCAGCGCTAGTAAAAATATTAGTGATAATTGATAATACATGGTTGTGTCAATATAGTGTATGTAGTATTATCAGACATTTGCAGCAGTTTAACAAAAAGTTGTTGATACAAAATTGCATTTTTTTAAATTAGGTACATCATATGTGAGGTAGGTGAAGCTATGTATATGTGCAAGCGTTTCAACATATTCTGAACTCTTTAAGCATTATCTAACAAGATATTTTATGTTCCTTATAAATGCACAACAATCGTCTTGGGGCAAGAGAACTCCTGTAGTTTGCTTTGATATCAGTTGGAATCTGGTAATCCTTCATGCAGCGAGATCGGCAATTCAACTTATCGCATGATCATTCAATCATACTTGTCTTGTTAGTGTTGTCACGAAACCTTGAATCTTGTTATAAGTCTATCATACATAATAAGAAATCAGACAAGAATCGTATACAATAGATTATACGTATTTATATTAACCAAGTTCATGTTTTTTTCAATTACTCTAGCTCCAGTAGCACTAGAGTACATTTTTGTATCTACATACATACATTCATTGAATGAAGTTTATTTAGCTGTAATTAAGAGTTAAATGTTTTGTTTGAAAATTAAATAATGAGACACAATATGTTGTATTATATAGTAGCAATTTGGAATTCAATGTTTGAGCTCAATTTGCTATTTTTCAGTATGAACAGCAGAATGTGTACTCAGATGTGAATTTACTGCGCGTAATAATAAAAAATGCGCCCTTTAGAGTAAATATTTTTATCATATTAATAGATCACATGTAGTAAATAAGGTAGGTACATTATATACTTAATTATATGAAAAAAACATATAAAATACAAAATTAAAGATATTAAGGTAATTTAAAATTAATTACAATTGTACAATTTTGCTAATAATTAACTTATTAAACAAATATGTATTTCGTATTTTATTTATTCTATTGCTGTGACAAAAACAACGTCAGTCTCTATCTAACAATAAGAGCAAATGTATATGTATAATTGGACATCATGATTTTTATGACACTCACCTGTGCCTAATTATCATGCCCATGCTTTGCTTCAAGAACAAATCATCAATATACTTGCCGCTTGTTTATCTCATAAATGCGTACAAACGTAGAAAAGTGATTAAATTTTTTTTGCAAACGACAGCTATTACTCACCGTGATTATGCTCTTTGAATGTCCTTGTATGATTTAAAATATTAAATTATTTCTTATATTAAACAATTTTACAACTTAGGGAAATTATATTCATATTTGAATTTTTTAATAATAGAGTTAAATTCTCATGATTTAAACTCCTTAAAACTGTATTTCTGTTTACATTAAATCGAGTTCCAGTATGTCACAAAAACGACTGTAAACTTTTTTGCTAATACGTCGCCCGTAACATTATTATTTTAAACCAATTCACAAAGCAGTTGGATTTTAGACGGGATGTGGCGAAGATGCTTTCGATATTCATTTAGTTTATTATAAATGCAAAAGTGATAAAATGAACATTTTTTTAATTAACTTAAAACTGTGTGAAAATTAGTGCAGCGTTACATCATACCAAAGAGTGATCTAAGGTAGGTCAAATTATTATTTCTACAAAACATTTCTAAAAATATTTCCTTTTGCTTGCAAACAGTGTTATATCCAAAAAAATTTAATTCGTTACATTAAATAAACACTACAACATGGATTCGTAATTCTAATTTTGAATTTAATCCGCGCAAATTATTTATATTGAGGTATGCCCTTCAAGCGTATTACATATTAAGTAGGTAATAAATGTGTCTTCACTTTTATGGAATTTTCCAAAATAAAATAAGACTGGTTATTCCGTTAAAAAAGAATTAATAATAGAGTTATATTCTCGTCATTTAAACTTGCTGAAGCTGTATTTCTTAGGTTTACATTAAATTAAGTTCCAGTATATCACAAAAGCGATTTCAAACTTTTTTTGGTGATGCGTTATAATTAGATTCTAGATCTTAGGCGCGATGTGGTTAAGATGATGGTGAAGGTGTAACAGTGATAAAGTTAAAATTTGTTTTAATTAACGTAAAATAGCGTGGAAATTAATAGAGTGTTATATAATTATACCATAGTCTCATTTAAGTTGTTAAGTCAAATAATAGATTTTATAATTATAATTTCCAAAAATTGTATTATCATGCCTGCTTTCTTTTAGTTCGTCTTGCGTTTAAAAATTTGGATTTCATATTAAAAATACAAATAGCTTTTCTAATTGCAAATTCATTGATGACATCACTTAATTATTATAATATATTATAATAATTATAGCAAGATTTGACAAACGGCTCTAAAACATTGCACTCCGTAAATAGTTTTTTATAACTTTTAAAACGACCTTTTTCCAATAGCGACAGATACAAGGAGAGTAACAAGAATTTTGAGAGCTACATATACATAAGTTCGAAAAAGAATATAAATTATTTGCTACAAAATTATTTAGAATTTCCATAGACGTTGTGTTCTCACTTACCAGTGATTTAAAAGTATTTATTTCTTCGAACAGCTTTGCACGGCTAATGTCTTTGTCGTTTTCGTCCGTTAAATATATGTCTGAATCGAAACAGCTTTTTTAACTATGTCTTGATCAATATTTCTAATATCTAGTAAAAAATTAAAAACAATAGCATGCTCTTTCATCTGGTTAAATCGCTGTTCGATAGAATTTTTTGTGCAATCAAGAATAGCAAAATAAAAAAAATATTTAAAATGATCTTTAGGGTTTACCACTGGTTAATCTGTCGGCGCATATACAAAAAGACGGTTTTTCTTCTTATTCTATTTGTACAAACGAGTGGGAAATCGATGTCTTCATCAATTTTATTGCTAATAGTTTTTGCCTAAAATATCAAAATTTTCATCTGTTCTCTGAGTGGTAACAAATTGTATTAAATTTTGAGACACTCTTTTATTGTCGTAGACGTGTTCTGAATGAGTTTACTGACAACGTTTATCTTTTCCAAAATATATTGTTAAGGAACAAACAAATTTAAAAGATGTAATTTTTGGAGCCAAAGAATCAGCAGTGTGTCTGATATTAGTATCCCTGGACTGATCTGTAGATAATTCCATTAGACTATCATATACTTCGGGTAGTTGTAAAAAGAGAGGTCTGATAGCTTTTATTCTACTTATACAACGAGTTCCTGATGCAGGTTAAATATTAAGAGAACTGACATTTGATTTTTGTATATTCCATCTATACACAGATGAAGAAAACAAATATATGTATATTAAAGAACGTTAAACCTTCATTGACTGATTTTGCAGCACCGCTTACTACTAACTTTAAAGTATATATGAGTAGCAGAAGGAACGAACGTAGCTCTAGGATTAACGGCAATAATACGGTTCTGTATGCCGGCATTTGCGCCACGCATATTAGAGTTATTGTTGTATCCTTGGCCACGCATATCCTTAATATTTAAATTAAATTTAGGTAGGATAGTATCAGTCAAATATACGAAAATTCCTTTACCTGTTGTTGTTGCCGAAGGAAAAATCCTAAAAAACTTTATCTTATATTTTCCACACTCTTTGAGCAATCAAGGAATCTTACAATAAAAGTTAACTGCTCTGTATGACTTCGATCAGGAGTACTATCCATACTAATTGAATAATATTTAGCATTGTCAAGTTCATTTAATATATTTTTTGTAACAGCATCACCTATAGGAGATTAATAATTTCATTTTGAAAATCAGGCCTAATGTAAGGAGGCATGTGTGTTTTCACGTTCAGTTCAAGAGATTTTTTTACATTTGTTAAGTGTTCTCTTATTACTGGATCAAACTGACCAATCATTTCCACTGCTTTCAGAAAATTACCGTTATTGCATTCATATAACTTGCTAGAATAACCCCGAAATGCTAAACATTGTGTCGCCGACTAATAAACAATTGCCTTTCAATAATCGCATGCTATCGTTTTTTTCTAAATTAAATAATTTTTGTTGTTCGGAGTCAATTGTCAAATTTAATTTTAAACGGCGGCGCAAATCAAACCAATTTGAATAAGATTTAAAATGAGAAGTAGATGTTGCATGACGTTTTAAATTAATTGAAGAGTGGATCCAATCACTGTATCCATTTTTACTGGTAAGAGCTATATCAGAAGAGCAAAACAATTTATAACAAAAGCAAAAAATTATATTGGCTTTGTCGGAGTAAACTAACCACTCTCTTAATACTTTTTGAAGATTTTTTAAAATTCTAAACTAATAAGTATTTGAAATGTCAAGCAAAAAATTTTCACGTAACGCGTACCTGCCTTCGCGTGCGTAACGTATTTATTGTAATTGTTTTTTCTATGCATAAATGCGCTCCCAAATGAAGGCGCCTGCGTGAAAATCACGCACTACACGCTTATCAGCTACGGCGCTGTCTGTAACATTTGCTATCATCTCTATTTTCCTTAATCGTAAAATTGATAGTACAATCGGCTACCTATTCGTATATTAGTTTTTATTGTACAGGCTAAAGAGCGAGATTAGTTAACGTCTAGAAATTCGAATATTCAAATATTCACATACTCGAAAATCGAACAAGTTGGAAGTAAATTACTAGAATATTCAAATAATCGAATATTCAAATATTGCTTGTGTGTTTCGCATATAATGATTGTGCAGGACTTCTGTGTTGTGTGCAAGCACTGTTTACAGGCCTCATACCGTGTCTTCCAATAGCACTATCATCTTTATCCTTTTCCTACTTCACAATTTCTAATCTTTTAGATTGCGTCTTTCAATTCTCTTTTCAATCCATTCAGTTCTCGTTTCGACTTACATATGTCTACTCGATGCTGTGATTATGAATGTGTATTTTCTTCGGGGTCTTTTCGAAATCCATCATAATATTAACTGCGTTGGTTTTAGTCACACACTATGCTCTGGTTAATATGCGCAGAAATCGTCCCTCGTTATCTTAAATCTTTTAGTGTAAGAATAGAAATCTCGCCCTAATAAAAACTGTGTCAGATCATAATCCGCTTTCTTATATTTTCACCCATCAAGCAGGATTTGAGTAAACGACTCACATTACCTTCTAGTATGTTGGGTAAAATATTCAATAGGATTCCTGACCTCGCTTCCTCCAACAACAATATATTTGACTTGTGGGTCAAATGTTAGCTTATTATTCAGAACTACACTCAACTACTTTCAAATCCATCGTGAGTTAAAATCATGAGAAATATGTACTGTCCAATTTTTTGTGAATCTTATCATTCTGATCTTTATAAATTAGAATCATTCAGGAATAAATTGATTTACGCTCAGAATATATAAAATATAGTCCGCATTTAGACGTGCCAAATGCTTGTAGTATATACAGGGTGCGGCATTAGTGCGAGGAAGTCCAATTACTCCTTTATAATAAGAGAAATGAGAAACTGTTATTAAGATGAAAGTTGAAGCGCATGGGGGGCTATAACCTAAAAATATTTTTAGCTATACAGGGTGCCAAACAAACACAGGGTGAATCAAACTTACCTTATTTTAAATGGAACACCCTATATATTTTTACTGTTTACGATTCTTCTTGGCCTTACCTTTATTATAATACAAGGTTTTCCTATGTTATTCAGTTTACTTTAGAAGATATGGGAAGTTTTGCATAAAATTAATAGCAAAGTTAACGTGTTCTAGCACGCTACAGTTTCGATAAAAAATGTTTTATTTGCGCTAGAAATATTTCTAATATAGTCTGTGTTCGTTAGAAATTATTGATTTACCAAAATATTCACTATTTATATACAGGGCGAGTCAGAACTCGGAATGTTCGTTTTCTCACGTATTTCAAATGGAACACCCTGTATTTTATTAGTGTAGTAAACTCCTCCCTTCACGGGCTTTAATATTTATTAAGCATTTCCTATACCTAAATCCACTACTTTTTGAGTTATTTGCGTTTCTATATGTCGAAAACGTGATTTTAAATAAAAACGGTTTTATTTTAATTGCTTCACTGCCTAAATATTGATGTTCAGCTAAGAAATGATAAAGTACCTATAGTACTGCGGTTGCAATTTCTTCATAATGAATAAAGTATAAAAATAGTTAGCAGTTAAGAATCTTAAAAGTTATCCGAGACAAAACAAAATGAGAACACAAATTCGCGAGCAGGCTATGACTTTGACATTAATTAGGTTGAAGTTTTGACATAACAGAATAATTTTACTGCTGCCTATATCGGTTAAAAATGAATTTTTCTCGAGAAGAATTAAGTAATATGATTTTTGTATTGGGAGAAAGTAATAAGAATGTTTTACTTGCAAAACGACTTTATCACCAGCAATTCCATGATAGACGACAACCACGAACAGAAGCTTTTGAAATTTTGTTGGAACGGTTTCGTCGAAGTGGAAGTGTGAATTATGAAAAATCTAACCGAACTAGTACTGTTCTAACAGATGAAAATGAATTTGATGTACTTCTTAGTATTACTGAAAATCCGCATATTAGTACCAGAGAAATGTCAAGAGATTTAGATATTAGTGACCGTAGTATAAGGAGAATTCTAAAAAAATATAAGATGCATCCATATCATGTACAACTGCATCAAGAGTTGAATAATAACGATTATAATAAAAGGGTTGAATTTTGTCAGTGGGCATAACGAAAAATTCAGGAAGATGCTGGTTTTTTTGATAACGTTTTATTTAATAATCCATGCCTTAGCATCCTCCAACAGCTTGCGCCAATTACAGGGGGCATCGGCTGGCCATGAGTTATTATTACGTCTGCGGCTGTAGACCGACTTAAGATGTTACCTTTCCGCATTTGCCGTGGAATTTGGAAAACTACAGAAAACCAAACTCAGAAAGGAAGCACCGGGGTTCGAACCTGGTACTGCCGGACTGCTAGTCAAGTGTGCAAGCCCCTAAGCCACCAGCCCGACGGCGACGAAGCAACGTTCCACAAAAATGGTACAACAAATAGACATAATTTCCACTATTATTCAACTTCGAATCCGTACCATATCATCACTAAAAGCCAAACAAGGTGGTCATTGAGTGTTTGGGGTGGCATTCTTGCAGATTATGTTATTGGACCCTACTTTTTCGAGGATAAATTAAATGGAGAAATGTAGGTATTTTGATTTTATGGAAAACTGTTTGCAAGAATTGTTAGAAGACGTACCATTGACTATTCGTAAAAAAAATGTGGATTTTACATGATGGCGCTCCAGTACACCATCGTTTTTTTATCAAAGAACATTTAAATTATGAATTTCCAGGAAAATGGATTGGAAGGAGGTCCCGCGAATTGGCCTCCTAGATCTCCGGACTTAACAAAGGTTGATTTCTTCTTATGGGGTTATATAAAAAATGAAGTTTATAAAACACCTCCTACCACAAAAGAAAATATGAAAGATAGAATTACACATGCATTTAGAAGTACAGATGTACATGTGTTAAGACATGTAAGTCGTTCTTTTGAAAATCGCTTACAGTTGTGCATCGATAGCAACGGAGATCATTTTGAAAATGACAAAATGAATGAAGAATAAATAATTCTGTAATTAGTTTCTATTATTTTTTTTATTTACTTAAGTTTTATAATTAAATGTTATCTTATTATCACTTTGTGTTTACTGTTTATTTATGTTATTGTAAAATTTAATAATAACAGCATTAAGTAACTGTAAAATAATTTTCACACAGGTCAATGATGCCAGTTCGTGAGTACTGGTTTTTTCACATAACTTTGAGTCAGATAATGATAATGTTTAACGACTTAGCTTAGCATTATATTATTTTTTAAGCTAAGCAGTAGATTTCGTCTAATGTTTCTATTCAATAAACTAAAATCAGACCCGTTTTTATTTAAAATCACGTTTTCGACATACAGAAACGCAAATAACTCAAAAAAATAGGTATAGGAAATGCTTAATAAATATTAAAGCCCGTGAAGGGAGGAGTTTACTACACTAATAAAATACAGGGTGTTCCATTTGAAATACGTGAGAAAACAAACATTCCGAGTTCTGACTCGCCCTGTATATAAATAGCGAATATTTTGGTAAAACAATTTCTAACGAACACAGACTATATTAGAAATATTTGTAGCGCAAGTAAAACATTTTTTATCGAAACTGTAGCGTGCTAGAACACGTTAACTTTGCTATTAATTTTATGCAAAACTTCCCATATCTTCTAAAGTAAACTGAATAACATAGGAAAACCTTATATTATAAGAAAGGTAAGGCCAAGAAGAATCGTAAACAGTAAAAATATACAGGGTGTTCAATTTAAAATAAGGTAAGTTTGATTCACCCTGTGTTTGTTTGGCACCCTGTATAGTTAAAAATATTTTTAGGTTATAGCCCCCCATGCGCTTCAACTTTCATCTTAATAACATTTTCTCATTTCTCTTATTATAAAGGAGTAATTGGAATTCCTCGCACTAATGCCACACCCTATGTATGTATAGCCGAATATGTATGTATGTACATTATTTTATACTAACAGTGCGAAATAAGAGAGACGTTTTTTTTTTTAATTTTTCAGTGACGTACGATTTATTCATCAGTTATGAATATGAATCATTTTACATATTAATATTTACAGTTCTTTTTAATTTTAATTGAATTTATAGGTTATCACCTTCATTGTTATTCATGTATTAATCAACAGACTATAAACAGTTTATACCTAGCTAGAATAAAGCCGGGGAGAGAAATGTAATAAAGTAACCGCCATTTTGAACTGATTTGTTTTTCGATCGATTTCAAAATCGATATCTATGGGACCCTAAAACCTCCAAACACAATAACAACTTTTTTGGGTTTGAGACGATCATTTTCAAAATCAATATCTACGGGACCATAAGATCTTCAGTCTTAATTATGTATTCAAATTTTAATGAATGAATAAGTGACTGCCATTTCGAAGTTTGTTGTTTTTGGACCGGCAGATTTCAAAATTGATACCTATGCGAACCATTGAGCTGGGCGTAGGCATGTAGACGTGAGAGGTCCTTTTTCTCATACAAACTTTGTCACCCTCTTAAAGAATTGATTTAAAAAAAATGCAGAAAAGTATGTTTTATTAATTGTGTAAAAGAGCACTCATACCAATTATTAAGTCAATCCGAATATAAAAATATTCTTTCCCATACAACCTTTGCCATATATTAATATGTATAGGAAAAACTCCGTTCAAATAAATTTGAAGTGGTTTGTTGAATTAGGTTTGCTTAATTTAAACGCTGTCCTGTTGTAGATATTTTGGATGCACTCTAATTATGATGCTCTGTGATGTTGCTCCATTATTACATCACAATATTTCTCTTAATAATACTAGTTATATCGCTTTAGCATTTCCTGTTTATGTTCAGGTTTCGCTTTCCCCTTTGTAGTATTACGTTTGATATAGTGCCTCTATTTCATTTTGTATGAAAACCTCTTGATTTGTAAGTAATATTACGTCAATTGTTCTAATTTCCTTTGGCATTTTTTGTTTGCGTATTCTTATGGAATAATCGAAACATTGAATCTATTTAAGATCCTCACCGTGTAATTACATTTACTAGAATTAATCGCGCACTTGTTTTAATGAGACGAAATTAATTTAAAAAAGCACAGGAAAAGTTGAAATTTGAAGCCGTAATTTCATTATATCTTCGGGGTGTAATAACTCTGAAGGTTATTCTATCAGCTCTCACTTCAACTCGAGCTACAATAAAAAAACACTTGAAATCTTCGACTGCCGTCTTCGACACTACCCTTGTTCCATTGAAACTGAGCACAATTCCAGGATGTGATATAATACTTGGAAATTCTTATCATTTACACATATTCTACGAAGTGTACATCTATACTTGCACACAATAACGCTGTATCTTGACGTTGCTTACAAGTGTTTTCAACAAAATTGTATCCTACGAGGATAGAGGTTGGATCAATACATCGTCGGAGTGTGTCGCGTACTCATCAAGCAGACAGAACTCATATATCCTTCTTCGGATAACTCCCACGTACGAGAGACTATTCTAATTATACTGACGTTGTCCCTTTAGTTATTATCCATTGTCATTTGTATTCATGCCTTTGCTTTTGTTAATCTTAATTTTTTTGGGGAGTTGCTCTATTCCATGTTCGTGATCATGCGTGTAATGATATAGAACATAATTATTGCCAGTACAAACAGCAAACAAAGTTATGGTCCGTAATACTTATATTTTACATTATAAATTTTTTTGGCATCATTATGCACCACTATTTTTCTTTCTAGTTTATCATGTAACGGTCATTGACAACTTTAAGAAGAAGAACTTTAAGAAGAGCTAACTAATCAACGCGCTGTTTTACGGTTAGTGTAACAATTACGCTATGTATGTACAACAATCTATGAATATTAGAAAACCTAATAACCGGATAAATTTGCGGATGCCAATAATTTACTATGAATAAGGGCTATATGTGAAACTGCACACATTTTTTTCCCTAATGTTAGATATACGAGGGAGTGTTTTTATATTCCCGGAATGAGCGGGTTGTAGGGGCTGATTAGGCGCATTGTGGGCGTGGCCTGTGCAGCGAATCATAATAAGTATAAATACGAAGTTTCATTGTTATTAGACGGTTAGTCTTTGAGCTATCGTCAACCAAGTAACATAATCAGGAGTGAAAAGTGAAATATGGAAAAAATCGAATATCGTGCCGGTATAAAGCTCCTTACCAGGCAAGGAAAATCAGTCGCGACCATAATGAATGAGATGTCATTGGTTTACGGCGACTCTTGTCCACGAAAAACCATGGTGTACAAGTGGCATAGTTTATTTAAACAAGGAAGGGAATCCCTTGAAGACCACCCGAGGCCGGGCAGGAACATTGAGGTGACTACTGACTTATCCAAAAAGTTGAAAAAATTGTACTCGAAGATGCTCGACTAAAGAAGAAACAACTCGCAGAAATGGTTGGACTATCTGATACAACAATTTTTAAAGTCCTACACGATCATCTCGGCATGTCTAAGGTCAGCGCAAGATGGGTGCCGAGAATGCTCACGCCGCCGCAAAAACAACAACGGGTAGAGTGTTCGCGTGCATTTTTGGACCTCTGTAATGAAGACAAGGATGGTGTATTGAGTCGAATTGTTACCGGAGACGAAGCTTGGGTTCATCATTATGAACCTGAGTCCAAACAAGACTCCATGCAGTGGCATAAAAAGGGCACAGCACCTCCCAAGAAATTTAAAGTGTCACAATCAGCTGGGAAACTCATGGCAACGGTATTTTGGGACTCGGAAGGAATATTGTTGATTGATTATAAAGATAAAGGTGTTTCTATAACCGGAGAATATTACGCTTCCATGTTAGAGCGACTAAAAGAAGCCATTAAAGAGAAAAGACGGGGAAAATTGATAAAAGGTGTGCTGCTTTTGCACGACAACGCGCTCGTCCACAAGAGCCGCGTTGCGTAAGCTGCCTTGCATAAGGTGGGCTTCGAAATTGTCAATCACCCACCCTACAGCCCAGACCTGGCCCCGAGTGAGTATTACCTGTTTCCGAAAATGAAAAAAGAGCTGCGGGGTAAAAAATTTACTGCCGATGATGAAGTCAAGGAGGCAGTTTCGGCGTATTTTGCAGATAAAGAGAAATCATTTTTTTATGAAGGTATAAATAAATTAATTGAAAGATGTGAAAAATGTATATGTCTTGCAGGTGAATATATTGAAAAAGAAAAATAATTTGGTTTTTTTATTTCCACCCCTTATCCCCCATTCCGCGAATATAAAAACGCTCCCTCGTACATAGCTCTATGCTGTCTGTAGTTTTAGCAAATAATAGTGTAGAATTCTTGTTGTACCAAAATAATACTATGTTTCCAAGGCTTGTATACACATTTTATACAATTGTGGTTAAAGATAACAATAAAAAATGTTATCAAAAATTAGACGATGTTGAAAACATCAAAATCTCCAGATTTGTAGGTATTAGTCTCGATTTACTTTTTTAATGTACTTCGTCGGTTTTTAACATTTCACATTTTATTCAGCAATTTAAAATCATGATGGTTCGATAAACATAATTCTGTACAGTCTCGCATTAAGAGTTGATAATGGGCGACGGAAGCGCATAACCCCGTCAACGGTAGTTGTTATCATGCTTATTTATCAATATTATACAAATTCCCGGGAATCTGTTCTAGTTCACACACGGACAGTGGTGTCATCGCATCGCATCACTCTTCACCTCTGACCCTCCATACCCTGTCGGAATATTAGTAAACGCCCTAAGTTAATCTGGCTGGACATTTTGTAATGCTCGTTGTTTGTAAAATTGTATGCAGTACGTGAGTTATGCGGTATATCGAAGCTAGTTGTGAAACGTGTATGATATACATAGATCTACCTATGGTTTTTTATTAAGTGGAAGCACTCTATATATATGTATAATACATATTTTACTTTAATATTAACTACATAAATTGCGGTTTTTCCCTAGACTAGAAATAAATCGATGATTAAATCTGAAAAAACATAAGGTAGTGTACTAAGCAGCTTAATAGGGATCAGGATACTAACGAGGCATTACCTCACCACAGACATACCATGCGAGTGCCTAAGGCATCTCAAATCTTCACTCTGCGTGTAAAGAAATATTTACTTTTAATAGGGGGTGTCGCTTTATTAAGACAATAATATCTAGGTTAGCAGTTATTATAGGATCAGTAAACATATGTATGTGGAATATTATATTTTAAGGGGTTTCACTGCTGTGGCTTTTGCGAAGAGAATGACAAATATAAACTTTGAATGAATATAGAAATTTGATAATAATAAGACTACTTCTTTTGTTTCTTTTCACTCTTGCGACTAATAATCTAAATTTCTAAATTGTTAAAATAGCAATCATGCGTCTACTGTTAGGTAGAAAATAAAACGTATACACGAATATGATAACGATGGGATACGCAGGATACGATATTTTTCAAAAAATAATTGTATAAAATCAGGATACTATTAAATTCACTTCAATTACGTTACACAACTACTACCAGTTTTATGCTGTCCTCGCAAGAAATAATCTGCAGCTGATGGATGAAGCACGGGCTTTGTATTACTCGAGGGATGTGGTAATTTATGCTAATCTACATTATTATCTGGAAGAGCTTCTTATGCGAAACGTTTTTGCTGTAAATTAATATACCGCTTAAGCGTCCAATTTGAATTCAATTTGAATAATATTTGAGCAATAAAACGGTCTATTATTTATTTAAGAGGAGGTTCTGGAACTGTTTGCGCTTTACAGATAACTTTACGAAGTAGCTGGTTATTAGAATGACATGTTTTGGTTTTGTATTATATCCAAAAACTTTTAGGTATTGTTACAAATTCTTTAATAGTGAAGTACATTTTCATTAAAATAAGAGGTAGTAATAACATCTTTCATAGAAGTTACAATGTTTGTTTTTTTGTTACGATAATATTCAAGTTTGCTTTCAAAACAGTTTCCTTTGAAAAATAGTATGAGCGGTTGTTAGTATAATGTCAAAACTACTTAACGACACTTATTATGCTATATTCCAATCTGATTTATAGAGTTGAAAATAACAACGACGAAAACGAATTATTTAATTAAATAATTACGAATTAATTACGTTTTCGTTGCTGTTTTCAGATATTTTCAACTCTAAATTTATGATATGGTTTTTTAAGAAGCAATATGGATGAGTTTTCTTGTAGAGTTTAACCAAATAAGGTTTTTTAGAAATATTTTTTTTTCTCGTTTACGCTTACAGATAGACCCATGGTGTATAAAATGTTTTTTTTTCTAAATCGTTAAAGCTATCACCCCTTGACTGCTGGCATTTTATTTCGCGGACACCCTGTATATGTTAGATTATACGATACTGTCAAAGATAATAAATCCTACAAGCAACGCTTTTGGTCTGTTTTTCTTAAGTTGGTGAAATATGTATACACTACTGTGCAAAAGAAACCAGCACTTATAAATATTCTACTACAATGCAAGGTACTATAAATAAATGACCTGTAAGGACAATAAAAATTTTATTATGTATCTAGTACGATTGCTACTTATACATTTATAACAATACATGAGTATCTTTAATGTTACAACTGCGAATATTAGTATTTCGTGTGACCACCTTTAAATGTAATGACGTCCTTGATTCTATTCTGTACTATCATGTAGTTTCTGAATAAATTCATTGGGGATTTTGGTCCATTCGTCTTGTAAGACTGTCCACAGCTCCTTTACATTGTTGGGTGATCTGTCATACCTCTTTTGATCTAGATAATCCCAAACATGCTCTATTATGTTAAGGTCCGGGCTTTGTGGTGGCCAAACCATTGTTCTTAATATCCCATTACTTTGTTGTTGGGCCAAGTAATTTTTAACTAATTTGGAAGCATGTTTGGGATCATTGTCTTGTTTTAATATAAAACTTTCGCCTATAAGGCGTAGTCCTGAAGGGATGGCATGGTCTTGTAATATTTTTTGGTATGTTTCTGCAGTTAATCTACCATCTATTTTTATGATATCGCCAACGCCATTTGCAGAAATACACCCCAAACCAATACGTTTCCACCCCCATGTTTTACAGTAGCCTGCAGACATGGCTCCAAAAGAGATTCTCCTGGCCTTCGTCTTACATATTGACGTCTATTGGTGCCAAACAGCTGAAACTTAGATTCGTCTGTCCATAAGACTTGACGCCACTCATTGTCTCCCAGGATTTATGATCTAAAGCATATTTTAATCTTTTGCTTTATTACCTTTTCTCAGTAAAGGTTTCTTTATTGCCACACATCCTCGTAAACTGGATCTCTTCAACGATCTTCTCACAGTTGAAGCATGCACCGATGTGCCCGTCATTTCTGCCAGGTCCTGTGCTAATTGTCTGCTTACTTTCTTACGATTTCGTAAGGATGTCATTTTTAAATAACGTTCGTCGGTTCTACTAAGCTTTTTAGGCCGTCCTGACTTCGGTTTATCGCCTACTTCACCAGTTTCGTTGAACTTTTTAATTATATTTTGTACGCTGTACCGTGAGCACTTAACACGCTTCGCAATTTGGGCTTGATTCAAACCTTCTTCATGTAACACAATAATTTTATGTCTGTTCACAAGAGATATTCGTGGCATATTGTGACTTTTTTAATGTCTTTCACGATTAGATACCGCACACTTTCAATAAATTGAACGGAACGAACCGGAACAGAGACTTACACAAACAAAAATGCAAATGTATTTTTAAAATATACCAAACCTTATCGTATGATGACAAACTATGAACTGAATGTGTAAAATATCAATTTTATTAAAATACTTTTGTCTACAATAAAGTTTCTACGGATTATCCCTCCTGGGAATCGCCTCAGGCGGACCATAAAATATTACATTCCCTTGCAATTAAGAATTTCCTAGAACTTACGAGTAAATTTCTTACGATAACTCATATTTATTCTTCGGATTAGATGTATTTCATATTCCGCACGAAGTTATATTTCACACTTTGAATAAATATGTGTTGTTAGTAAAATATCATGAATTATGTAAGGTGCTGGTTTCTTTTGCACAGTAGTGTATGAAAAATCATATAAGCAATAATTGTCATTTTATTATTGCTATGCATCCAGTAATGTTAAAACAGTTTTTTTGAAGGGCTGGGTCAGAATGTAGAATACAAGTGTTGATTAAATAAATATAATATGCAAACAAAATTATTAGGACCGCAACAGTAAATAGCAATATATCACACGGATCATGTAAGAGTAAAAGAAAGAACGAGTCAGCATTACTACTTTGGATAAAGAAGAGAAATTTCACGTACTTCTAAAGAACCTAAGTTGAGAAGAATGATTGAAATTTATCCTAGACCGTAGTAAAAGAAAAAATATAATTTACAAATAAAATCACAAAGTTGCAATCAAGAAAATTTCAATTTCATACTAGTCTAGAAACTTTAAAAAGTCAATTACGATTACTGAAACATTTAAATAAATAGAAGGACGGATAGAATTGCAAGACAGATATTCGGTTTCAGATAAAAGACGTCGCAGACGAAAAGATGGTTCGACAAGAACACTATAAAGAAGAGAACGGTTTAGAATGAACCGGACTGAACTTTGTAGAATGCAGGAAAGATGTTACGAATAATGAAATCTAATCTTAACGTAGCTTTAGAAAGTTAAACCCTAATATAATACTTACGCAAGAGAAGCTTTTCTTAAGTGTATGTAAGTGAATATTATAAAAAAAGATCCTAAATTATTTCATCACAATAAAAATAGAAATAAGACGTTAAATAAAGGTGGTTTATTTGCAACACAGTGAGTGTGCTCCTTTTCTTCTTGTCTTTCATTTTGAAAATTGTAGGTTCATACTTCTACATGCAACAATCAAAAGAGACTGTGTCGTCCACTTGCGTACTCTTTTACCATAGCAATATCTACCCCTACTATTTATACTTAAGGTGCAGTGGCGCGACTAATATTTATTTATTTAATACCTTTGTAGTTTTTTTTCTCGTGTGTGCGAGAGAATTTGCGCAAAAGATGTTGGAATTAAGTCTAATAAAATTACATCTTTCCATTTTTCGTACGTTGTTCTCTTATTTCACATACATCCTGTATAAGTTTTACACACCTAAACATGGAGTAGTAGGTTGTGTATGTCGTTGTTGTCCATCCTATAGAAGTACTCGTAGTAGTCAGGACAGTGATCGATAAACGAGTTTGAATAAACGTAGTTCGTAAATGTTACTAGTATAAAAATATTTGTATTGCTTTTATCAATTTCTTAGAATTACTTAATAATTGTGAAATTGTCAAGGTAATGCGGAGAAATCTGTTTTTAATAAGTAAACCATGTTTTAATTCGCTTATTACTTTACATTTCACGTAGGCGTTCCTTAATTTATTCACTTTCCGAAAATTCTAATTCATTAAGAATACAAATCTTATTATCGGTGTGATAAAGAAGGCACTGCGCAAAAATTGACATTTTTAAAATAGAACGAAGTGAATATTTCAGACCTTGCGTTTTCAGATGAAATTGCAGTAATTTAGATTCAGAAGGGCATCTAGAACACAATCTGAACATACTCAGCAACTTTTTTCTGTGTAAGAAAAAAAGTAATAAATAATGAAAAGTTATGGATTTTCTACTCTATGGATGTTCTACTCTTGTACAACTAAACAAAAACTATTTATTTTAACAAAAATGCTCAAATCCTGTTGTGATTGCTTATTATTAAAGGTACAGTTAGATATTGTTACTATTGAAGCGGCTAACACAAATCAAATACGTAGATCTATAAACAACTCTGCAAATGTTATGAAAACCGCCAGACCGCAAACACTATGCTATGTTTAGTGCATATTTTATGTCATTATCACAGGCTGTTCAAATAGAACTGTAGGTAAATTCCACAAAAAAATATCAAGATCCGGTGGATAATTCTGTTCATTCATTATGTTACTATAGACGAAATGCGCAGAATAATTGGCTGTTTGAATAATACATTTGGAAGAGCGATGATATATCATTAAAAATATTTGAAAATATAGTAGACCTAGGAAACTTACCAGTACGTGATATTGTTCATTTATTTATTTAGGTGAGTAAGTTTCTGGATTGTTTATAGATTACAAAAGTTATACCTACCTGTATTCAAAAAGGATCTCAAACACAGTGTGGGAATAAATCAGGAATTAAAAGATAAGTGTAAAAAATTACAGACCTATTTTTATATTACTGATTTCAAGAACATTTTTTGACATATCAATTAGTTGATCTCTTATCTAAATTTGAATTACACTTTATCAACATGTGCTTTTGCGTGGAAAATCTATAACTACAACATTAACCAGCGTCATTGACTCTCTTTGGACAAACATAAATCGTCGTACTTGAATCAGTGTAGGTAATTCGTTGAAATGAAGATCAAGGGTGTATATTGAGTGTAATCATTCGGGTATAGCAGGAAATAACGCTATGGGGGTTGCGCAGGGTTTTATTTTAGGGCTATTATTGTTTGTGCTGTTTAACTAACAGTTAACTGGAAAATGAAATGGAATATTTTAACGATAAATTTTAATTTACATCGAACTTAGAAAATTCTGTTCCGGGAGAATAACGCTATTTTAAAAGTCCGTAATACCTTTACAAAAGAAAGCTTTTCGTATTATTTGTAATATACGCCGAACGCAATCCGCCCTCATTTTTTTTAATTGAAAATACCGACAATAACACAATAATATTTCGATCCAATGTGGATGTTCATCCCTAATCTGGTAGGGAGACCCTGCTTTCGCTTTGAGCTGGCAAAATCAGTAATGTATTACAAATCGTATATATATATATACATACAAATTACAAATCGTACATCAACCAAGGTATTAAAATATATAATAAACTGCTAACTGTGTTACACAGTCTTCATCTGGAACATTTTAGAAAAATATTAGAAATTATTTGATTGATAAGTGTTACTATTCATTAGCTGAATTCATATAACGTACAACAACTAGCTATACACCTATAGACTTAGATCTTACAATTAGTGTTATGTTAGGATTCTGGACTTTGAGAATCTATTCGCAAAAGTGTAATGTGTTAATGTGATTGCTGTATTTAGCTCTGATGAGTATAGAACTTGGTCTGGTTACTTTGTTTTATTATATTATATATTTATAGAAAGCACTGGTAAATCAATATCAATAAATATGATTATCTGTAGTAGCAATCCGATTTTGAAAAGATGGTACTTACTCTTAAGTAGCTTAAGTCAATCTACTTGTTCTACTGTGGACAGAACAGTTAGGCAATGCTAGTTATCCAATCAATAATTTCATTGATTTGTTCTACTGCTGTGCATGTAGAGGTTTCGTCACACACACAAGAAATAAGCTTTCGTGTTGATTAAACTTTGTAAGAGATTTGTTAAACTTGCCTACAAATGAATGAGATTGATGTATGTGACTATAAGTCTAGAATCACAATCATCGATATTTGATATAACTGTAGCAATTAGATTTACAATCCATATGTTTCTATAAAAACCGGTATAGTTTTGTCGGTGTAGGCAATATGCTTGAAGGAAGCAGTAACTAGAACAACAGAAGAACTAAACAATAATAAAATATGTATGCAACCGCGACGCATTTCACTGAAAAAAAAGAAAGTATTTAAAGAAGTCAATGTACAATGGTTCAATACCTTAATTAAAACGAAATAAAAGAAATAAACATAAATGTGTGCGGATTCGTAAAGAATTACAGAGAAAAGAATAGTTAGAAGCGCTTAAAGGATTAGATTTATGTTTTTTTTTCGCATCCACATATTATATGTTTCATTCGACGCAATTTTTATGTTACATGGATATGTACATATATATGGCTATCCCATTCGAGACTTAAATAAATCTTTTTAAACCAATATTGGTGATAACTAACATTTTCCGAGACTATTGACATCTTCATTTATATAGCATTTTCTGATTACCCTCAGAGATTTTGTTGTTTTCTTCCTACTTATGCTTCTTTTACGGGCAGAGATTTATTCTCAAAGATAAGAAATTTCACCCTAACACTAAATGTTGTTAAAAAAGTGTCTAGTGTAGCAATATCTTATGGTAGAGAATTAGAAAAAAATATAAAAATGGTGGACTTAGTTTTTAGAGATTAATTTGATATGCTTATGCTATCTTATTAAGTCATCAATTAGTTGAAAAAAGAAATAATTTGGTGGATATGAGCTTAAAAATAACGTTAACTGTCACAAAAACTAGCTATATAATTACACGAACGAAAATGTACTACATGAACATAGAGATATACGCGTTAACGTGTATCATATTCAACCCGGAGAGTCATTAATATTCACGTTGATGGTTTTTACATGAATGGCGGCTTGAATTTTACGGTAGCTTGAATTACTTACGAGCTTTTCATCGTTTATCTAACAAAAGTCTGACGCTATGTATCCGCTTTGTCAATACCTGTGACGAAGCCGATATTAGCTAGCTTTTAATAATTTATTTTTCATAAATTAAAAGACTTGGTCATTTTATTATCGATATGTAATAGAATGTTATCGGTTTTAACACAAATAAGCTGCTAGTGATTGACGCCTCGTGATAAAAACTTATTTGTATTCACTTTCGACGATA